>OY293305.1:26345633-26945633 GCA_958502075.1 Orchestes rusci | reverse complement strand
ACAACATTTGATTGTATAATTGTACTGTTTGTTTTACCTATTTGTCTCCTACGTTGATATTATCTCGTGTTAATTTTAATTTAACTTATTGTTGGCCCGTATTCCATCTTTAGACAACCTGTTAAACACCTATAGTAGATAAGATTGCAATGTTGTCACTGTTCTAATTTAGTATTGTCTGTTCGGATATGTATATGTAAATTTGATAACAACTCATTTTATCCGTAAGTTTTGGCAACAGGGTAATATCAAATATCGTCTATTGTAGGAATTGCTTTGTGATTGTTCGTTTGTTTGTTGATGAAGTAATGTGATTTTTCGATGTTTCGATTGCATCTATAGGTAAAATATTCATTCTATAATTTTAATGTTCAACCCTTTTGACACGCTTCAACATAATTAAGTAAGTAGTAACTGCAATTGTAATTTCAAATCTTACAGTATGTCTATTTTGTTCTAGTCCTTGATAAAGGCAAAAATTAAATTGCCGTTGGGAAACTAAAAACGTAGAGTGTTTTCTTTTTGTCCTTATTCCCGCTAACCAACTTAACATGTTATTTCTTTTGATTTTTTTTGGCATCGACTTTTTAATAATTCCGATGTGTCTATCTAAAAGTTTGATGTATTGGGGAGTTTTTCTCTTTTCTGAAAAATTTGGTGCAATCAAGTGCGGAAAAGTCACTTCAACATTTTTTTACAGGCGTGCGGAAAATATCACTTTTCCACACTCAGTGCGGAAAAAATTTATTTCCGCACCAAGTGCGGGAAAGTGACACTTTCAAAAGTAAAATGCGTGCAAAAAAGTGGTATTTTCCGCGCGGCTGTAGAAAATAGCTATTTACCTAACGAGTGTGGAGAATGAATTCTTTTGGCACGGGTCTGCCGCTACGCGTCGTTCGGTGAAGCAGCCGAGTGCAGAAAAAGTTTTTTCGCAAGTGTTAGGTACAATAGTTTTTCCACACAGATCAGATAGTTGATTTACACGTTGCCAAGCCAATAGAACACACTCGGATCAGGGCTTCGAGCAGCTTTTTGTTTATGTGCTATGCTATTGAAGTATGCGTGCCAAAAACTGAAGTTTGCGTGCCAAAAAATTTTTCCCACTAGTGCGGAAAAACTCATTTTCGGCACGGATATTGGTTCCGAAAATTGATTTATCTGCACGGCTGTAGAAAATAGTTATTTCCCTAACAAGTGCGGAAAGTGATACTTTCCCGCACGCGACGGCCGTTGACCCGAGTCGTGCTTATTTCTGATATCATGTTCATGGATGCCCAGAAAAAGGTTGGTTCTATCACACACATACTTAGGTACCAGTTGGTTTCTTATTTTAAAAATGAAGACATGTACATTGTAAACTACTTTTTGTTTCACAGAACATAAATTTAAAACATTCAACATAGTATCTATTCGTGTATATATATCACAGTTTAAAATGGATCTCATAGCCATATTCTGTATTTTCTGGAATTCCTGTATTTTATAATCAGGAAGATAAAATAGTAATATCGAACAAAAGTCCAGTTGTGGCGCACTATTATACAATAATAGTTTTGTCTCATTAGTCAAATGTTTTCCAATTCTGCGTATAAAGCCAACTTTCTTAGAATATTTTCGCATTACATAATCAGCATGGCCATAAAAATCCATATTTGGATCAAACATGACCCCTAAGTACTTAATTTCGCTGGCATAGGGGATTTTTTCATCATTTATCCTAACATTCAATTCACTTATATCTATCGCTGACAGTTTTTGCTTTTTCCCAAGTAAACAAAATTTGGATTTGGACGTATTCAAACACCAATTATTACTACACAACCATTTAAAAACTAATTCTGAATCATCATTTAGGTCTTTTTGCATTTTATGTAAATCATCACCGGTAACATATCATTGTGTTGTCTGCAAACAACTCGATCTTTGACCTTTGCACCACTCTGACCAAATCATTTATATAAAAATTAATGAACGATATAGGACCCAAGACGGTACCTTGTGGAACACCATAATTTACAGATACAAAATCAGACATTACATTTTTAAATTTTACTCTCTGCACTCTTCTTCTCTTCTTCTTCTTCTTCTTCTTCTTCTTCTTCTTACTCTAGGACTATGTCCTGTGTTTGCCTCAAAGGTTGCCCAAAAGCAGCTGGGACGATGAAGACCAGCTATCATACCTTTTTGGTGGACGTCCAGGTGGGCGTGGTGTGTTGGGCCGCTGCTCTCTCACAATTTTTGCCAGTCGATCTTCTGGCATTCTGCTAACATGGTCTTTCCATTCTCTTCTTCGATTTCTTGCCCATCTTACTTCGTCTTGAACTTCACATATTTCCCTTATCTCTTCGCTTCTCTTGTGGTCAAGTAGGGTATAGCCTGTTATCGTTCTGAGAGTACGCATTTCTGTTGTTCTGAGGGCTCGCTTTGTGGTCGTATTCTCCGCTCTGGTCTCTATCGCATATGTCATAATCGGCCTTACACATGTCTTATATATTTTGACCTTGCTTCTGGTAGTCATGTGTTTATTTCTCCAGATTATGTCTTTCAAGAACCCTGAGATTAGAGATGCCTTTGTTATTTGGGCTCTCACTTCCTCCTTAATATTTCTAGTGCTAGTTATATCAGCCCCCAAATATTTAAAGGACATCACTTGCTCTACACTCTGCTCATATATCGCGAGTTTACATCTTCTCGGTTCTTTGGATATTGTAAGCGATATGGTTTTTTTGACGGATATTTGCATATAGAAAACTTCGGCTGTCTTTTGGAGCTTGTGTAAAAGTCTTTGTAGGTTGTCTTCGTCTTCTGACACGATTACAGCGTCATCAGCGTAGCATATGATTTTTATTTCTTTATCATCCAGCCGGTACCCTCTCCCAGTTATTTTGACTTCGTTTGTCTCTGCACTCTATTATTTAAATACGATTAGAGCCAATCTATCAAATTATGTCTTAAACCTATGTTCTTTAGTCTATCAAGCGATATGTTTCTGTCTTTCGTTTCAAATGACCCGGGCGCGAAAGTACTTTTAGGCCCGGCTGCCAAAATTAGCGACTTTCCGCCTGCTTTGCATGCATTGAAAAGTGGACTTTACGTGTAGGTTGTACAAAAAATAAGGTTTTGTTGGTCAAAAGAAAGAAACAGGGTTTGGCAAAAAAGTTATGGCTATTTGAAACAGTCAAAATACTTAGCAGGCGACACATACAAAGTAGAGTCATAATAATATCAAATTTGAATTTCTTATTTCAAAACACTATGGATCACGATTTTTGTCAAATTATCAGAATAGGGAACTTGCCCATTTTTTCTTTATCTTAATAATTTATTTTGAAGTGTGCATTCATGTCCAAAAACACCGTATACCAAATATAAGCCCTCAAATCGCACTATTTATTTTACAATCAAAATTGACATCGACGCAGTGAAAATTCAAACTAAGCAAAAAGCGCGGGAAAGTTTTCACGTCATAACGCGTATCTTGGAAGACCATTTGAATGTTTGAAGTCTGATGTGACATTGAGTTAGTTTCTTTCATAGTTTTTGAAAAAAATCAAGGATAGTTTATATCAATATTGCATTATGCCGCTGTGTTCGAATTCAACTTTGAAATTTCCAAACAAATTTTAATTCACGTGCCTGATGACAAAAAGCGGCGAATAAAATTACCTAAAGCATGCAGAAGCAATGAGGGGAATTATTTTGTTGAAAAGCAGTGCTATTAATGTGGATGTGGAGAACATTTTTATGTGTGTATGTATTTTGACAAAAAATACCATTACCTTATTATTGGGTTTTTAGATTATGAGAGATTACTTCTTAGGTACATATTTTTTCAGACAGATTACAAAAATAAATCTTTTTATTTTATTTCACCAGTATACAGTATGTCCGGCGATGAGGTAAACAAAAGGAGAAATTATGGACCATAATTTTTATTTCCAGAGAAAGTCATTTTTATAAAAAATGTTGCTTGTTAAAAAAATATGATTGTCGATGAAGAAAAAAATATTTTATGCAAGAATACCCTTCAAAAAAAAAGAAATTTGGAAGCCAAAATTTTCTCAATTCAAATCTGTTTTTTACTGAAATTTGGTTAATGCATGATGTTTGGGTGATAATTTTTATTGTTAGGTGTGGTATCGATTGTTTTAGATATTTGTATGAATTATTCCTTAACTAATGATCACTAATAATTATTGGTTTATTTTATTATATCTATCGTATCACGTTAAAAGTATTAATTTTTGCACCTTCTTCGAAATACTAAAAGAATGTCTAAAGTTACATCTTTGCCAAAAACTTCTGAATATATAATGAATGTAGGTAGTTCTCTCTTGAAATAAATTGGCTTTCCGACTTCTTAAAGATCCTGTACAAAATACGGTCTTTTCCCATCGACAATCGTTTTTTTTTAGTAAGCAAAAATTCTTATGAAGAAAGACTTTTGCTCGAGAAATTAAAGTTTTGGTCCATTTGTCCTTTTGTATACCTCATCGCCGGAAATACTGTAGGATACAGGTAAAATCAAATAACCAGGTCAATTTTTTTGATCTGTAATATTATTAAATCTCTAAAAATGTAAAAACACAATTATTGGTATTTATTTCATGATACTTACATCAAATTGATCTCCACATACATAATTAGCACTGTTTTTCAATGAGATATTCTCCACATTTCTTCTTCTTCTGCATACTCTTCGCAATTATGTTTGGCGTTTTACGTCATCAGGCACGCAAATGAAAAGTTGTTGGGAAATTTCAAAGTTGAATTAGTACCCACACTGCGGCCTGCAGCAGAGTGCAATATTTATAATACCATCCTCTTTTTTTCAAAAACTACGAAATATACTTACTCAATGTCACTTCAGACATCAAACATTCAAATGGTTGCCAAAGATACGCGCTATGACGTCAAAACTTTCCCGCGCTTTTTGTTTCGTTTGAATTTCTTCAGCGTCGATGTCAACTTTGATAATTTATTGTAAAATAACTAGTGCGATTCAAAAGCTGATATTTGGTATACGGTCTTTTTGGACATAAACGCACACTTTCATACAATAGACAAAAAATGGGCAAGTTTCCCATTATTATGAGACTCATTTAGATAAAACAAAAATAGAAATTGAGCTTTGACATCCTGTATCTCGAAAACAAAGCGCATTCAAAAAAATTTTATATAGCAAACCAACTTGAAAAAGTTCAGATAAATATCTAAAACTTTCATATTCACAAAATTTTCATATCTCGATAAATAACGCCGCTGGCTATATGGCTTTGTTTCAGTATCATGGTAATCCAGTTACCTAGGTAACCTATAACTTTTGAGGTTCGGACACGCAATGACGTCAGCGAAAATCTTCGCGTGAGCATATCTTATTTGTTATATTATCAAGGGTCAATACTTTTCGAGATATTGGAATGCGGAGTTTTAAGTGAAAAACCCTCTATACGGAATGACCCTGTACCATTTCCTAACCAAATTGACATATTCAAAGTTGCACCTATTATTGACATTGAAAGTCAGCGCGTCTAAATTAACTGCTCTTCTTCAAGAAATCCAGTTAGGGCTGTTAGGAATACATCTGCATAATTTTTAGCGGAAATTGAAGTCTAGTTATATTCCCCAGCTACCAAATAATTTCATGCTGCGAGAAACTTGAAAATTAATGAAGGATGCGATAGACAAAACTTTGTTCATGGCAGAGATCCCATTCTTTTAACTCTTCAAAATTAAAAACAAACCACATCAGGGCACAGGGTACTTGGGAAACATATTTAAGCACTACTTGTGTGTTGATCCGAATTATTTGCAGCCACATAGAAGTGCTAGGATATCATACAGGGTGTCACCGCTAAACTGTTCTGAACTTCAAGAAACTTCTAGAGAGTATTGAGGGAGCGTGGAGAAGTTATTTGAGATGTAACATTTAAAGCTGGGTGTGAATTTTTGAGCCTCCGCAGATTTAAAACGTCTACGCAATAGGGAACTTGCCCATTTTTTTCAATTGTATTGAAGTGTGCGTTCATGTCTTGAAACACCTTACACCAAATATCAGCCCTTAAATCGCACTAGTTGTTTCACAATAAATTATCAAAGTTGACATCGACGCTGAGTTAAATATATTTGTTCGAGGCCTAAAGACGTAGATTGTTGCATTTCATCATTTGCATGATGGACCTCCTTGATAATATGGTCCGTCCTTACTAGTATACCTAATGTGGAACATAAGATCTGGATGACAAATGAAATAATAAATCTTATGTAGCAAAGACGACTGGCAAAACCTGAGCCACTACGATATCGACAACTTGACAGATGCATTGAAGCTAAGATAAAAGACGCCAAAGCCAATTGGGTTAAACGTGGATGTGAAGAATCTGAAAACTTCAACAAACTACACGACAGCTTCAATTTCCATAGAAACTTGAAGCAAATGACAGGCATTGGTAGAAATACATCCTTAACGTCACTACATAACGATGACGGAAAATTTATTCTAGAACAGGTTGAATCACGGGATACATAGAATACATTTGCCACAAACCTTTTCTAGGATAACAGAGAAGAAGACCCTTATGTTATCCCTGAGAAACTAAGCGGCCCAAGCATCCTTGAATCTGCGGTTCTCCAAGCTCTGGATACACTAAAAAACGTCAAAAGTCTAGGTCATGACGATGTATATGCCGAGGTCTTCAAACAGATGAATACGAAGCTCTTAACAAACCTCAAAATCAACGTTTATACTAATCCCAAAAAAAGTCAGCCCCAAGGTATGTGAAGGTTATAGGCTCATCAGCCTTATGCGTCACGCGCTATAAGCATATCTTTGGATAATACATTGTAGAATATCTAGGAAATGCGAAAAAATGAGTGGGAACACCCAGTTTGGGTTCATTAGAGGTTTAGGTACAAGAGAAGCAATATTTAGTCTGAAACTGCTGATACAAAAATGCTATGATCAACGACAAAATGTCCAAAAAGACATAAGGTTTATCAAAAACCTTCATTGGAATCAGATGGCAGAGGTAGGAATTAAAAATAACCTTGCGTTTCATTGTCTTGAAAGGTGTTCGACAGGGATCTATTTTGTCACCTCTATTTTTTAACATATATAGTAAGCATTGGAAAATGAATCCACAGGAATAAAAATCAATGGCAGGCCCTTAAATAACCTAAGATACGCCGACGGTACCGTCGTTATAGCAAGTACTGTCGCAGAGCTAGAAAATCTGATCGACAAAATGAATGACCAGGGAAAGGGATACGGGATAAATACTAATATATCAAAACCAAAAGTCATGAGAATTGATGGACAGGCCGCGGATCCCCACATCTTGTGAACGGAGAGACCATCGAGGAATTTTCAAGATTCAGGTAATTGTGTGCAGTCAATAATAATGAGTGGGATTGTGATGAAGAAATCAAAACCAGAGTAGGCATGGCCAAAACAACATTTTTGAAGCTTAAAAATGTTGCTGCATAAAGACTTGCCACTTGATTTGCGACACACGCCCGGTACTTTCACATTCAAATAAATAAAATTATTCTGTCAAATAACCATTCGTCAGATAATAAATGAGGCTTTACCATGGCGGGACCTATTTTGAAGTTATTTTGACGGAATTGAATCGACTACTTGAAGGTGAAAGTATCAGGCCTTAGAGGAGTGAAATGCTACGTATGGCCCGTGCTACTATACGGAGCTGAAACGTGGTCCGTTTAAGTAAGATCAATAGATCGTATAAAAGCTTTGGAATTGCGGACCCTTTCCAGGCTCTTGAGGATATCATGGACCGAACACGTTACCAATAAAGAAGTTCTCAGACAAACGGGTACCGAAAGACAACTCATGAATATTGTGAAACAATGAAAAATGTCTTACTTGGGTCATATACTTCGTGGTGAATGGTATTTTTTCCCAAAACTAATACTCCAAAAGAAAATTGAAGGTCGCCCAGGACCTGGGAAAAAGCAACACTCCTGGTTGCGTAACATCAAAGACTGGAGTGGAATAGCAGACGCGGCAACACTGTTTTGTCAAGGTGAAGAAAACACCCTTATCTTGGGGGGATGAGGATTTGGAGCAAATACCCAATGTGCGCGAAGCATACGGGACTAGAAGAGGAAAGATGGCTCCTAAAAAAGTATACTCTGTATTGAATAGCATATTTTTAACGAATCCAAGGATGTATGACACAATATGATTTTGCAATATTTAAATCTGAAAAAATGGGTTTTTAATTTTTTGTTTTTTGCGGGACACATTTTTTTGGTTTTCCTCTACTTATGTACAGGGTGCTCACAGATAAATGGACTCCCCATTACCTTTTTAATTTGATGTTTGGGAAAAAATTGTTGCAAATTAAAGTTTAATGGTTCAAAATGAATTTTGTAAAAACAAGGTTTCACATATACAGTTTGTTTCAAAACTTGTGGGCGTGGTTCAACTTTCCTATTTCGAATTGCAACTCTATTTTTTTAATTGAGTTTTGCATTTTCCGGAAAATTCTCAACATTTTTCATGTAGCATATCCTATACCCAAATTCAACCAATAAGAAGTTATTAACGTCAGAAATTTGCTATTTTTTCGAGCATGTTTCATCATAACTTATTTTTATTTGTAATTTTGTATTATTATTTTCTGAAAAGGTTAACCTGTGAGGGAGATTCTCACATGTTGGTGAGTTTGTGGGTGAAAATACGACCAAAATGTGTCCCCAAAAAACAAAAATTGGAATGTCCAAGTGATTTTCACCTTAGACAACCTGTGTGGAAAGTTTTTCGTGCACCACCTTGTATATTAGATATAGAGTGAAGTTTTGTATTTTTTAATTTATTCTCCAACATTATGTCGTGACGAATTTTGATGAATGTGTGATTGGTATGTATGTTAACGAAGCACAATATTCAAAATGATATATGGACTTGCTCTTTGATCAAATTATTATGACATAATGATCTGGCGAAAGGCTAATCATCATATCATCGAATAAGGATTTCGGCCCTGGTTTCAATGTTTTTGGTTGAAAGATGAGCACCTATCCGTGTTCAAGAGCACTATAGATTTTGCAAAGTATCTTGAAAATAGACAGCACCAAGAAATTAACGCCAACACCTCTGATTTTTACATGAGATTATGTGTAAAGATGTTGTAGAGTAAATCTTAATATCTATTTCAAAAAAGGAGTTATCAAACTGAACAATAAATAAAAATATCAAAACAGAACAAGGCTTTGGGTTTTGACAATAAAAAAAATCTATTCTTATCACTTAATTGTACGGAGTATTTAAAATTTTGACCAGATTGGCATTTCACTCCATGCTTAGTGTAGGGACACTATTGCTTTGAAAATTTAGAACACTCTGTAGAATCTAGTAAAGAGAATAGTATTTTGCCTTGTTCTTTTTTGAAAGTTTTATTTCCTGTTAAGCTTGATAGCTTCTTTTCTAAAGGATCTATCATTATTTAACCCAGGACATATCTCATAGTCTCATGTAAAAATTAGAGGTTAATTTCTTGAAGCAGTGTACCTACTTTGTTACTGCAGCATGTTTATATTTAGTGAGTGGACTGGCAAATATGGAGATATTCCGGATATAGTGATCCAGAACTTGATGATCATGATATCTATTTTGTTCCTTAGTCAAAAAAATTTAAATTTGCGGCGGGTGGGAGTCAACAATTCTGGTCATGAGCTCTTTGATTGGCATATTTTTACTTCCTGTGAA
Organism: Orchestes rusci; assembly: GCA_958502075.1. NCBI lineage: Eukaryota > Metazoa > Arthropoda > Insecta > Coleoptera > Curculionidae > Orchestes > Orchestes rusci. Next base: position 26,935,900 of record OY293305.1, on the reverse strand, counting down.
TAATCCGGTGAATGTGAACATGTGAAGTGAACACCCATCTCCTATACGCCCCATGAGAGTGATGGTGGAGAAGAAATTTCGGAATTTATGGAGCTTGTCAATAACTTACTCTCAAATCTTAAATTTACCAAAAAAGAATAAGTATGATCATGACCGTCCTTTACTACAAAATGCTCATTCCAGTGATCAAATAATTTGAAAGATCTTTTATCCAATCTTCTCTAACTTCAAATGAATTCGCTCTTTTGGATTATTTCTTTTATAGACCAGATGGTTAAAATTACCACTTTCGCAAGCCGCTTTCACAAAAAGGTTGAAAAACTAATCAAATAGCTCTTGATAATGGATTCTCAATTCAATTCAACGGTTCCTATTATGTCCGTGGAGTAAGTTTGCATACTCCTCAACTTCTGAAAACTGAATCTCTATAATTTTCTACCTTGAGCAGATCTTTTGTTTGTTGTGTCGAACAACCATCAACCATCAACAACAAAAAATAAAGCAATAAGTTCAAGAATGTTGTTGTCTGTCTCGTTTTTCACAACATTGAAAGTCAAGGAACAGTACAAATAAGAATAATAATTAACGAATCAGTGACAAAAAACAATTAGTTCTTGATACAGGGAACATAAAAAAAGTTGATTACCATCAAGCTGTTAGTTCGTGTATTGGCGATTCAAAGAGTCAGCGAAGCGGCCTCTGGCGTTTTGTGCTCGAACTTTCGAGAGCGTGATAGACATCAGCTGTCTCCATGCTGTTTCTATTGGGATCTTGATAACTTGAAGATATATTCCCGATTTTGTTATTATTTATGCAAAGATTTTGATAAACCACGTTGGTAAATGATTATAGTGTGCTAATTGAATGGTATTTTTCGGGTTTTTTTTATTATTGTTGGAATCATAAACTTATCGGCAGCAGTCTTAAGGGTGTCGATATCAAAAAGCCTCAAGTGTAGTGGCTTTTAGCCAAGAAAATAGACGATTATAGTGCATAGATCAAAGTAATCTACTCTTATTAAATGTATATATTTCATTGATTGAAAGATCTCACCAATATTGGTGATAAAAATCATCATCAACAATGGAAGATCAAACGTATGTTCGCCGATATCCGAAGAAACTTCGTAATAGGCATAGTTGTCGCGTACCTCACTGCAATGAGAAGACAATCATCTGCATAATTTTTCAAAGGACCCACGTCGTAAAAAAACTTGATCGAATCCTGACACACACTAAATTTTCCACAGCTAATCTTCCTTCACGAAGAGGCCGGTCAAATCCATTCAGAGCGTCCAATGAATGTTCCAGTTCATTAGAGGCGCTATTTCTCAATTGACAACACTCTGCCGATATGAAACACTCGACTGATACGAACAACAAATATAAATTCACGCGCGAAAACCTAATACGGGCTTTGAATAAAATGCAGTTGTCACGCTCTCGAAAGCTCTCGCGCGTTCCGCTGTGGCGCTGCTTGAGCTGTTTGAATCGCCAATAGCTTATCCGTGACGAGTAAGACAACCTCTCTACGTGGAAAAACTTCGTCCGTGGGACGTTTTTCTTCGGCGACTCGGTGAATATTCCGATGTTAGGATTTTACGTTATGTGGTGAGCATCAATGCTGATACTCTCAGAAATGCTCAACTAGGTGTAGTCATGCGTCAGTATAACATTGTCCGACAAAAATATTAGGTACTTTCACTTTATCTGACACACTGAGAATAAAGAAGTAGAGATTGTTCACTGATAAGCTTTACACGAACTTACAGCTTGATGGTAATCAACTTTTTTTTTTAACGCTGTATCAAGCACTGTATTATTTATTTTCCATTAACGAACAAAACCTAGAGATATTGTAGAATGAATAATTAAAAAAAATACGGAAAATTAAAGAAGCAACCAACCTGTTGCAAAGAATAGACAACACAACAATAATATACAGCATATACAGCGTGTCCGGTAAGTATATGGCATAATTTCGAAAGCGTATGGGGAAGGTCAAAATAACTCTAGTTTGTCATGAAACTTTTTTCTCTTAATTGCTTCCTAACGGAGATACAGAGCCCTAAAGGGGTACCCATCGATTTCATTTTTTAGCTCTAACTTTTGAACCGGCTTGTATAATTTGATGAAATTTTAGTATGTTGTGTGGGCCATAAAGGCTCATGAAACCATAGTAAAGTTAATATTTGAAATTGCAGAGGGAACCAGGAATGGACTTGCCACCTAACTTTTTGGGCGAAATTTTTGACAGGTGTCATTTTACAAAGCTGAGATAACTTTTTCAAATAATCTGACCTTTTCTCAACGAAAAAGGTACTTTTCTTTTTTTCCGGTAAAACTAACCGTTTTTGAGAAAAATAGGTTTTTATTTCACACCTTATCACATTTATAAAATAAAATAGAACGGCGAGAGGACTGTACTAAAACTAGTTATATATGGAAAAAAATACAAAAAAAAATTTTTAATTTTTTTTTTTTACAGTCAATCACTCTTAAGAGTATCAAAAAGTTTTCCATTTTTGTATACACTCTGTATACACAGTGAGTAGAACCACCTATTCAAAATATAATTTTTGATTCATGTTAATTCTGTTTCTGAATGTTCCATACAACTTGTATAAAATAACGGATCATTCCATTTATTATGACATTGATTTTCTGTGACATTAGGAGCGTTCCGTGATTTCGTTAAAATAGAATAGTGACCAGGACCCGTATTTCGTGTACCTGTGGAATTCTAGCAACACGTCGCTTTCCCATCATTTTACACAGAGAGCGACGTATTGCCATGGATTTCCACAGTACACGGAATACGGGTCCAGGGAAGAGAAAGAATAGGGATTGGTTGCGAGGTAACGGGAAAATAACAGTTAGAAAATTTGAGGCTTTTCGAAACACATTTTTTTGGGATAATTGTAGATTTTGAAGGTGAATAATTGGGAATTGTGTTTGATAATCAGGTATCTGCAGGTCAGTAAAATGAAATTTATAATAATGTTGATTATCCAATTTGTACTTATGGTTTTGGATTTATTGTTCCGTAATTGCATTTACTGTATTTAATCAAACTGTTTTATGCTGTGTGAACAACTTTGATTTGAATTAGAGTCAAGACAAAGAAATTGCTCTCTTTCCGTACTGGAATTTTTGTCACTACAATTATTGCTGCTTTATGCTTTATGCATGCTTTATATTGACTGGACTGATTTACTAGAGTTGGGTTGCTTCCCGTAGTTAAGGGACCTCATGTATAGGCTCTAGATTTGACATTTTATCACCCTGATGAGTGAATATCCTAGTAAAACGACAGATCTTCTAGTCATCATCTAGAAATATTGTTTCAATTTACCAACTCTAATTGGGTTGCCTCCCGTACTGAACCTCATTATTTTTAACAAACAATCTAGAGATATTGACTCAAATTGCCTGGGTTCCTTTCCGTACGGGACCTCAGAGATTCCCTGTTTTTGATCCCATGTATATTTGCTTGAGCGTGGAACTTCAAGTTTTGATACGGAAAACGAGTATTTTATTTATTGCATTAAAAACACAGAACAATTGTACAGCATGGTTCGGTTTTTGGAATTGAGATTGTGGGTTTCTCTGCCGTGCTCTTTCCCCGCATGAATTCCAGGCTGAGAACGGCACTTTTTCACCATATTTTCAATAAAGTAGGGTTTCTTACAAATGTGTGTTTGATTCAATAATTCCACCTTTTAACTCAAACTTCCCAAATTATTGATTTGTCGGGCGCATTTGAGGTAAGTAGCTTTATACAAATCACAACGTAGGTGTCTCTTCTTTTGATCAAACTTACCTCATTCAACTTTGTTGAACGGACCCGGGGTTGTTATACTACAACAGTGATATTTTTAAATTGTGACCTTGCTGGAACCCTATAAGTTTTGTCTTGAAAAATGTTTCCTATCTCTTTTGATAAGGAAGAAAATGGACTTTCACACACTAATGCGCCACCCTGTTTGTCAACAAATAAGCCATATGGGCTGTAGTGCATATAAAGATTTCGTACTTATTATTTTACACCATGATCAAATCACTGTTTACTTGTTTATATTTTTGTTTATTAACAAATACAGTCGAATGGATTACCCATGGGCTCCAGTCCATTGCCACATTTAGGCCCGGTTTCTCAACGATGGTTCAACGTTGAACTCGGTTCAAGTACATTGGTTTGTGCATCTTTGAACCCAGTTGACCGTTAAACCATCGCTTAGAAACCGGGCCTTAGCGTTTGTTCAAATATTATCTCCAGAGTTTCACTCGGACATTATCATAAAATAAACCCACTCAAGTAATATTTGATAGCCAATAATAAAAAAACTTAATGATAATGATCAATTCTACCAGAAATTTTTCATTTTTGATAATGGTTTGAGATTTCGTGAACGTATGAAATAGCTATTTACCTAACAAGTGCGGAAAATTAGTTTTTCCGCACGGGTCTGCCGTTCACCGACCGACGCGTAGCGGAGTTCGGTGAAGCAGCCGAGGGCGGAAAAACATTTTCCGCAAGTGTTAGGTACAATAGTTTTTCTACAGACGTGCGTAAATAAGGATATAATTCGTAATTTAAAAGTTTCTGATGCAACTGATGACAAATAAATAATAATGAATGTAGAAATGTGTAACTAAGCGACCATAGTTACCTGGAAATCTGGTTGCTGTTTGCTTATGATATTGTTAATTTTGACATATGTCGGAAATGTCATGCGGAAAAATTTTCCCGCACTGGTGCGGGAAATTTGATTTTCCACACGGATATCGGTGCGGAAAATTGAATTTTCCGTACGGCTGTAGGAAAATTTTATTTCATAGAGCATATTTCTCGCTTAAAATTTTATACAGTAGTCGACATTTTCTTGACTTTAAATTGGGAAAACTTCTTTGTGAAACATTGGTGCTATCTCATTACAACTACTCTCATGTGGTTTATGTACTTTTAATTGATGTAAAAGATAAAGGTAGAATTCAAAGGTTACAGAACGCCTGTGTTAGATTTATCTTTGGGTTAAGGATGTGTGATCATGTCTTTGTAGCATTTTTTGAATTGCATTGGTTAGATATGGAGTCTAGAAGAAAGTTGCACTTTCGGGTTCTCGTTGAAAATGTTTTGAGTAATCTCCAATCGCCATCTGCATTAAAGATGCGCTAGATTCCTTGAAGCCAGGCTCATTCTGTGAATGTAAGGTATGGGAATAGACTAACGATACCTCATCATCGGGGTGCCTTGTTTTAAAGACAATTTATTGCTGTAAGGTTTTATAATTCACTTTCTGATGATTTTATAGCTATGTCAAATAATTTTTTCAAACGTCAATATAAGCAATTTCTATTAAACTCTCAGACTTAAATATGTTTGATAGTTATTTTGTAAATCACCTGGATCTTCATAATTATTATTGAGTACACTAGATGTAGGTGCATTTTTTGCTTCAATTTATCATGCCTTAACAGGAAATGGTTCAGTGGAGTAGCTAATACAGCTAGAGTGTGCCATTTCACAGCGGTTTCAAGTTCTTTTTTTGCATAATTTAATGTGAAATTCGTTGGTGTCAACTGAAGAATAAAGACCATTACTATTATTTTTATTGTTCTCATTGCTTAGTCTCACGATTTTCATTTCTATCCAACATAATTCTAGGATCACTGATTTTTGCATGTCCGTTATTAGTTGGAGTGGTATATTGCGTTTCTTGAATCCTGCGGGTAACTAGGGTGGTATGAGCCCAGTGACTGATATGACTACGGCGAGAATGAGGACTTTCCATTTTCCACATTGATTTTATTTCTTCAGCTAGGTCCGTGTATTTTCGGGGTTAATACCACGAGTGCATTAAAATCACCGATAAATTTTCACGAATGCGTGTTTTCTCAAAATTTCACGAGACCGAAGGTCGAGTGAATTTGTAGAGAAAATATGCATGAGCGAAAATTTTACCGGTTAATTTTAAAGCACGAATGGTATTGAGAAGAATATTTCACGAATTCTAGAATATAACTTTACTAAATTTGCGTTGCCATGTTAATTGCCCTGACAACGTGGTTATTTGTGTAAAAAAATTGTCGTTGCCATATCGATTGCTCTGACAACGTGTCTATTTGTGTTGCCATGACAGAGTGGTATTATCGATTTGGTGTTATCGAAGGTTATACCACGAGTGCTTGAAAATTACCGATAAATTTTCACGAATGCGTGTTTTCTCGACCTTCGGTCTCGTGAAATTTGTAGAGATAACACGCATGAGCGGAAATTTATCCGGTTAATTTTAAAGCACGAATGGTATTTAGAAGAATATTTCAAGAATTCTAGAATATAACTTCACTACATTTGCGTTGCCATGTTGATTGCCCTGACAACGTGGTTATTTGTGTCAAAAAATGGTCGTTGCCATATCGATTGCCCTGACAACCTGGTTATTTGTGTTGCCATGACAGAGTGGTATTTTCGATTTGGTGTTATCGCTGTAAGCCTCCGAAAATTCAACTGCTCTTATGGGATTTTTTGTACATGAGTGGAATATTCGCTGTAAGCCTTCGAAAAGTCAGCTGCTGTTATGGGATTATTTGTACATGAGTGGAATATTCGCTGTAAGCCTCGGAAAATTCAACTACTCTTATGGGATTTTTTGTACATGAGTGAAATATTCGTATTTTCTCAGTTATTGTATTCTGTATGTTGTGATCCAAAGGGGGTGCAATCTATTAGCTTTGTGATTTGGTTAATTTTGTCTATTAGTATTATGTCTGGTCTATTGATTATAGTTGTTTTATCAGTTATAATTTCTCGGTTCCAGCATATTTCATGATTTCGGTTCACGTTGACTTGGTCTGGTTTGTAGTACGGCTCTTCAATTGTTTTGATGTTATGTTTGTGGAGTAGGTATTATTTATGGAGGATCTTGGCTGTCAGATTGTGCCTGTTCAAGTATTTTGTCTGTGCTAAGCTAGGACATCCTGATGTTATGTGATGTATCGTTTTGGGCATTGATCAACACATTCTACAGTTATCATTTTGTATGTTAGTTTTTGTGATTTATTTTTGGTAATTTCTTGTCCGTACAACCTGGTCTTGTATGAAGTATATGAATCCTTCTATTTCACCAATCAGGTATCCGAGTTCGATCCATTTGGTTGACAGCTGATGTTGTTTATCGAGGTCATTTTTGAATCTTCCATGTAGTTTTTTCCTGTTCCATGTGTGTGATGTTTGTGAAGAATGTTTTCTGGTCTATCTGCTGTAGTTGAGTGTGTGTGTGTGTGTGCTGAGTGGTGTGTATCTTTTGTCTGCTCGTGTAATGATGACTGAGTTGCATTGAAGTTAAAGTATCTTTGTAAGCTGTGTATTTGAAGGTTGTAATCCAATTATATATTGATCAGGCCTCTTCCTCCTTCTTTGCTAGGTGGGTATAATCTCTCAACAGCTGAGTTTGGATGTAGGACTCTATTATCCGTGAGGATTTTCCTTGTCAGTCTGTCCAGTGCTTGTACGTCTGTTATGAGTACGTTAATATCGGTATTGCCAAAATATTAATGGCTTTGGTTTTATTTTTTGCATCAAGTTGTGTACGCATGACATTCCATCGTCTGTTTTGGTATTTGTTTTGTATGGTCTCTTTGATTTCTTTCGTTTTATGTGTGAGTGTACCATTTACTGCTAAGTATTTGTATGTTTCGTTGTTAGGTAGTGTAGTGAATGACATGTTGTTGACTAGAAGCTCTATATGGCCCAGTTTCACAATGTCTGGTCACCTTTTTGGTGACCTGACCAAATGCGTTCACGGTAACCAATGGTTAAGGCATGTATCGTTACACAGCGAAAAAAATTTTGTTGGTCAAAAAACTACAGAATTTTCAGTTTTGAAGATTTCCGTTTATTAGATTGACAATAAATACGTCCATTTTAAATTATGATTATATCTTGGAAAATAATAAGCAACGCCTCACAACAACATACTTTCGATATACATCATTCATGAATTAATAATAATATCTGATACATTCTTTATTGAAAACGTCCGACTCAAAGAACAAGTTACTAAGAATTTGTTCCGGTTTTCCTATAGCGCGCGTCATGAATGAAAACATCAGATATCAGACGTTTGGCATCCATTTCAGCAGTTTGGAAATAATTGACTGTTACAAAAACCACGTCCTGCTCTGACAGCAAGCGACCAAGAATTAAAAATTCATTCCGCTTAAATAACCGGTGCCTACTCATACTTATGCATGAGCCGACAGGCTTTGTCTATGTCTTAAATCATTTGAGAACGGAGTAGATTATTAGTGGGGGCTACCAGCAAGCAGGCAACCTGCTTTCTTTTTGTCTGTATACTTAGTGATGGATGTCGAAAGTCTGATTTTTGATGTTTTTATACAAGGCATTCTCCAGTTTTTCCCAAAATAATACAGGGAGTTCTTGAAAGAATGGGACATATGGTAACAGCAGTTTTCTCACACAAAAATATTGCGATCACCTCAAACTTCTCTATCCCAAAAGTTGATATTAACAGGGAAGCAGGATGTTAAAGGTGAATTTCAATTTTTGTTTTATTTGAATACTTTTCGAAAAAATCAAGTTATATTGATGAAATTTGGTATATGGAGGTTGTTTGACATGCAAACTTTAAATCCGATTCAAATTGCTCTGACTTGTGGGGGGCGCCACGTATTCTCATTCAAATTTTCAAAGCTTTTTTGTACGCAACCGTATATTTTTTTTGACACATTGGCTGCCATATGTGTCACCGGTGATACCCCGTGATCACATGTGTTTCACATGCAGCATACTTCTAAATTGCAGATATTTCTGCTTGGCCTGTGAATGAAGTTTACAACTTGCTGTGGCACACTGATAATATAGGCAACGCATTGACATACATAACATAACTGGTTGCCTATTTTTCTAGCGGGAATTCACATAAAACTGTCACTGATAATTGAGGTTTGGCTCCTGAGAAATGCCAATCACTGGCAATCACCCCTTATGTGGACAGCCAATATGTCAAAATTGAAAGATTGATTTTTCCATCATATTTACATAAAAAAGGTATACATTGTGGAAGTGGCTGGGAGTGGCAAGGTATACCTTTTTACGTAGAAATGACATAATGACAGGAAAATCAATTTTTCTATTTGAAAAAAAAAATGCGTACAAAAAATGTATGACTATTTTAATGAGTGGAAAGATGTGTGAGTGGCGTTTACTACATGTAAGAGCCAAACCGAGGCCAGATATGAATTTTGCATGTCAAACAACCCCCATATACTAAATTTCATCAATATGACTTGATCATTTGAAAAGTTATTTGTAAAATCAAAGACTCAAATTAAACTTTGACAGCCTGTTTCTTTGTTAATATAAACTTTCGGGGTGGGCAAGTTCGGAGCGATCGCAATATTTTTGTTTGAGGAATCGGCTGTTACCGTATGTCCCATTCTTTCTGGGACACCCTGTATAATTGAATGTATTCAATGACATTCTCAAGTACTAGAGAGACATGCTCATCATGTTCTTTTGAATTTTGATCCACTAGTTCTCGTCAGAAGATGAACTGCTGGATATTTTGCCTTCTCAAAATCTGCTTTATTAACCAGCGCTCCTAATGTGCGTGGCGGCGAAAAAACTGTCACCGGTATTAAGCGCCAAAATCAGGCGCTGGACATCTGCTTTCTTGATGTATGTTGCCTAATGAACATTTTTCACGATTAAGATATTCAATGTGATACCTATGCGGACGCCACGAGTGGAAGTAGAAAAAAAGTGTAAAAAAATGCTACAATTGTGGAGTAAAATTCACTTCAAACAATTGTCAGGATTTATTTGTAACAATAACAAATAAATATTTGACCGGTTCACCGAGCTCAGCTTCACTCTTGGCCAGAACAAACGCACCTGAAACTAAAAAGTAGGTTGAGTCACCTTTCTTATTGATGTTAACATACTTTGAGGTATTTGTCACGTTTAAGATATTTTAATATGGGTTAAACTAAAATCAAAATAAGAGAAATACACCGATTGTGAAATCTATACTACTGTACAATGCCAAGGATATTACTTCCTCTAATGTGATTATCAACCTCCGAATACAATCCAAGTGAAATACAGACATTCCATTATATTATATTTGATCAAAAGTAGACCATCACACAAGAATTGGTGTGGCATCCTACACATAATCCAAAAATAAATAACAATATGGGGCGTCCCCCAAGGCGTCCCTAGGCTGCACCGGTATTAAGCGCCAAAATCAGGCGCTGGACATCTGCTTTCTTGATGTATGTTGCCTAATGAACATTTTTCACGATTAAGATATTCAATGTGATACCTATGCGGACGCCACGAGTGGAAGTAGAAAAAAAGTGTAAAAAAATGCTACAATTGTGGAGTAAAATTCACTTCAAACAATTGTCAGGATTTATTTGTAACAATAACAAATAAATATTTGACCGGTTCACCGAGCTCAGCTTCACTCTTGGCCAGAACAAACGCACCTGAAACTAAAAAGTAGGTTGAGTCACCTTTCTTATTGATGTTAACATACTTTGAGGTATTTGTCACGTTTAAGATATTTTAATATGGGTTAAACTAAAATCAAAATAAGAGAAATACACCGATTGTGAAATCTATACTACTGTACAATGCCAAGGATATTACTTCCTCTAATGTGATTATCAACCTCCGAATACAATCCAAGTGAAATACAGACATTCCATTATATTATATTTGATCAAAAGTAGACCATCACACAAGAATTGGTGTGGCATCCTACACATAATCCAAAAATAAATAACAATATGGGGCGTCCCCCAAGGCGTCCCTAGGCTGCAGGACAACCATATAACTTGGCACAAATAGCTTTCTTCTTTAATCAATTTTCAATATCAACTCACAGCTAATTACGTCAAGCCAATATGTGAAACCTACGCGTTATATGTTTAGTCTCTAACGCAATCGCCTCAAATAGAGCCGTGGCAAGTCGATATAGCCCTATGAATGATTATTTAACTACATACTCATAACTCGAGATCACTTCATTCACAAGAACCAAACTCCCATACCACAAGTGTGATTATATTTCATACCAGTGTAGTAAAACTACGCTATAGGAACAATGAGCTGTAGCAGATCATTTAACAAGTGTCAAACTCTTTAGACTACTGATGGTGAGTCATTCCTCAATCTCCATCACTCGGAAAAAGGGGCGGCGGCAGATCATTTCAACCTTATTCACGATAGCTCAAGAATCAAACTCTTTAGACCGCTGGTAAGATTTTCTCACCATAGTTCGCCAGAAGTGGCTGCAGAATAGAAACACAATAGGATTTCTCTTAATTAGTTAATAACGCGTAATATTAAATTAAGTGAGGTAACTCTGTGAGACCACTCACCATAATCAGTAAAATAGGTACCTGGCTCATCATTACAACGCACATTGGCAGCATAAGAGCCCAACTTCTGCATTCTGCACTCAAAATACCATCAAAAGGAATTTAGTTTTCAAATATCACTTTGACCACTGTCAAAAATGATTATCAAGGTAGAGAAGAATGATCAGTAAGTACATAAAATTGTCACCAGAAAAATGGGTTGCTACACAATGGATTATGGGTGCCCATCAAATTTCAACAAAATGTAGAAAGTGAAATTGAAGAAACTCGTTTTTTTTGCAAAATTTTCAATACACTGTTGATCAAAAATTGAGCGATTGAAGACCCAAATATGATTGATACGAACTCTATTATCTCAAATCACTCAAGGATTCACAGACTTCCTCAAGGATCAGCACCTTATTCTGAAACCCTCGTGTAATTTTGTCGACCATTTTACGTATAAATGTGCGCCCTTGGTATGACACCGGATAAAAGAGCCTCATGGCCGATTGCACCAACCTATTCTGAGGATACTTAACGCTAAGGGACCCTTAACTTGACAATTTTGCATGCAAAACTGTCAAGTTAAGGGTTTCTTGTCGTTAATTATCGTCAAAATTGGTTGGTGCAATCGGCCATCAATCTATTCTATTCACAGTGCATGCACATGATAAGGAGAATGAGCTCAGTCATAGTTCTTACCTTAGAGTCTACATTTTGGACTTTGGCATGGGTAACCAGTAGCCATAGGTGATTCTTTATTTTTATAAGATCACCTCATTTATTGATTTTCATATCATCTTGTTTTGAGGCTCATCAAAATATAACGAATAAGACGTTACTTTGTCTCTCATTGGTTCAAAGATCGTTCTTCGACGTTCAAAGTAAACCAGACTCAATCCTTGATATATTCACTCGGTGAATTTCACTGTAGTAACCACCCTGGTTCTCATTATGGTTAGGATCAAAGCTCAAATCAATGGCAGATTGTGTTGATACATGGCAAAAAAATATACCCAAACCTAAAAGATCCGACTATATGAAAACATGTATAGCTATTATTGCATTGTATAGGAGTTTCTACTTGAAAAAGTAGTTGAAAATATACCGGAAAACTGGTTGTACGCTATTGACAAACTCCTTTGACTCGCGAATCTTTCCACTGTGTTGATGGAACATTTCTTGAGTTTTTTGATGATAATTGATTCCGATGGTTGTCACCTTTCTAAGCACGTCGTCAATCCAAGTAGAAAGACAGTAGCATAATACGGAGAACCAACGAACGACACCATCATTGGTCGCGTTCATAAGACGGAACAGTCACCGCTACAATCCGGGAGGCAAGTGTTGAGTTTCATGAACGCCTGTCATCAATCCAATATGTTCCCATGGGTAGCGGTCTTAAATCTGCTAACAATTCGCTCGAAATTATAAAAAAGAGCGGTAACAGTTCCACAAATGTTCCGTCTTATGAATGCGACCATTGACCTTGATAAAGAATCTATTTTGTTCACTGTCAACAGACCATGAGTAGGAGAACTCTAAAGTTCATAAGATAGCATTTAACTCTCCTTGTGTTTTAATATTCTAGGCTTATTAGGCAGTTATTCCAAACACCGTTGTCTGTAGTAGAATACTTTCTACTTATCGCTTGGTTTTCTTGCGATGTTGTTCAAATCATCCTCCAGTTGGTCAAATTTCTATTGTGACAGAAATATCTCGAAAATTATAAGACAGGGTATTTCAGAAAGATTGTTCATCATACATATCTCGGTAACTACTCGGCTTCAAAGTTTATGAAAAAAACATTCATCACTGAAGTGACCACGTGAAAATGCTATAAATTAGCTCCATGTTCGAGTTGAAATTCTTGATTTCTTTAGAAATTCTAAAATTGAGATACATCTTTATCAACATAGTCAGAAAGCTTGGACAAGCTATACGCAATTAAGTAACATCAACTTTGACGACCAGTACCTGACTTGATTGACAACTTAGAAAAAAGTACCGAGGAGCATAATTGGTTTCCACATTTGTTTTTGGTAGTTCAATGGGAAAAATTTCATGTCGATTCTCTGTTTTCACAGAACCGTTACCCCCTCTCGCGGCGATCATAGAACCTTGAAATATATTTCCAGCATTTTCTCTTGGGTACATTACCACACAGATTTTTTTTCCTGAGTCTGAATAGTTTACGAGAGCTGGCACATGGTCGCTGAAAATGAATCACCCTGTGCATACTTTTAAATATGGTATACAGTAATACGCAATGGTTTTCAATAAAATTGACAGGAGGCGAAATTTGAATCAAAAACAGTAATTTCGATTTTGTCTTTTGATGGATTCGGATTCTGGCAACAGAATCAGAAAAAAAAGTAAATCAGAAATAAAACTGCAGTCGGGTATTTTTTCTTGTTTTAGATTTATTACCAAAACAAGAATTATAATTGAACACCTTTTTTTTGGTTTCATTAAATTATGACTGGTCCAAATTTGGAAAATGTTTCCATTTGTCACTATAATGGAACAAACCTTATTCTAAAGATTTAAATGTTATAATAGAAAAATAAAACTAAATCACGTCAGTGAGCCTCAAACCATAAAAACCTGTCGATGTTTTTTCGCCACTTGATAGATTTAGGGCCGATATTGCAATGTCCACCCAAGATTGAGCCACACTTAAACAATAGTTTGGACCATGAAATATCTGCCGTTGGTGAGATGTTTCTATTGCGGCACTCACAATAGATCCTTAGCTAATTTAAAGGAGTGACGCGATTGAAATACGGAAATTTCGGTAGATAATTTCAATATATTTCTCATGAACATGTTGTTTTTCATTGAAATAACATATAAAAAAAACTATCTACAAATATTTGTATTGGTTATACTTAATCAATCCGAAAAAAAAACAAGAGATCTGCAAAAACTGTCAATATGAACTTCAATAATCTTCGAAAATCCTTGTTTCTCCAATAACTCGAAGACAAAAAGAGATGTCCAACTGCAAATTTCAATTTTTTTCGTGTGAATTTCATCCACCTGCCGATTCTGCTATCAGAATTATACAGTATGATTTAAATTTCCGTTACAAAATAGAAAGCACTGTGCTTTATTCTCCGTCTCCGAGCCAATTCACTGCAAAGTATAGCGTATTGCTGGATACGATATTTAAAAATACTCACATCTCACTCCCAAATAAAAACAAATTCAACAAAATGAAGTATGTCGTTTATACACTTTCTCTACCTTCCCCTACTCACATGAAGGTCGGTACATCAAAGAGCCGCAGGCCAAATAGATATTGTATTTTTTTTAAATTATATAGAATGTCACGCATAATTTTTTAAGCCCGGTACTTTCACATACAAGTAGTCGATTTTATTCCGTCAGAATAACCTTCAAATAAGTTGCGAAATAAATGTTGAGACGTGGATGAACGGTTTTTCAAAAATATTTTATTTTGGAGTATGTGAACTTTAAAACATCTAGACCTTACTGGTTAAAAGTTCAGACATGAATAAGCTGACTAAGGCTGGTTACTATATTTTATAAACTAACAATTGCTGACTAAGCTGAATTATTGCAGTACTACGCATAAATTGAATACAATAGAAAGGGTTGCTCAGCATCCCATAACTCCTCCGCCCTTACTGGAAAATTCTGGGGTTTGACACCGAATTTTTTGGTACCGTGGCTTCAAGTGAGTGTAGGCTGGTGATGTCACAATCGGGTTGTTTGATTGTCCTTTGGAGGGTTTTCGTGAACTTCAGGTCTTTTCTGTGAATCTTAAACCCAAGTTTAAAAACCACAATTCCAATAATAAGGTACAATTCAAGAGTCCAGCTATCAATAGTTTTAAAAGTGAAAGAGTCCGGTTCGATAGTGTCTAATTTTCGAATATTGTCGTTTAAGGTACTTTCCATCGCACTAATTTCACTCAAGTTGATGTTGTCCAGTTTCAGAGGTTTTGACGTAGTTACAGCACTGGTAAAATTTTCGAAGTTTATTTTTGGAAGCTCAATATTTTTGAACTCCGTTTTTGAATTTCGAAAGGTCTGAATGATGAAATGTTTCAACCGCACTTCACATCTATTGTCCATATCTAGTAAGTAGGTTCCCTGAAGAGGCACATCATCGAAGTTCTTGCCGCATTTCTGGGTTGCAACCGTTGTTGAAGGACTAATGATGATCCACTTGTTTTCTTCAATTTTCTGCACTTTCAGGCGTTGAATTTGGACTGCTGTTACATGACAGTTTGTAACTTGTTTTGAATACTTCAATAACTGTCGTTCACATGGTGGATCCGCAGGAGTTTTCTCTGGAGTTAATTCGTGGCAAATAAATTCTTCAAGGATAATCTCTTTACACGAACTGTTAATGAAAATGTGATTCTGCTCATTAAAAATTAGAAATTTGGCTTGAGGAATGATCATTTCAAATGAATTATTCTTTTGAAATGGCAATGGATACAAATGAAAATAATAATAATTTCCATTTTCATTAATTGGAACTTCAATGATTAGGACAATTTTGGATTCTTTGCTGTAACTTTTGATTGGCATTCTTTTTTCAAAAAGTAAGATGTTTTCTGGTTTTGGATCAAGAGGTATTTTATTTGACCTTATGTACTTTGAAATTGTCTTGATTTCGTTTAGTAGCTCATCAGGTCTGATCATTGAGTTATGAAAAGTATTAAACGTTGCAAACGTGATGGCTATTTCAACTTTCTCGAAAATGTCATAGAGAATTTGAAATTCCGCTATTATTCAGGAGACTATCATCGCGATGTAAAAATAGTAATAAGTTGATAGGTTTGTCACATAAATTTTGTGAAGTGTATCCTCAATTTTATCGATGCGGACTTTCAATTGAATTTCATTTCTCGATAGATTTTTGATGTTATTTTGAAATATTTCAATTGACTCTTCAATAAGTGATATTTGATTTTTGACTACGGAGTTAATGTCTTGTTGGTTTGATGACAATTTTTTGATGGCTGATTCAAAACGTCAAAAATTTGGATAAACGACCATAAATAAACCGTGTTTTGTGCATTGCCAATTTTTTAAGGAAGTAAACCTGGATTGTTTTTGAGGTCGTTGAATATAGGACTTCTTGATTCTCCGAGTGTTCCGACGAAGAATCCAAAACAAGAGGAGGTTTCCGTTATTCTTTAAAATGAACAATTTCCTTTTTGTTTTCGTTGTTTTTTTGAGAAATTTCAACACGATTTCTTTCTAGCATTTCAGTGATAATATAAGGACCAAGAAATTTATTGTTCTTCTCGCTTCTTATAGAAGGTTTTTGTTAAAAAACTATTTGGCCCATATGAAATTCTTTATTTTCTTCACCGTGGATGTTACGTTTAAAAACAAGTTTTTGTTATTGATTTTCAAGACTCATTTTTCGTGAATACTACAAAAACTAAAATACATAATTAATGCATTTGAAATACTAATTGCGTTCCTACCAGGTATTTCGATGGCTTGTCCAAATTTTGTAAAGGCATCGATAAGAGTTAAATAACTACGATTGTCGTAGTAGAAAACATCAATGTGAACTATTTGAAAAGGTTTCGAGGGTGTTTCAGTCAGCATAATAGGGGTGTATGGATTTTTCCTTGCATACCTAGCACGTTGACAAATATCACAAGAGTTTATGAATTTTGTCACTGTATCTTTCATTCCTATCCAATAATAGTCTCTTTTGAGATATTCCAGAGTTTCATTGATTACTTTTGCCTTCATGATGGTTTCTAGTAAAAATTATTTGTTCTTCTAAATCAGTTATTGTGTTCACCATTTTTGTGCATCTAATTAGTTTAGGAACTTTTTCTGAGGAATGTCTCAGGTATACGTTGTTGAATTGAGCATATAATTCAAAATTATGAAAATACATGCAGTAGACTTCTCCAGTGATTGTGTAATCTTTTTTAATATTTACTCTTTTGGAATATTTACTCTGGTTATTTTATGATGTGAATAATTTTCTTGTTTTAGACTTGATTTTGGAAAAACATGAGGAAAAACTAATATTTGATCCACTTTATTATTAATCATTTCGTCTAAAATTTTTATTCCGGTGTTAGTTGTTTCATTGAATGTGGAATGTTGTGTATTTGAGTCTGAGTATTGTATTTGAGAATTTGAGTTTTCTTGTTGAGTTTGAAAGGGTGGTTTGATTTGAACGTCTGATAAGATTGTTATTTTTTTTTGGATTTTCAACTTGATGTTTACTAGTAGATGGTTATTTAGTTCGCTAGTCTTAGAAGTTTCAAAACTTTCAGTGATCCTTTTGAGATAGTCGAGTGAGTCAAATTGGTCTTCTGGATCTCCAGGATTATTGATCAATGATTCACTATCAAGAGGATTAATTTGAATTCTAGATAAACTATCGGCCTCTACATTTAATTTTCCCTTTTCATACAGGGTGTAACAGAGTAAGTGTTACAACGTGAAACTGTTGATTCGTTATCAAAAAAGAAAAAGATTTTTCCTCAACGCAAATTTTCCGCGGACTTTCTTTTTCGATATAGGTACAGGGTGTCAAAGTTATGAAAAAAAAAAGATTTTTTTAATTACTTCTAAACCACTTGGAATATTGTTATCAAATTTGGTACAGTGTCAAAACTCACTAGTAAGGATTATTTTATTAAAAAATCGATTAAAAAAATCAACCAGTGGCGTAGTTATAATACACCCTGTATATCAAAATCGAAAGTCCGTTTTCTGTTGAAGATGTTGTTTTTTGTATATCGGAAGGTTTCATTCCAATCAGATGAAACCCGCTTGCTCAATCCAGTGTTGTAAAATATTGGCATCGGCCTAATTTATCTAAAATGTCACTTATATTTGGAAGGGGGTATTTATCATTGATTGTTTTTTCATTTAGTTTACGATAATCAATTACAAGACTACATTTTCTTTTTCCTGAAGCATCTAGCTTCTTAGGAACAATCCAAATAGGACTTGACCAAGGAGAAATTGAATTTTGAATAATTCCTTGTTCCAGCATTTTTTGAATTCGATCTTTAACTTCTTTTTCATGAATTTCTGGGTATCGATAACTCTTAGTGAAAATTGCTGTTTTGTCACTCAAATTGATAGGGTGTTGTATTTGATTAGTAAAAGTTAAGGGTGATTGGTCACAATGAAAAATATCGCTAAATTCAAAACAAAGGTCTCTTATTGCTTTCCTTTCCTCGAGATTGCAATGTTCTGATTTTTCAAATTAGATTTCAAAGTTTTATATTTATTTTTGACAAATTCAGGTGTTTGTGGAAAATTGTTTTTTTCTACAAAGTTTACTTCGTTGATATTTAAACTTTAAACTTCAAAGGGTTTATGAATTCAAAGTCTGATTGATTCATCACGTCCGTTAGAAATTGAAGTAAATGCGAAATTATTTTCAACTTTGACAACAGCTTGGGGAGTTTCTACCAAATTCCCAAATTTTGAATAGTCAAAGAAAGCAAAACCATTTTCCAAATTTACTGGTAGTTTTACGATCATATTTGTTCTCGAGGTTATTTCAATAGAATAATTGTCAGTCAAATTTTTATTTTGTTTTGGTATTTGAACTTCATTTTGGATAATTGGGACTCTAACCAAAGGTGTTGATATTTCTTTTTTACCAATGTCAAGTACTGCTTTGAGTTGTTTTAATGAATCAATACCAATTAATCCATCGTATTTTTTACTAAATTCCAAAATATAAAATTTGTGAAATTCATTTACTTTAAACATGTCAAAAATTGGAATTTGAATAATTTTATCGTGAAAAGCTATCATATGTGCTGTTTCAATTTGAAAATCTTCATTAAAAATTCTGTGTGGATAAAACTTTTCAACAATTTTAGGAGAAATTAAACTTTTTGTACTTCAAGTATCAATCACAAACTAAGCGTTGAGTTGAGGTATTATGATGTGTGGTAAAGTTGATGACATATTATTCAGATGTAAAGTTTTTTTGTTCTGAAAACTGTCCAAGGTAAAATTTTCATCATGCATATTATATGGATGAGTGTTATCTACATGGGACAATGGTTCATTGTCAGTACAATGGTTTCTATTTTCATTTTGTGAGTCAGCGTTACCGTTTCCTGTGAATGAGTCAAAAGAGTTGACCTCAGGGTTATCTGCTAGTGACGCATTTCCTTGATAATTGATTTTCGCAAAATTCAAGGGTTGATTAGTTTTTTTCACAAAACTTGAAAAAGATGATGTGTCCATTGGTTCCGGCTGATTAGAATTAAATTCATTATGTCTCACATTTTGAGATGGTGGTTTATAAATTGGTCTCTGAAAAATTTCTCTGTTGCGAATAACTTTGTTGAAATTGATTTCTATCAAATCCAAAATTTTTTCTTTAAAAATTATTATTCATTTGTGGTCTTTGAAAATTCTGATTAAAGTTTGGTCTGTAAAAATTGGGGTTGAAACTTTGTCTCTGAAAATTATGGTTAAAGTTTCGTTGAAAATTTGGTAAATGACTGGTCTTACAATTTGTTGTTGATTAAAAGGGGTTATTCGTGGATTTGGTTTAAATTGTTGTGAATCAAGCGAATGTCCACGATGTTGACTGTATATGAAATTTTCTTTTTCAATAACTAATGCCATTGCATTTTGTATAGTTTGAGGGTCTCTCAAACGAATATTATTTTGAAGCTGCCCTGTTGAATTTCTAACAAATGTTTTTAAAGCTAATTCTTCGTACTTACTAAATCTTATTACTATTTCACCATTTCTAAATCCTGCTGTGTTAAGTTTTGAAAAAATTAAAGAACGTGCATCTGGGCATATCATACCAAAATTATACGGTGTTTCACTTTTATTAGGACTTGATGCAATCAAATCTTGAACAATCTAAATTTCTTTGATCTCCAAAACTCAATTAAAGTACATTTTTAACATCTTCCCATGAATGAAAGTTCATTTACTCGCAAACCTATCAAACTTAAGGCTTGACCTGATGATTTTCCAATAATAGCTCGCATAATAAAATTATTGAAAAATTCATCCCCTCTATGAAAATCCGTTATAAAATTAGTACAACTAGTGATAAAAATTTGCAATGTATGAGGATTTCCCTCAAAAACAGGAATAGTATCAACATATTACTCAAGTAATTGATAATTAACAACGGGTTCTGGTGCTACTATTTGTTCCATTGTATCGGTTCTTGAAAGATTATTTCTTTGAGAATCAATATTTTCTTGTCTTTGATTAAAAAATAAATTGGTTCAATTGAATCTGTTTATTATATCCTCAATTTCACTTTCAGAATCAGATAACGACAAAAGATAAAAATCAATAAAGAGCAGAAATCACATTGATAATCAAAATGTACCTACGAAGATAAAATCACGATCTGCATTCCTGTAGTAGATATGTGCTTTGGATATAACTCTAGGGTTGCTGGTTTCGGCGATGTGTGTCCTCTACCAACGGGGTTATTTTTGGTTTCAGCGATGTGTGTCTTTCACCAAAAGGGGTTGTTTTTGGCTTGGGCGATGTTTGTCCTTGACCAAAAGGGGTTGTGTTTGGTTTCAGCGATGTGTGTCTTCCACCAAAAAGTGGTTGCTCCACCAACGGCTCCCAAATCGTAATTTTCACCGTCCACTTGGTTGTTTCGGGATTGGTATTTGACTGTTGAGACAGAACTACTCCGCGATGTGTCTCGGATATGTTTGCCAATCCTACCGACTGTGCCAAATAAATGTTGAGACGTAGATGAACGGTTTTTGAAAAAGATTTTATTTTGAAGTATGTGAACTTTAAAACATCTAGTACCTAATGGGTAAAAGTTTGGACATGAAAAAGCTAATGATCAAGGCTGGTTACTATATTTATAAACTAAAAATTGCTGACTAAGCTAAATTATTGCAGTACTACGCATAAATTGAATACAATAGAAAGGGTTGTTCAGCATCCCATAACCTGCGTCATGGTTACGCTCCATTTATTATCTGACGGAAAGTTATTTCACATAATAATTTTATTCATTCGAATGTGAAAGTACCGGGCGTATAGATGTCATAAAAACATAGTATGTCATTTAGATAGAACATAGAACCTCAACCTTGTATCGGCATCTCTCGTCACAGCCTGTAATTGTTTTTTGCAAATGAGAAAACCGGAAGTGTCTGAAGCCCGTATGACACCATCACATTTTTGATAACATTTCCGCGAACAGAAATTCAAAATAAAGATCTGATCGTTGCAATCACGTATTTCGAATATTCGCTATAAGTGATGCTAGCAGGAAATACGGAACATGTCCTAATTTATCTCTCAAAAATGTGCTTAGAACGCTTTCCCTGCTTTTGTCTCAAAGATCAATATAGTTGCTGTAGAAGCTAATCAATATTCTTGATGAGTCTTTGCCAATAAAAATGATTCAATAAAAATGTAATGCTGATAAAGAGAAGAACGCGACAATCCAATGTATACTTTTATCCAAAATGAAAACAAAACTTATTCTGAGAGATGTAAATTGCTCAAGAAAAATCGGTTGCGCATGCTCCGGTAACCGAAATATTCGTGAACAACACATCGTATCGTTGCAGATACTTTTCAATGACATTGGAATATTCACGAACAGATTTGAGACCAAATTTCACTATGGATAATAATTTGAGCAGAAATGTTAACAGTAAATACTGACAGAAATGTGGTTGTTTCATACGGGCTAAAAGACATTTATTTCTAATGAGAATACCCAGTTACAAAAATAATGGAAATCTCACATCGTTGACTATTTCTGCCTGAAGAAAAAAAAGCAAGTCGATAAATTACCTTTATCTTCCATGAACTCTTTTGTTTTCACTTCATGAACTTCTAAATCCATATTCGGCAACTTCAGTGGCTTCAGAAGATCTGAATAGCAATATTAAACATACGTCTATATTTCAATAAATGAATATCCCAATATCTTACTTTTGATGGTGGATGTTGTGGTGGGCTTCGAGGTTTTCTCAGTTATAGGTTTCAGTGTGGATGGCGTCGGTATATCTGGAATGAGCACACATAAATTTCGCATAAACGCCTTGTATAATGCATGACAGTATTTAAGTTTTCCATCATAATATCTCAAATAGGTTTTTCACGTGTTATTCATCCAGCAGATAATATGATCTCATATTTTAGAATCCCAACATGTTTCCACATTTCCACATGAAGAACGTGTGACCCAGATTAAGACATATGAAACATTTCTGAAAAGCAGTGATAAAAGCTGGGAATCTAAAATGCTTATGATAAATTTTGCAAATAATACATTTTTGGAAAATTGAATATGAAGTTATTTCAAATTTCAAATTTCAAATTGTTTATTCATGTTCAGTAAATTTTTAAAAATGCACTCATACGTCGGTTATAATAATTATTGAAGTAAAACTCAAAACTCAAAACCAAAAGTTAAAAATAACAAGACATTTATCTAGCACTATCAGATGAAATGTTTGTTAAAATAGGATAAAAACTTCTCAAATGAGTAAAAAGAATGGTCGATTAAGAAATCCTTGATTTTATTTCTCAATTGTGGATATTCTAGCGCTTTCGTTTCTTGTGAAAATATATTAAAAAACTTTATAGCCCAGTAACCCGGACCAGTCTGACACCTCTTCGGACGCCTATAAACCGGCACAAAGTCACCCCTGGTATCCATAAATATATTCATGAGTCACAAACGTAGAAGATTTAGTTTTTAAGTACAGTAAATTTTCTAAAATGTACAGTGACGGAGCAGTCAATATCCCGAAATGCTTCTCTACAGTCGTCTCTGTTACCCAAGCCTTTCAACAATCTGACCGCCCTGCGTTGCAATCTAAACATGCTTTTCATCCCTGTAGCATGTCCCCATGTAAGAATGGCATATGACAAGTGTGTCTGAAACACGGCAAAGTAAGCGGCTCTTACGACAGCTCAAGACACATTATCCCTGAGGCATTGAAGTATAATATATTCCCCGATAGTTTGGGGACATCAAAATTCATTGTACATCCCATCAGGTGAGGGTCAATGTGCACACCCAAGAATGCGATTCCCTCAATCTGTGAGCCTGTATCATGAAGTTCTCGAGTCGAAAAAACCACCCTTTTGATTTAATCCCTATTTAACAGATAAGAAGAAGGCGGATGGAATTGAACCAGTTTTCTGTTCTTTCTTGTGCCCTCAGGCTGTTTTCAATGAATACTTGCAGTGAGTCAGCACGGACAGAGATTGTTGTGCCATCAGCAAAGAGTGTATAATCCGCTGTTCTCAGTTGATGGTAGATCATTTATATAGATCAAGAAAAGGACGGGATCTAGTACGGACCCTTGTGGTACTCCAATATCAACCTCACCCTCATACGACGTTACTTCCCCACACTGAACTCTCTCAGATCTTTTTCCCAGATATGATTGTATAAGCCCGACACGAGTAGAACAAAATTTGTAGCTAGATAGTGTTCTCAGAAGAATCCCATGATCAACTTAATCAAACGGTCTACTCAGGTCACAAAACAATACTGGATCACATTGATGGTTATGCAATGCATCTGTGACACCAGAAATCAGGTCAAGAATACCCAAAACATTATTTTTATTTTTCCGAAAACCAAATTGTCTGTTGCTAAACAAGTCATTCGATTCAAAGTATGCAACCATTTCCTTTGTCATGCATTTTTCCACAATTTCTAAAATAATTGGGAGAAGGGAAATTGGTCTGTGATTTTCTGGTTCGTTGATATTACTTTTTTTTATAAATTATTATTATTATTTTATAAATTGGTATATCTAGGGATTTCTTTAAAATCGATGGAAAAATACCTTCTTTTAGACATAGATTTATAAGTTTTGTGAGGGGCACCAATATAACATCTATGACTAATTTGATGATCTTCACACTTAAGCAAAATATGTCTGTACTGCTTTTGTTCTTCAGGTTATTTATTATGTCTCGAGTTTCATTAAATGTCACTTCATCGAAGAAAAAGGCATTTGTAATATTTTTGTTTTGCAAGAAAGTTAGGGGGTCGACATCTATACTACATAGATATTTCTTCCAGATATTCCATCTCTTGGGCAGAAATAACAAATGAATACTTCTTGCCGACTAAAAGTACACATGAAAATATTTCATCCACATTGAAATATTGGATCTAAAATGACTGAGATGGATGAAAAAAAGAAGGGTTGTAATAAACTGGACAGTATTTAATTTATTATGTACAGTATAATATCACAAGCAGTCAGTATAATATTGTAAAAGACTCAGTATTTCTGTTAAAAATGATAAGTAAACATGGAATTTTTGAACAGTAAAAGTACTATTTGGCCTGTATTTCTATATTCACTATTGTGGTTCAAATGGTCAGTAAAAATTAATGAAATGTCAGTATGACTTAGCTGGTAATAATTCCACAAATGTACAGTAAGAAATAATTAATGGCCAGTTTGCAATAGTCAGTATTAACTTTAACTTACTCAAATTAACCCAAACTTGATACACATAATACCAATACAGAACACGTCAATCATGATATATAATAATAATTGTAATGTTAAGCTGGTGCTAACCAACGAGCCGCTGCATATTTTTTATCAATTTCGATCACCAACACAAACTCACCCAAACTTGATCCACATAAAACCAATACACAACACGTCAATTATAATATACAAGAATAATTGTAATGTTAACCTAGTGCTAACCAACAAGCAGCTGCATATTTTTCATCAATTTCTATCACCAACACAAACTAACCCTAACTAACCCAAACTAAATCCGCCTCTGACTACTTCATCATGACATAAAGGCATAGTGTTTTCTCTTTACCAAGTTGTGTTTTGTTCCGTTGTACATTTTTTTGTATTTATACGAAATAAAATATATTACCAACCATTCATTATTTTACTGTCGCTTTATTAATTTTTTGGACTGTCCATTATTTTCACCAGGCATTTACTAATTTATCTGATCGTTTTTTTATGATACTGACTCTTGATCATTTATATCTACTATTTATTATTTTAACTGACCACTTCTTTATGTGACTGACCCTTCATTATTTTTACTGACCATTTCTTTATATTACTAACCGTTAATTATTTCAACCGACCATTTATTATTATACTGAAGATTTATTATTTTTACTGACCACTCCTTTATGTTACTGACCCTTCATTATTTCAACCGACCATTCATTATCATACTGACCAAGGAAAATAAAATAATGGCAAAGAGTACTATCCATAAAATTAAAATAATTTAATTTGTTGCCAAAAAAAAAATTGAATCTGCGGAAAAAAAGTCGATTGAGGGCAAGCCAAGTAGTCGGGTCGTTCTTCATCACAACAAAGAGATAATATCTTCAAAATAGTAAAAAATGTAGGGATTTGGGTTTTGCGGCCGTAAAATAGACTTGGTGTCGAATACGACAAACAAAATATTGGTTGTTAATATTATGCTTGCTTCATAACTTCGCTAATTTATCCTCTGATTCAAAACTTGATCTCGAAATTTGATTTGAGCTTATTCGCTTTTATCAATTTGAGATTCATTGTGATTTCTAATAAAGTGTGGTGTGACGGGCTTCCGAATATTGACCATCTCACATTTTTGATGATGTGTGTTTGGTCGGACAATATGTTTTTTTTGGAAATAATGCGAATTAACTTTGACTGCATTTGAGAGTAATCTTTTTTACTTCGAGTTAACCTGAATCCACTCTTACCGACATAAAATTCGGGACAACCAAAATTTAGATCGAATTTAGTGTATGATATCTTTTTCCACCATGGTCCGGTTTCATTCCTTTTTTTTCAAAATATAGATTATTACTTTGGTTTTGACTAAGTTTATTCAATTAAAAAATTCAGTTCACATGTAGAAATATACAGGAAAATAATAAAAGTTTATTTTTTCTCTTCAATTTGCAACACGCTGTGAAGTAATTTTGAATTGAAAACTACGCTCCAGATTTGCTTCTGCTCAAACATTTTTCTTGTTCTAAGTGAATTTATCCGTTGAGGAGAGATGAATTTTTTAACTAGACATTACCCTTTTTGTCTAATAGATTCAATTGAAACATGAGAGAAGCGGTTTTAAAATTTTTGTCCGTCGTGCTATCTCCTCCAGCTCTTGTGACGGTTACAAAACGTCGAGTCGATTTATTCTTCCAATTAGATTTTGGATAGCTTTTTGTGGAATATCACCCTATTCATATTTGGAGCTGTTGGATAGTGAATAACAGTCCCAGTGATTTCTGATTTCTCCACTCAGCATACATGGGTCATATTCATTAGACGAAGGATTGGCTCATACTTGCAAAGTGTGAAGGAGATCCTTCAGCTCGTATTCATTCAAGATTTCCAGTAAACCCTTATACTTATAGAGTATGAGCAAATCCTTCACCGAAAGAATTTGATTATACATAAACTGGTAGAGAGAGACCACACCCAGAATTATTGCAAGATATCTTTTTCATTTAGAGTAAAAGGTAACTCTAAATAAAAAATATATCCTGCAATAATTCTGGGTGTGGTCAATAGCAGACTCAGTTGTATAATGGTGATCAGTTGTAGCCTATGTAGCGACAGTTATTGTGGAGAAAAGGAGATTAAATACTACAAAGCTGCGTTTATCATCATCAAGAACCGTACTTGGAACTATCCTCGCCGATAAAGAAATTCCGCTTCAACCGCATATGAACCATTCCTTGCACCGCCCATTGCGCGTTTCATCCTATCTTGGAAGCGTACGAGAATCGGTTCCTAAATGATTCTTTCGACACCTGGATGAAGTAGTGTAGAGTAGAATCGATTTTGATGACAAGCGTACTCTGGCCTAGCACCGCCATTTTGGTTTATTTATATATGTTTTGGCTTGGTATTGACTCCACTGACCTCCAGAAAAAATGGATAAATAAAACGCTTGTTGAAACTGGCTGATTCACGAGCCCGGAACATAAACACCGACGAACAGTTTCGAGCATGCCTAGTAGACGGTTCTACTTATTTTCTTTGGAATGCTGAACAGAGCCGTACTTCACATTTTTACAGGTGAGGGAAGCAATCATGGAGGTAGAAAGGGGTGGAGACGACATCACGTGACTACAATGGGATCACTTTCGCCATCTTACCGCGATCGATCTATCAAAATGTTTGTTTACATTTGTAGAACAGTTTTCTCAGTTTTAGCTGTGTTGCGGGGATTATTTTGTGATTTTTGTGTGTTGTTACATTTCTTAATTATGGTTTCATGTGCCCTGGAAGTTGTGCGAGTAGAGACGCTATAGATAAGATAGGTAAGTATAGCATAATACAGAACCGGCATATGAAATTTGTGTCGAGTTTACTGAAATATTTATATGGTTGAGATTTGTCGTACATGTTTAATCATATTATATGAATGTTTAGCAGCTAGTTTATAATATTCAAAATGATTAAATTTTTTTTGTAATAAAATTTATATAATCCTCTTTTTTGGAACACGACATTATCAAACATGGGGCGCAGTATCATCAGACTCGTTTGAGAACACAGCACTTTTATCGACTTTTGTTTTTTCGCCACCCCCTCTACTACTTTATCTCAACTCAAAATCCGTCATTCGTACTTATTAACCATAGAAATCTTTTCGATCACATTCAACGGTATTCTGATCTATTATTGATTTCCAGAGAGTGTTTCAAAGACAATTATCAAAATATATGAAGACATTATTTATAATAACTATGTTTACAAAATTAGAAGATAGATATTACTTATTCCAATGGATACTTAAGTCTCTATAAAATGAAGGAATTTGAATTCAGAGCTGCGTTAACAATGAGATGAACAAAAATTACTATTTCTCCCAATTTGCAGGAAAAAACATGTCCAAATGGGTTTAGTTACTTTAAACCTAGAGTTACAGTTCTGAAGCATGTCTATCTGTGAGCCAGTTCGCCCCTGTCTACGTTGCCATATTGCAGCTACTGTAAGCTCCACCTACCGATCCCATTTTACTATCACTGTTTGAATGTTCCTTAGCGACTCTTATGATTCTATCTCGATGAAAGCAATTGAATAGGTATCATTTTCAACCATAAAAGATCTATTTTTTCACAAAAGGGTTTAAAGTGGCCCGAATACGGTCAATTTAATTGTCAGTGGTACTCAGCGAAGCAAATGATATTGATCGTCTAAGAAGCGATTGTCAATAATCGATTGATAGGAAATTTGATTCAAGCACCTCGAGGGTGGAATTCATGGTCATCAATTATTTGAGATCTCTAATCAATTGTCGATCGAATTGAGGTTTTGTTTCAAAGTCTTTCTGCACTTTTTTGGAGAGGGTTGCTGTGAGTAGTCAGAACTGTCGGTAATTGGATAACTTTAATTCATTCACGTTCAGTTTGACCTTCGCGGTTTTAGACGCTGTTGAAGTCTTGAACTGTGAGTATGACGGAAAGTTCAATAGTTGGAAATTGTTTTTCCGGTCACGTGACTGTCAGACTGACTAAAATGCAAGAAAGTGACGACAATATCAGATGCAATATGGCGGCTGTATCCAGAATTCCTTATATTTCCGGCCCGGTGGCTCAGTGGCTGGATGTTAGCTTAGCATGCAGAAGGTCCTAGGCACAAATCCCAGCTCGAGTATGCTACTTTATATAAAGTCACTGTACTTTTTCGTTGAAAATAAAATTAAATGTGATTGAAATAGTAAAATTATGATGAAAATTTACTTGAAGAAGAGATTAATCTATCTATTCAAAACACCAAGCTTATTTTTGAGGCAGTCCGTGAGTTTATGTCGAGGAAGTTTTAGTTCTGTTTCAATAACTTTATATAGAGTGGAGGCTTTGTTATTTTTGATTATATTTGAATACAGTTTGAGGTTCCTTATTAATTAATGTATACAGGATAAGTTGGGAAGAGCATACGAGACAAGAAAAGTTTTATACATGCGAAAACAATGTAAAAAAACATATTTGTTCTTATAGTAAACGTCAAACAACTTTGAGTCTACGTCATCGTTGCTACCATGCACGTTGTTATGAAGTTTGCTGTTGACCAAATATGGCCACCAGGGTGTATAATACACTCTCAAAATTAGCTCCTTTTCTCCCGACTCACCCTGTTAATCCATATATACCTATATTATACAATGACAGGCCAAAATATGGAACAAATTCATTTTGAATTCAGGTTTTCAATTTTTTGAAAAACGCTTGGACACGACGATTTTTATTTTTAGATACGGTTTTTTTCATGACAAATATATGTATACAGGGTGCACCGAAAATAAGTTACGACTCTCAACTACTTTTTTTCAAAAAGAAACACCAGTTTTTTATTCAAGTTATCAATTCTGCGTGGAATTAGAAAAACATTTCATAAAATACACCCCATACTTGTTACCAACCATTTTTGACAAAATAGGCTTTCATATCCATAATAATTTTGTTTGAAAAACAGGTTGATGTTCTTTTTGGTTGGTGGACAAGTAGTAACTAAGCAACTAGAACAAACGGAATCGCGTTGTTATCTTTTTTCAAATCCACCGCCAAAAGGCAGCAATATACAAAATAGTTATCTACGCGAATATGTTTTTTTATTAGTTTGTTACAACTTATCAACATTGCTGAATAAACATTTTGTTCAATTTTTCAACTTATAAAAACATTGACCTGCTTTCAAAAAATTAATAGTATAGATTTGAAATGCTATTTTCTCGGAAACGGTTGGATATAATTTAGGAGGGGTATTCATGAAATACACTCAGAACACGAAATTGAGATGAAAAATACATGTTTCCATTTGAAACAAAGAAGTTGATGGTCGTAAAATATTTTTGGACCACCCTGTATATATAAATTTGCCAGTAAACATACTGCATGGACAAATAAAAATCGACGTGTCCAAGCGTTTTCCAAAAAATCAATACGCTGAATTAAAAATGAATTTGTTCCATCTTTTAGCCGGTCACTGTATAAAATAAATAGTATTGTGTGACTATTATTAAAGGTGATAGTGATAATATACAGTATGTCCGCGGATAGTGTTGAGAGAGGGCAAATGGACTAACAATTCAAAGATACGACAAAAAGTCATTCTTGATAAATATGTTGCTTGGTCTAAAAATAACGTCTGTCGAAAAAAGAAAATGTTTAAATATACAGGAAGACAAAAAACTAACAAAATACAAAAACTACTAAGAAGAAACTGCTGATATTTATTATAATGTTTTTAATTTTGGACAATACAGGGCTGGTAAAAAAATTCAAAATTGTTATGTTGCATGAAAGAAAAATACACTTGAGGGATACACTCTTATATTTTTTACTATATCTGTAAATCTTGTTTAAAGATCCTTATATGAAAAATTGAATTTTCAAAATAAGTGAAAACTTCACCATTGCCATGGTAGTCGTGCTGTAAAGACGCGTGTGCTTCGCTCCGCTAATAACGTAAATTTAAACGAGTTAAAACACGAGTTTCGTCAAGAATTTCATATCGCTGGATACTTCAAGGCACGCTTGCTTTAGTGAACACCTAAAATGCCACCATCCAAGAGTATAGACCAGAAGACTTTGATCAAGGACACAATAAAGGAACTACTGTCCGATGAGAATTTTATCAATGGAATTCTCAAAAAAATGTGCGAAAAAATGGACGAGATGCAAAACACTCTCGATACCCAACGCATCGCTATTAAACAGCTCGAAGCGAAGATGGAGAGTTTTCGCCAGCGCGAGAAAATAAATAACGTTTGCGTTTATGGTCTGAAGGAAAATGAGAACGAGAATATTCAAGAAAAGGTGATAAAACTTTTCACCGAGAAGTTAAAAACAAACGTTACGAATGAAGACATCATCAAATGTTACAGAGTGGGAAAAAACCGAGAGAAAACTCGACCAGTAATAGTAAAGTTTGCTGACTACAATAAGAAAATTACTATTTTAAAAAATAAGAGTAATCTCAGAGGATCTAAAATCGGAGTTATGGAGGAATTGACGAAAGCCAGGTTCATCTTGCTCAAGGCAGCTCAAGATAAAATTGATTGGAAACGGGTATTTACAAGAGATGGGAATATAATCGTCAGGGAAGAAGATGGAAGAAACCGCAGAATCAGAGACATGGAAGATCTAGATGCCTATTGAAGGAAGATGTGGGAGAAATTCATAAAAACAACAAACTATAATCTCTATTGCGTGAGTGAATGCAGTGTCTTGAATTCATAGTTGCATTTTTAATTATTCAAGTAGGTAGTAAAATTTAAATTATTTAGTTATGTTAAATTTTCTTGGAGCGATAGAGGGGAGCGGGGTGTATGAGGCGCCATACTTGCAGACGCCAGATGAAGTAAAATCATTGGTTACGGGTGTAAACAGGTTGAAAATATATCACGTAAATATCAGGAGTATAAGAAAGAATTTTGATGAATTGACATTGCTCATTGAGTCGATTGAACCAGACAACATTGATGTTTTGGTTTTGTCGGAGACTTTTAACTTGGACGAACATGAGGTAAGTCTTTTTAATCTACCAGGGTTTAAACTAATTTATAACAATTCCAAGTTTAATAAAAATGATGGCGTAGTTGTGTACATAAAAAACAATGTAACACATATAGCAAACATAATAAGCTTTTCGGAAATAAAATGTATTCAAATTCACTTGGGAACGGAAAATATCTGCATAACGTGTTGCTATAGACCTCCATCAACAAATTTGGATCTGTTTCTAAACGATTTGGAACAATATCTGATGAATTTGGGTAACCATCATCTAGATATATTTATCGGCGATATAAACATTAACACTTTGAACTCCACGTCTCTGAAAACAAATGAATATTTGAACTTGATGAATGGAATGGGTCTATATTCGTGTGTGGACAAAGCTACCAGGGTTTTTGCAGGTTCATCCAGCTGCATAGACCATGTATTTGTACGATATAACAAAGAATTTACAACCAAACCAGCACCTTTTATCTATGAAACCAACATTACCGATCATTTCCTGATAGGCTTATGTACAGAAATTAAATCACGGGAAAAAACCGAAAAGACGGAGCATCACTATAATAAAATAAACTATAAAAAACTAAATTCGATCTTGTCACATGAGTCGTGGTCAGGTTGCATAGCCTCAGATGACGCTCAATTGGCTTATCAGCAGTTTATGCTCACACTGGAAAATCATATAGAAATGTCCACGAACAAACTACTCATTAAACAAAAACGTAAAAAACTTAAACCTTGGATAACTCAGGGATTAATTAATTCAATTAAACATAGGGATAGATTAAAACGACAACTGGTCAAAAACCCTACGGCCGAAAGAGAACAACAGTATAAAAAATTCAGAAACTGCTTACAAAAGTTAATCCTCAAAACTAAATTTCAATACTATAGATCGCAAATTCAAGATGCAGGTACAAAATACAAAAAAATATGGGAAGTCATTAACCAAGCAGTGAATAAAAAAGAAAAAAAAGACGAGATTATAATTAAAGATGAAACTGATAACATAGTAGAAAACAAAGGGCGCACATGTGATCTTTTCAACAGTTTTTTTGCAAAAATTGGAGAAAAAATGGCGAGCAAAATTGTTTCAAAAAATGAACAGTATAAACCAAAACCTAATTTGAACAAAACCCTCTTTTTGAAGCCAATAAATGAAGAAGAACTCATTTTACATATCAAGTCCTTAAAGACAGGCTCCTCCCCTGGTGAAGATGGCATAACTGTCAGATTGATTAAAACGATTCACATGCATATTCTGAAACCTCTGGTTCATATAATTAATTTAACTTTTGAAAACTCAAAAATTCCTGAAGAATGGAAAACCGCTATAGTTGTTCCTGTTTTTAAAGGTGGAGACCCATACCAAATGACAAACTACCGACCAATTTCCCTTTTAAGTAACTTCTCAAAATTATGGGAAAAATGTTTGAAAAAGCGCCTGGTTGATTTTTTTGATTCCCAAGATGTTATTTTTAATGAGCAATTTGGTTTTAGACCAAACAGGAGCACAGAAGATGCGATTTTTTTTTGGTTCCACAAAACTATTTCAGAAATGCAACAAAATAAAAAATGCCTCACTGTATATATGGACTTTGCTAAAGCCTTTGACACGGTATCCCATTCTCTGCTGTTAGGGAAATTGGAATGCGTTGGAGTAAGAGGTCGTGCGCTCGAACTTTTTCGGTTTTACCTAGAAAACCGATTACAAAAGGTAAGATGTAATGATACCCTGAGTAATGGAATGAGTGTGAGTTCTGGAGTTCCTCAAGGAACGGTCCTAGGACCCATTCTATTCCTGATATATATTAATGAATTAGGAACACTAGTGGAAAATGGCACAGTTATATGCTACGCTGATGATACTGCAGTTACTTTTACAGACGACACTTGGGACGGTGTGTTCTTGAAGGCAGAAGAAGGTCTAGGCGTGATTTATGATTGGATAAGCGATAATAAAATTAGTCTGAATATATCAAAGACCCAATTTATAACATTCTCTTTGACAGCTGCCGACCAACCAAAAAGAAACGTTATTAAAATGCATGTCCCATCGTGTAAACTATTGAAAAATGATATCTGCACCTGTCCATGCATATGGAAAACTAATAAAATTAAATATCTAGGCATATACATCGATCAACATCTACGCTGGAATGAACATGCCATCGAAACGTCAAAAAAACTGAGAAAGCTGTACTATAAATTTTACCAACTGAGGAACATTTTGGATGAAAAAACAATTAAAATAGTATACAACTCACTAGTTGAGTCAATTTTAAGGTATTGCATAGTAATTTGGGGAGGTATTAGAAACAATGCTTTACAAATTTTGAAAGTTTGCCATAACAAAGTTTTAAAAATTATACTTCGCAAAAACAATCAGTATCCTACAGCCGATCTATTTTCGGAATTTGAAGTTTTGAACTTTAGAGGATTGTTTCTATGTGCAAGCCTTCTTTTTTATAAAAAAATTAAACATATCTTTGTAGAACTAGACCATCAATATAACACTCGGTCTAAAAAAAACAAAGATGTACAGTCACATTTTTTCAATAGGTCACATTTACAAAGAAACATATTATTTTCTCTTCCAAAGACCCTTACATTGCTACCCTTAAATCTGAAAATAAAAATTGAACAACATAGGTGCACCAATAAGTTAAACTGCGAAATAAAAAAATTCATCATTCATAACTATGACCACTTGAGGGTATTAATTAATTCGTAAAATTATACAATACCTACATATCACGCACGCTCGTCGCCCCTCTCTCGCTCCCTTTATTAAATTTTATTAAATTTTGTAGACATTTATATTTTGCTTTATTTTAGTGGGTGTAGAATCTCAAATACAGACCAATTAATGGCCTAGCGAGACTATACACCCCATAGTAGACTAGTAGAACTATCATTGTTATATTTTAGAACTATGATTGTTATTTTAAATGTCTAAATATGGTAATATATTGATTGATTGATTGATTGATTGATTCACCAGAAGTTACATTTTGGATTTTGATATCTATTCTCAAGAGACTTTTATCAGGAATGACTTTGTCGCATTTGGACATATTGTATACCGGGTGGGGCACGAAAATCTTAATTTTTTGATGTTTTGGCTCCCTACTCCTGTACCCCTAAGCAGCAGGGCAGCTGAAATAAAATGCCATCCGGCTGCTAAAAGTATTTCACTTTTTTAAAAATAGTTTAATCATCGTTGTTGTTGTTGGTGATACATTGATAGACTGCAGTGAAGACAAAATATTCCAAATAGAAAAATAAGCTTAATGGCAACCACTGGTAGTAAATCTATCTGCGGCACGACGCCAGTGGGCGCTGCAATCAGTAGGATTGTTGTTTAAAGGATGTAATACTGGGTGACGCTGTTCGCTGGACGATAAGGACGTTTTCTGTATATTTCCAGATAAATAAGCGAGATTATTTGTCAATTTTGTGAAAGTGGTCTCTGAAATGGTGGCCAATGGTGACAAAATTTGACATATTCAATTGTTAGAAATCCAT
Source organism: Orchestes rusci (assembly GCA_958502075.1). Classification (NCBI taxonomy): domain Eukaryota; kingdom Metazoa; phylum Arthropoda; class Insecta; order Coleoptera; family Curculionidae; genus Orchestes; species Orchestes rusci. Next base: position 26,900,477 of record OY293305.1, on the reverse strand, counting down.
ATCTCACGTCTACGTGATATTTTGCGCTTATTATTTTGCGTTTTCTTGATGTTAGTTGGCGAAGTGACTAACCGAAGTTAGTGACCACGAATATCACGATGATTGTTTTGTTTGGTGATATAAAATCATTCAAAAGAAGTGTGATGTGCCAAGCTGTATAGAAATATACAATAGTCCCATCGAGTACACATATACTAAGCATTTTCTAGAAGACGATCTACGGTTACAATGCAATGCATATATGGTATTTAACTGATACTTACTGTGAGAAATTTATCTGGAACCTCAATTGATTCAAAACATTTCAATTTTTTTTCATAAGCGTAGTAGGTACAAATGGAAGCGTAGGAGGGTCACCAGAATCTAATTTTCATTTTTCTGATTTGCAGTTCAGAAAAATCGATTTTTCGGACTCATAAGTGAGAAAAAAAACTATTCCTCCAAGTTGTTAGTCGAAAAAATTGTGTCCTCCAGGTTGTACCTACCTATTTCGAAAAAATCAATTGTTCCGAGTTTGTAAGCAAAAAGTATGCTTTTGGATAAGAACTTAGTCGGTTATTTCCAACTTACAAGTAAGAGGAGAAGATTCTTCCCAGTTGCGACTTGGAAAAATCGATTTTTCCGACTAATATCTCGGAAATATAATTTTTTCTACAAACGTGCTTGAATAGTCCCTTTCCCGCACGTATTTTGTTTCGGAAAATTAGACTTTTCCGCACTGGTGCTTTTTATTTTTTTCCCGCACTAGTGCTTTTTTTATTTTTTTCCCGCACGGAAACGTCACAAATGCGTGCGGGAAAGTGGCTATTTAAGCACGTTCGTAGAAAAAATAATGTTTCCAACTCATGCGGAAAGTGTCTTTCCTCACTTGTTAGGAAAATAACTATTTCCGGATTATAACTTGGAGAAACGACTTTCATGACTTGAATCGATTTTTTCGATTTATAAATCACAGAAATCAATTTTTCTGAAATGCAACTCAGAAAAATCAAAATAAAATTCCTTTGGCCCTTTTACGCTTCCGTACAAATCAGCGGAAATTTAATTTTTGATTTTTTTCTTTCTCAATCAATATCTATATAGACAATAATTGTTCTTGGAAAAAAGGTGAATTCAAGTCAGTTTTGTTCAAATCATAATGTTCGGAAATGAAAAAGTTTTGGATTTTTTGAAATGTATTGCTTTGGTTATAAAAGAAATTATATTGAAAATTGAGAAACGCAGAATACCTACAATAATAATTATCACTATTTTTTTTTCTGAAAAATCGATAATAAGAGAAGACATTATCTCCAATGTTTGATCTTGAAATAGTTTTTTTGCATTTCTTATACTATTTAAATAATAGGCGATGCTGGTGATGAAGAGGTTGAGATGAGAAGGGGCAAGTTTGACTGAGAATATTGAGAAGAAGTCATTAGCTTCAGTAGAATGGATAGATGGGAAATCGTAAATTTGGGTGTCTGGTACATTCTACATTATCAAGATCACATTTATTAGTTATCAAGATTCTGTTTTTTAGCAAACATATAATTTTTGATCAACTTAACTTGTTCTCATTGTAAAATGGATTTTTGACCCTATCTGATCATTATCAATATACCTAGTTGGATGAAAGACCAAAGGCTTCTATTTTGTCCTACGTCTAAAAATCTTTCAAAATTAAATTTGTTTTTTTTTGCCAATCAGTAGTGGTTATTAGAAGTTCGTCAAGAAATGTACAGGAAAACTTATGTGGCATGTCGCAAGATGACGCCTCAAACATAGTTACAACCTCCGATCTCCGAATCATTGGAGATTGGTTTTTATCTGGGATGTTTTGTGGCACTAATAAGTTTTATTGGCTAGAATTAAGAGTGAATACGAGGGATATTGAAAAAATTGTGTCCGAATTGTAATGCTCTACAATCTACCTTCAAAATTTCTTCAATAAACCTACTTTCGGGCAGTAGAGTTTCTATGTCAATCATAACAGGCTCTGTTTGAGCGTCAAATGAGATAATGTAATGTTTATTTCAAAAAATAATATCTCTTTGGTCCTGTCTATCAATTGAGTTAACCCCTGGGTTAACGCAATGACCTCAGGATAACCTCAAAATATATTACATATGTTAATTTAGCAGGGGCTGAGTTGAGACAGGGTTAGAGTTGGTCCGCTTTTGATAAACAGCTTCCTGAACCGATAACGGTACCGAGACAAAAAATACAACAAAATTTTGAAAATAAATCAAACTCGACAGACAGGCATATTTTCCAGTTTAGTTGTATCGCAAAGTTAGCCGACAGAATGTTACAAACTTGAGAGGAGAATAATGCTTTTTTCGACTTCCTGTATATGTATTTCAAGATGTATACTGTATTTTTGATAATTGAATAAAACTATTCAAAGCCAAAACAATTATCTTCATTTTAAAAACAGGAATCAGAGGGAAAAAGAAGTGAACATAGTAACATCATTAATTTGTCATTTTAAAATTCGTCCCCAATTTTCGGTATACAGGCAAATAATCGCGGGTATAGAGGGCAAAGGCCAACTACACAATTATTTCTGTGCGACGTTTCGCGACTTCATTGCCGCTTTTTCAAGCACTATGATAGAACAGTCCTTTTTCTTTTTTTTTTGTTTTCGTGATACGTCGCACAAAAATAGTTGTGTAGTTGGCCTTTTACCTCTATACCCACGATTATTTGCCTATATAATTAATTTGATCTAAATTTTGCTTGTCCCAAATTTTATGTCGGTGAGTTTGGAATCAAATTCACACATTTTTTCAGCTATCGAGTTGGACACTGGAACTTATACTTGCACATTTTCTAAGGTAAAATTCAAATAACGAGAATAAATATATTTCAATGCGGTTTGCGGACTTCAAAGCTAGTTTTGTCAGGATATTGGGCTAAATATCTCGTAGAAAAAAAAAAAATGATACACAAGTCTTTGGTATGCCATTCTAGCAAAAATTGAATTCAGGCAATACAATATGTTTTTCTACAATGGTGAAATGTTGATACCTCCTAACTTTTTTGTCAGTTTTTGACTTCAAGCCCCTTGTCATTAGATACGCAACTGAGTGTCAAGGTAGGATAGCAAAATGTTTGGAATTGTAACAAAATGTTTCGTAACGAAAACAAAGGGGGAAACAGACGGAAAAGAAGAAGAAAGGAAATGAGAGTTGTTCTCACCCTTTGGAGTACGAGAAGTGGATGTTGGAGATTGGAAAACGTTGCTAACTCGTGCGGAAAGTGGCCGTGGGTAAAAACACTCTCCAATAAACAGTTGATGTGACTGTAAATTTGCGCCACACGCTTTTACACCCTAGTTCGCCAATCTGAAATAAAACGAGAAAAACTGCTGCGTTTACCAAAGACCAGATCCACCCAGGAATATACAATTTATTTACAACACTTGCAATACATACAGAATAAACTTTTATCGACCTCACTTGTCGATATGCTCGAACAACACTGGACCTATTTAACCTCACACTTCTGACACGTCCGGTATCGCGCCAAAAATTACATGACAAAAAATGAATATATGCAAAAGAGGCAAGTTTTTATCAGTATCAAATACCTTCACAATACAATTTTCTTAATCGGGCAAAAATCTTTAATTACTCCGTTAAAAATACACCAAATTGATGTGAAATACCGCGAGGTGGTCACAGTAATGTGTGAAATAATAGTGTGACGATTATGTATTGATTTTGGCCATGAAATGTGAGAAAATGAAAATCCAGACTTATCCTGTTAACTCCGTTGAAACGTTATGTAAATATATTATGTACAATCACACCTACGAGGGTACCAGACAATAACGATAATCTCATGACGTAGCTTGATGTCTCTCAAACGTTAAAATGAACAGAACTCACCATATAAGGGTAGTCTTGGTGACGTCAGCAAGTATGCCAGTAATACACGTAGCAATTGACTTACTGTCCGTAGGGGTTAGGCTGGGTAAGTAAGGGTAGGCCTTCCCTTGAAATACTGAAAAGGTCAAAGATAGATTTGGCCCATCTTGGCCTAGTCGTCAGTGAGGGTGAGTTTCAGACGAAGAGGGCAATATGTAGTGTGTGTGGACGGTACGTAAAAGACAGTACACCAACCAACAGCACGTGAGCCGTGAGTGACACCACGCAAAAAGAATCAGTAACGGGAACAGTAAAAGTAACAGTGATAGGCCTGAAAAGCAGATATCACATAGACAAGGAAGTTCGGAGTTTGTACAATCTCACCACGGATGTAAGGGGGCCTTTTAGCACGTGTTTGGGTTGAAACTGGGGGGGTTTTCACGATTCATCAACACAAACTGCACATGGCAATTGGCACAGCTACCACTAGAGCTAGAGCTGCCACCAAAGCTTGATTAATTCGGGAAATCCTTTAGGAAATCGGCAAAGTGATTCACGAGGCATCGTACGACACAGTAACCTCAGATTGAACTGGATCATCCCAGGTTTATTAGGAAAAGAACGAGAACTCAGAAGACGAAGCAACGTTGCCAGATTGACAAGTTCATCTCGACAGGGATGAACTGAGACACTCCGTGATCGCTGGACTTAAAGTTAGTTAGTGAGTGCCTGTCACATATAAATTATTTAAATAAAATCATTAACACACTTCAAAAATACTTAAACCTAAATTTTCACTAAACAACCAAACAACTTATAATCTAAAACGCAATTTTAGCACCATATTAAGATTAAAATTAAAAACTGAAGCTACGGATCTCCGGACCTTAACAGAATGCCAAAACTTTGCAATTATTGATCAATTGGTTTCCACAGTTTTTGCAGAGTTGATAACCTTTCTCATCATGTACCTCTTGTAAACGTATGTATCTGTCATCTCGCTTACTGTGTCCAATAATGGACAATTTGCATACATTTTCAAATGACTTGACATTTTATATACGTATTCTAGACAATAAGAAAGTCATCAGCGAAAAAATTTGGCTGTTTACCCCATAGAACCTACATAATAACAACACGTTTTTTTTTTCAATTTATGTAAGTATATTTTTTCAATTTTTTTATTTTTCAATATTTTTTCAAAAACCATGTTTGGGTAGAGTCTAACAACGGTGCAAATTTTCAGATAATTCTGTGCTACGGTTCAAATGCCTTAGAGAAAGAAACACACAGACTTTCACATTTATATATAAAATCAGGAAATGAGAGGAATCACGGTCTCAAAATGTCCTTAGCCGGGTCCAGACATAACATTTTACCACACGTCTTGCCCGTTCAGCCAGAAGTCTTCACGTGCAAAGTTGTGCGTAGACTGAAAAATGGACGTTAAAGCTTGCAGTTTGTACGCTAATTTTTTAACCGTCATACCTGAAACTTTCATCTGACATGCAAGACGTAAGGTAAAATATTTTGTCTGGACCCGGCTCCATAGTAGATGACAATGCTTGGCTTCACATAGACGCTATGTCCTCGCTCAAAGGATCGTGGATTTCTGCGATGACAGGATGTCAATTTATTCAAACATTAATCATTTTCACTACTCTGATCTATGGTATCCTTTTTGTGTACAAAGACGCGTATACATTTGTGAGCCGAACGGTTCAAAACCGTTCTCGAGGCGCGTGTCTTGTTCGTCACATGTTCGTCACATGTTCGTCAGATAATGAATTTCAACGAACCTACCGCGATTCATGGAAAAGCAACGACCATTTTGTTGACATATGAAAATGGACAACAGCAAACCACACGCAAACAACTGCAAACACACGATGAAGTTCGCTGTTCGAGCAGTTCTCACATAGGTCCAAAATCCTTTTCTCACGAGCGAAGTGTATTATGCATCTTAAGACCGACCTCTGTTATTTTATTCAGGAGGAATCCGGGTGGATCGATTATATTTTTTGTAGTATATTCTTCACAATGTTGAAAATATTTTTCCTATACCACCCATTGGAAACTATAAGCTATGGAATTGTGCTTACTAACAATTGCAAAAATGAGACTCTCCAGTTCAAAAGTTCGGAACATAACATTATTTGCCAAATTATAAATATATCTCTTCAATACTTACGATAAAGCTTTATTGTTCCATCTGTCTCACCCAAGGAGTTTTTGGCTACGCATTTGTATGATCCGTAGTCAGTTAACGACACAGATCGTATCAGCAACTTCATGTGAACCTTATATGCATTGTCTACCAAAACAGGTTCATATTTTGTTCCTGGAATGAATTGTCTATATTGTGAGATATATCGAGATAAGTACCTTTAATTTTTATTGAGATATTTACTACGTTTCCAGTTGGAATTCTTTTTGGATTAAATGCCGTTTTGGTATTGAAAACAGATATCCAAATTGTTTTGAAACTCAAGGTCGATTCGGCTTTTTCAAGGATTAAATCGAGATTGAAAAATTCAAAATAGCTTGAAATCGGGGATCGTATTGGAATATGCGCAAAGCGATCCTTTTACATGACAGCTTTCTCACTATAGTATCAGAGCTACTGTTTTCAATTCAAATTTGAGCACAAAAATGTGTTTCAATATTTTCATGGCCGTTCAAGGAGCCTTAGTTTTTTTCCCAAGACATGAAATCCTCTACTGACTGTGGATAGAACGTAAACAAACCAAACTGGTAGTGACAAGTTGACAAAAATGTCAGATAAATTCGCAGGATTTAGAACGATTTGAGTCTCATTCATGAAAACGGTAGATTGGTATTGGGCTGATATCTATTTGAATTCTCCATGAAAACGTGGCAATTGTTTGATTTTATACAGGGTGAGTCGGGAGAATGGCCCAAATTTCAGAAGAGTATTATACACGCGAAAACAATTTAGAAAAACCCATATTATTATGTTCTTATCCGATATTCATCTCTAAATTTGAGTAAGTATTCGGCATTTTACAACACTTCAATCACTGAAACTTGAAAATGAACGTTTAATTACTGCTAAAATACACCTACACATTGTCAAGGATACGTAGATGTCAAATAGTTTGTAGTCTTGAACATGGCATAATCTAATTACGTGAACATTTTGATAAAATTGACGTGGAAAAAAAAATATATCGCGCTATAACTTGAAAACAAAAGAATATCGGATAAAAGTATATGGGTTTTTCAAATTGTTTTCGCGAGTATAATACACTTCTGAAATTTGGGCCATTCCTCCCGACTCACCCTGTATGGTTTCGGAAAAAAATTGTTCGAAACAAATCTATGTTTATTGGTAACAGAATAACCATAATATCAGCTTATTCTGGGGTTTGAATTCATCTTTGAATATCTGAAATCAGATTCTGATATCTTTCGAAATACTTTGTTCTGAAATCAACGCATTTATTAACAAAGTTATTTTATCAGTGTTAACTTGAACAAGGTACATCTCCCTCATTAGATAACTGTAATTAAATTGTAAAACGGTCACGTCTTGGTTAAAACGTTCATTAATCTTCAACCAAATAGGAGAACGGAAGGAAATGTGGGTTCATGAGTTGCAAACCAAATTGAAATTAGAATTGTCGCTGTTGTGATAAGGCCAATTATATTGTTTGCGGAAAGAATATAAACACCGAATCTGGAATAACGGTTGCATCAAGACTTGAGCATATACCGTGTGATTCATTTAAATTGGCAAAAAGTATCAAATTGAAATTAGACTTTTCTGAAATATTGTCTCTCAATACGCAAAAATCTCCGTTTCACAAAACATTATATCATTTTCATGGCTATGATTGATGAAAGAGTCCCAAAAGCTCTGAAAGCTATCATATAGAGTGTCCTGTAACAACTTCAGAAAAATTTAGAGGGTGATTGTATGTCGTGATAAAAATTTTAATAGTGGTAAGTAATGTAACAGGAATTCGAAATCTCAATATTTTTCCAGTTACCGGCACTCAAAGATCAGGTTTTTTCTAGTTATTGATACATTCCGGATCATCAAAAATCGAGTGGTTATTTCTGTTGTTTTTGCGCTGTATTTTTGTTGTCATGTTATCTAATGTTGTTTTTGTGTTGTATTTTCTTCGTTATTATCTCATTCGAAGCAGATCATTTTTCACATGAGGTAGTTTGGGTTGGTGAAAAAAAAATGTTATCACGTACACAGTGCTTTCAATTTAATTTGTCATACTTTCAAAAGGATATAAATTATTAATTTAGTGAGCTAGAAGGTCGAACAAAAAAAGAAATTGTAGTGTTCTTCGTAAAGCTTTGTGCTACTGAGTCAAATATTTTCTACACTTTCAAATGAAAAAATTATCGACATAACTCACATTTTTTTGAATGGCAAACCCTATATACCAATACATATCAAGAAACGTTTGTTTTTTTCTGATCACGAAAATTAAGCACACATGCTCTTTCTATTCAATAGCTCAGAGCGATGATTCGCAGGGTGTTCGCCGCGGTGCCCCGGGGTGGCGCAAAAATAATCCAGGGGCGCCAATAGGTGCTCCTGGTAAGGTAGAATTTGAGTGACGTTTGGCAAAGCCGGCGACGCATGAGTGCAGAGCAGGTTTCTGGAATTTCCAGAAGCCCGTATTCGACCGGCGCGTCGCTCGACAAGAATTTTTGCGAATTTTGACAGTATATTCAAGTCGCCGTAGTCCGCTTTGCTAGGTAAGTTCACCGTGAGTAAGACGTAAGAGGAGTTGTGAGCGGTTGAACAGTTATGATAAATGGAAGTAGTGATAGAGAGTTTTAGTAGTGATACAAAGTGTTGTGATTTACGAACTTAGGACACATGAACGTTCCAATGTCGCATCAGTTGCTTCGTTTTTTCGTAAAAAATGAGTCACAATATGGAAAGATTTTTATTAAATACATTGATAGATCGAGACAAAGCGGTCAAAGATCGACCAGTGACGGAGAAGTGAAAAGAAGGAAACATCGCAAATACGATGATAGCTATTCAAACGTTGGTTTTACTTCAGTAGAAGTAAATCCTGTTACATGAGGAAAGAGCGGAGTGTGTGCTTTGTTTGAAAATTTCAGCGGACAAAAATATGCTCCCAAGGAAGCTAAAACGACATTTCGAAACCATTCGTCCTACGATGGTTTGGAAAGTAACGCGAATTTTTCATAAGAAAGTTGCAGAATGTACGAAAACAAAAGAACTCTCCTCTTTCAAGTGGCATTCAGGGTGGCGAAGTGCAAGAAACCTCTTGCCCAGAAGAACTCATTTTACCGGCTGCTGTCGACATGGTTAACATTATGATATGAGAATTGGCGAAAAAACTGATTTCAAAGGTTTTATTTTACCTTTATCTAACAACACTATAAGTCGAAGAATCCATCATATAGCTCAGGATCTTAAAGACCAATTGATAAAGATAATGAAAGGCAAGGAATTTGGTCTGCAACTTGATGAGGCTACTGACAGTGATAAAGATGTACAGCTTATTTGTTACTTACGCTTTCTGGATGATGATATCATTGTTGAAGACCTTCTTTTCTGCAAAAGCATCGATGAAAGCGGAAAATCTCAAGACTTGTTTCAAATTCTTGGCAAGTCTATAACAGATAATAATTAAGATTGGGAGACATGAATTGGTGTTTGTTCTGTTGACGCTTGATCAATGTCTGGCCGTTATGGTGGATTGCAGGCACTCACTCGCAGTAAAGCACCGTATGCCAAGTGTAGCCATTTCCTCATTCATAGGAAAGCACTTGCATCGAAGTCGTTGAGATGTGAATTATATTTGGTTATGGAACGTATCATAGACGTAGTTAACTACATAAAAACTAGGCCGCTAAAAATCAGACTATTTAAAATTCTTTGTGTTGACATGGGAGCTGAACACACTGCGCCGCTATGATACTCCAGTGCACGATGACTTTCACGTGCAAACGTCTAACGTACATTCGACATCAAGAAATCCACATTTTCCTGGAAGAGGAAGGTCATGCAAGCTCCAGATACTCTAAGGATCCCGACTTTTTGCTAAAACTGGAAACTGTGTGCTATATATTTGACAATCTGAATGCCTTAAATCTGTATCTCCAAGACAATAACATGCATGACTTGAAACTATCAGAGAAAATTGCAGCAATAAAAAAAAACTGCATTTGTGGATAAGAAAAATTGATGAAGATGGCGGTCGAAATTGTTTTCCAGAACTGTATAAATTCTTAGTCTCTAATGAACGCGTTCCATACATCTTTACAGACGCTGCAAAGACAAATACAGGCACAGGAGCAGGGATATTCTCAAATGAAATAAACATCCAAGACTCTATCAAACTTGAGGAAGGATGTAGCATTCTGCATGCAGAAATCATTGTCATTGAAGAAGCAGCCAGCCTGCTGCAAAGACTGGACAACACAACAAAAGACGTCACAAACTATGCAGACAGCAAAGCAGCGTTCAGACTACTGGAATCAGATACAGTAGAGTCAAAGGTTGTGATGAGTTGCTGTGAGACATTGTCCTGGATCAGGAAAAAGAAGCTCGTTCTATGCTGGGTTCCTGGACATAGCAATATTGAAGAAAAACGATGGCAGATGGACTGGCGAAATTGGGACTGGGAAAGGACAAAGCCGAAATGAAAAACACATCGTTACCAACGATCAAACTATTGCAAGATACAGTAGATAAAAACATACTAAGGCCACACAGTGACAGGTGGAGCAATCAAAACGACCGCAACACATCGAGAGCTTTGTGGCCAAAATTGGATTTGGAAAAAACAGGAACATTACTAAAGCAGAGCAAATCCTCTGTGAGCACTTTGTGGGAGTGATCACAGGACACTGTGAAATCCGAGCCATGCTTCGAAAATGCGGTCCAAGGACTAATGATCTCTGCAGGGACTGCATTAAGGAGGATGAAACGATAGAACATATACTGTGCCACTGCCCAACTCGAAAGGAGGACGCCTCAATACTTCCTTGAAGACTTGGAGAAAGCGGCAAATGTTGACATTGCGCTAATTCTGAACTTCGTAAAAACCATGGGATGGTAAAGAACGATGAAGCGAACGGCTGCAGGTTAAGACCGAGGGGACACTCCTTCAAACAAGAAAACACAATGAGCCATTTTGCCTCCGAGTGAAAGCGATGCGAAGCTGGAAACTGCAAAGCAGGGCATACCCTTCGCAACCTAACCTAACCTAATGAGCTCGATATCTCCCAAGACTTCCAGTGCCTTTTCGCCGGAAAACTTTCGATACTTTCGAAATGGTATGCAAAATATTTCACAAAAGAAAATGTCGAAAAATCGCATGAATTCAAGATCCTTTCTAGTTTTGGGTATCCGTCAAAAATGAATAATCTCTACAAGTTCAAAAGCTTTGAGAATTCTAAATCCCCTTTGCAACATCCTATTTATGCGCAGCTGGATTTTCAGCTGTAGATGTGATTAAGAGCAAATATCGTTCAAAGATCAACGTGGAAAAAGAAATGAGGGTGGCAGTGTCAAGCTCACCCATCACACTGATTTTTTTTTCTTCTGTAATATATTCACGACAGTGTTGAATAAAGTGTTGTATAGGGTGGCCAAATAAGTGAGGTGAGCGGCTGTTTCCTAGAAACCACTCATTGTAAAGACTTGCGGTAAAAAATTGTATGAACAAAGTTGCCAAAAGAAAACACTGGAAATAATTTTCAAGTTCATACCTTCACCACTAGGGGGTGTAATAGCTATGATCGAATTAAAAAATCAATATTACTCGAAAATGTTAAATCATGAGTGGCTGAAAGAATACCATCACAGTAATCCTCGTGAAATTCCGCTTCTTTTGGGTCCACCACTTTTGATAAAAGGACATAAAATAATGACGGGGGAGAAGGGTGAAGTCTGACTTATTGAAAGGCCTTCAACCTCAGTGAGACTCAACATATTTCAGCGAATAAGGTATTGTTCGAGAGAGAAGGCCTTGTTTATCAAGAGAAAAATATAGTCATGGGATATAGGTTCACGCTGTACCCTCTAGGGGGCGCCAATTCAAAAGTTAATAGTTTTTTGATTTTTTTTCCGTTATTTCAAATGAAATGAAACAATTACTTAAAGAGAAACAGAAAGAAGATAAAAATTGCAAGAAGAAACCTTCTTACCGCGTCTTGATAACTTGACGCGTTCAGGAGCTATTGCCAGAAGAGCATTAAATTTTTAATCAAAAAGATTCAAACGATTATTGAAAAAAAAAAGACACGTCAACACAGGTGCCCTGGCTGGCCAAAGAACTAAGCTGCCATTTCCTATCCAGCGCTCTTGAAAGGTCCGGTTGATGTGATCTCACACATCAATAGAAAAATTAGCTGAGCAACGTCCAAAAACTTCCAATTGAAGAAATATGTTCCGCCTAGTTTACAATGGCACATCTACTAACATGATCGGCAACTCATCAACCAAGAACTCTAAAGAGGTAGCGCCGGTCAACGGTCTATCGGAAAAGTATAGTCCAAAAACTATGGTGCTGCAGTTTTCGCGTCCAATGTAGATTTTCGGCCGACCAATAATGCATATTATGTCTGTTGACTCCACCATCGCTATGAAAAGTAGACTCGTCGGTCCACAGAATTTTTGTCTGTTTTCCCTAATCTTGCCAAACATCAAATAACAATGATTCAATTTATCATCAAAATCTTTTTCATTCAGGGACTGATGTGAGAAGATAAGGTAAGGATTAAGTCTGAAAACAGAAGGAAAAACGTAAATATTCAAAAAAAATGAACTGTGTATTGAAAATGGAATGGTATAATAATTTCATGTACTGAATTCACCTGTTGTCTTTTGAAATATTACAAACAGTATTTCGTGCTATATATAAGTCTGAAGACAATGACCTGGTTCCTATATGTATATTATACTCCAAGTATGCCAGGACATTGGTATTATTCTCTTCTGTTCTTGTATTTATGACGTCTACGGAATTTTGGTCGACGAAAACTGTCAGTATCGCGTAGTCGCTGTGCCAGGCGTAGAAATACTCTCCCACCGTTATGACGACATTCTCGATGACGTGCTGCATACTGTCTTTCAGCAATCACCCCGTTTTAGAAACACTCGTAAAAGACCGCTACTATGTCAGCGGCTTCTTCATTTGTGAGGGGCATTTCAAACTCAATAATATAAAAACTGTTCCGAACAAAGATTTGACGCTTCTGTCCAAGTTTGTTTTTGGTTACCATGGACTATCCTAGTGGAAAGGTATGAAAAAATACGGGCTCATTAGAAAAAGTCAATAATTTTTGAACGCGTGACGTTATCGAGATGCGGTTTCTAGGTTTTTTCTTGTAAATGTGTAAATTTGATCTATTTACTCTTTCTTTTGAAATAATTATATCATTATTTTCAAAATTTCGGAATAAAATAAAAAAAAAAGCTCTAAACATTCACATTGGCGCCCCCTGGAGGGAGCAGCGTGAACCTATATCTCATGGCTATATTTTTCTCTTGATTAACAAGGCCTGCTCTCTCGAAACTAATATCATTTGCTGGAATGAGTTGAGTCTAACTAAAGTTAAAGGCCTTTCAATAAGTCAGACTTCACCCTTCACTTTTGATTGTAGGGCATCAAAAGAAGACACTTTTGATGCCCAACAATCAAAAGTGGTCAACCAAAAAGATGCAGAATTTCACGAGGATCACAGTGTTGGTATTCTTTTAGCAACTTATAATTGAACATTTTTTAGTAAAATCGATTTTTTATATCGATCATAGCTACAACGCCCCCTTGCGGTGGAGGTATGAACTTGAAAATTATTCCAGTGTTTTCTTGAGGCCACTTCAGTTATAAAATTTTCACCTCAAGTCTCTACAATGAGTGGTTTCTGACATACAGCCGCTTACCTCGCCACCCTGTACAACGCTTGCGCTTTGCTACTATACAGTAGGCAAGTTGCAAAGCACATATTATTTTATCATTTTTTTGGACACAACTATACACTGTGGGCCAAGTTCACTTAGAACATAATTTGATCCTTGATAACTCCTTTGTTTGTTCATGAATTTCGATGAATTTTGGATATGATATTGGTGAATATGTTCAGAATATTTCTCCAAAACTGAGTATCGAATTTTGGCCAAGACCGGACTCACGACGTTTTTATGAAATTTGTGCATTTGAGCTCGTTGCAACTACGAACTACGCTACTAACAGACTGATATATTTTTTGAAAAAGACATTAGTGGAAAAAGATTTTTTGAAAACATCAATATTTTAGAGCCATAACCCAAGAAACGATATTTTATTCGTATGATGTTGCTTGTCGGCATTAAAACTATTTTACCTCTTTTTGATCAACATCTCTTGAAATTTCATAGCAACGTGGATTGTTTGTTGACAGTTCTCAAAATTCTTGAGATTCTAGGATTTGCCTGTTTGATTTTAAATAAGAAGACATGGGTCTATCTTGAGAAGATAAAATCTCGATTAAACGGTTGATGAAGAAGAATATGGGTGCACAAAAATGTCGTGCCCCTTCAAATTACAACGCAAAAAATATAAATATATTTTTTTTTATTTTAAAAATATTAAAATGTCAAAAGTTTGACAAATCTTTCAAAAAGAATCCACGTTGCTATGGAATTTCAAGAAACTTCAATCAAAATGAAGTGAATAGTCTTAATGCTGGCAAGCAATATCATACGGAAAAAACATCGTTTCTTAGGTAATGGTTCTAGAATATTGATATTTTTGGCATACCTTCACGCACTAATGCCCTTCTCAAAAAATATATCAGTTGGTCTGTGAGAAGCGCAATTCGTTTTTGCAGCGAGCTTGAATTCACCAATTTTATAAAAACGTTGCAAGTCCGGTCCTGATAGATAAAATTCGGAGGCTCAAAAAAGTTATCAAGCGTCAAACTATGTTCTAACTTAATTTGGCCCACAGTGTATATCATGCACATTGCGAGAAGGGGCGCCCTGACAATACTAAACCTGTAAGTGAAAAAGTTTGAGAACCCCTGATTTAGTGTCATATGGTATGAATCTGATTAACATTTCAATTTACAGGCGTTTTGTATTTTGTTTCCCATAATTGTTATAGTACTTGTTCTACATATCCACTAAGATATAGAAGATTAAATGTTCTGGTTTGTAAATACAGCATTTTAATGCATTACTCAAATCAAGTATTTTTATTTTTACCAACTTACAGTAAAGGAACAGTATATTCACGTAAAACATTTGAAAATTCGAGTGCAACCATGCATGATAGTCCAAGAAACGGTATTAGAAATATCTACCTTCATCTGTTATTTGATGCTAATAAAGTTTGAACGTTAGATAATTTGTTCAAAAATTGATTGCGAATCGGTGGCCTGGCAGAATCCGGGGCTACAGCTCTATACAGGGTGTTACAAATTTCAATTTTCACCATACCACGACAAATTTGCGCATTTTGATACTCAATTAAGTGCCGTTGGAAAATCCACAAAATTCCGAATACTTCTGAAGATATTCGAGAAGAACCGAAAAATTTTAAAATGGTTTTCATGTTTTCTTAGGTTTATTAGAAGAAATATTTTAAAATAAATCTCACATCTTCATGGCCACTTGTTTCCCTCTACGAAACAATGTCATCAAATTTATGATCCGACGTTTCGTCTTCGAGCAACCATCATCAACTTTGTTTCTATCCTTTTCAAGTAGGCGAACAATCTCGTTCTAAGCTTGATAGATTGTAATTTTGATATTTATTGCGAGTACTATCACACTAGACATTTATTTAACGTTACGAGCTAATGAAGCCATCATCAATTAAAATTAATTGAGGTTGGGAAAAATATATTATACATGTCCGGTAAGTGAATGGCATAATTTCGGAAGCGTATAGGGGAGGTCAAAATACCCCCAGTTTTTCATTTTTTTTTAAGTGCCTCCTAATGGGGATACAGAGCCCTAAAGGGGTAGGCGCCCATCGATTTAATTTTTCAGCCCTAACTTTTAAACCGGCATGTATAATTTGGTAAAATTTAGGTATGTTGTGCAGGCCATAAATACTCATAAAACCATAGTGAAGTCAATATTTGAAATTGTAGGGGGAACCAAGAAAGGACTGGTCACCTTCTGGGCCCAATTTTTTACAGGTGTCATTTCACAGAGCTGAAAACTATTTTTTCAAATACTCTCATCTTTTTTTATCAAAAAAGGTGCTCTTCTTATGTTCTGATGAAACTAACCTCTTCCGAGAAAAATAGGTTTTTGCAATAATACACCAAAATACTACGGCGAGACACTAGTTGTTGGTATTTTTGGCATTGAAAAATTTTTCGACACTCAGATTGATGAACCTATACTGGAATAATTCAAAAAATGAAAAAAAAAATTAGAAAAACAAATAAAGAATTTTCGAAAAAATTAAAGTTTTTTTTTAATTTTTTTTTTAATTTGATAAATTCAATTACAGTCAATGACTTTGAGAGTGTCAAAAAAAAATAAATACCAACAATAACAACAACCTCGCCGTAGTATTTTGGTGTATTACTGCAATAACCTCTTAAACTAAAACCCATTTTTCTCGAAAACAGTTTTTATCGGAACAAAAGAAGAGCACCTTTTTTGATGAAAAAAGATCAGAGTATTTGAAAAAGTAGTTTTCAGCTCTGTAAAATGATACCTGTCAAAAATTGCTGCTTTCCCCTACAATTCCAGATATTGACTTCACTATGGCACTTCAGGACTCTGTATCTTCATTAGCAGGCGTTTTAAAGAAAAAAGTTTGATGACAATTTGAGGTGATGTGGACCTCCCCTATACGTTCCCGAATTATGTCATATACTTACCGGACACCCTGTATGTATATTTTAATAATATACAAAATATCCATTAAACGTATCTTGTAGTGACGAAAAATACACTGTAAATGCCAAATCAATCAAAAGCAGAAAGTGATTAGGAAAAAAGTCATCTTGAATTTGGAAATTTGAATTTTTGATCTTTTTTTTTCTCCAAAAGATGTCATAATCGGGTTTCTCGTTCCTTCCAAACAATCCATATTGAGGATGACGTTGTTGGCTCGAAACGTCGAATAAATGTCAAGTGTGATTTGTCGTTTGGAATAAGAATTAAAATCAAAATGTATTGAGCAGGAAGCAAAATTTTTCGTCTATTAAAAAAAAAATTAATGATGGTTGCTCGGAGACAAAACGTCGGATCATAAATCTGATATTTTTAGAGAAAAAAAAGGTACTTCGAAGATGTGACATTGGCTGTAGAATATTTCTTCTTATAAACCCAGGAAAACACGAAAACCGTTTTACAAAATGTCGGTTTTTACCGGATTTCTCCGGAAGTATTCGGAATTTTTTGGATTTTCCAACGGCATTCTATTGAGTACATGAATACTAATTTTTTGTCATTATTTGAACTTTGCTGTTTATCCTTCCGTTTCAAGGATACTGATAGTGATTATTTTAGTTTGTAACAACCTGTAGAGAAGGTGAAGCCCGGGATTTTGGTAGGCAACCCATTTGCAATCTATTTTTAAGCAAATTATCTAACGTTTAAATGTTAGATAATTTGCTTAAAAATAGATGTTGGTAGATATTCCTGATACCGTACCTCGAACTATCACAAATATTGGAAACCAATGGACAAACTCGTGTATCTTCATGCGGAAATATTACATTCTCAATCACATCTAAGCTTAACTTTTGGATAGAAAGGACATGTGCGCTTTATTTTCTAGATCAGAAAAAAGATGCCTTTCTTAATATGTAATCAAATATGGGTTGTGCCATTTAAAAAAAATAAGTGATGTGATAAATCTTGATAGAAACCACTGCTACTATTACCAGGTACGAATGCTAATGGCAATAACCAAATACCGAACATGTTGATTCGTACTATGGAGTAAGAAAAATATGTTCTTGGAGAAAATACCATTTTTAGAGAGTTTTTGGAATGAAAAAGCATCCTGATGATGGACGACAAATGGTTTCATGTGCCAACAAAAATTGTATGATCAAGTGAATTATCCACTTGAAATAACTAAAGGACATAAATTCAGAGCTGCACATACGGTTAAAATTCCGTCAATAACAGCAACTTCTCCTGCTTTCATTTTCATCAAATACATTGGTATTTTTTTTTGTAGAATTGTATATTTCTGCCTCTAGACGCCTGTAAATGTTCCAAAATTCCACAGTTTCCAGTAAGATTTTTATCGCTAATGCGTCCTCCGTACCCCTGAGAAATAAACGAAGTAGACCCCGCAGGAGTTTTAACCAATGATCTAATAACTATAGATGAAACATTTCATTCATAAACTGTGAAAAATTGTGTGGACAACATCGAACATTGAAAAGGCATGAGGAGGAGTTGAGAGGGGCACTGAGTGGGGTTACCTTCGCACCTTGCTTCGGCTACTACACGCGAAGCTGCCAGTGCCGTGACTATTTTACAGAATTCTTGAATTCTTATTTACTGCAAGCTTGACACTTGCGAGTCATTTCAATAAATTATATAAGTAAATAATGAAGCACTACAAACTAAACCAGAATAATAACACAATAAACATTGACAAAATCAACACCAAGCCCCAGTCAAAAAACAAGAGACGTCAATGAGACGAAATATGAATGAAACGTTTAAGCAATATCCGATGAATAGGGGCGGACCCAATTTTGGTGCGATGCTGTACTTCAGCATATTCAGTTTCCAGAAGAAAATACTGGTTTTTCCAAATCATCAATACCTAAACAAATCTAATAGAGATGTTTCAATTTAAACAAAAAGGTTACCATCAACTTATTTGTTCCCCGAATTCCCGGGAATCCAAAGAACTTTTTGTTTTTTCCCGATTACTTCGTTTTAAGCACTTATACACCGCACAAGATCAAGTCATTCTGTACAGTATGTTAACGCGAACTGATTAAACAATACTATTTCAAAGGAGCCTACGAAACATGACGAAAAGCTATTAGAAATTATATCATTATTCACTTTGTTTACTTTTCCATGAAATCACATGAGCGACCGACCTAGATCAACTATTGATATTTGAATTTGACATTTGTAGTGACACGTCACATGGAAACGTCTAATATCTGTTCATTTCATTCAGCGAGCACGTTATGGCTTATGACATTTGATTTTTTGTCCAACTTTCAACCTAAAATTCTAATGTCATTGTCCAGGAGCCGGATTCAGTGTACTGTGGAATTCAACATGTTGAATACCACTGTTGATTTCAATATGTGGGAGCAAGGCGTGTCAAAAACTTGATTCCGTGCACGTCTTGAATCAGTTCGGCAATGTTCGTGTTTTGTCAAGACGTGTTTCAAAATCTTAGTGACTTTTTCATTTTTTCCTAAACATTTTTGACATTTCGTAGGGACTTTCAATTTTATTCTCTGGTGTTGGTGTATGTTGACGTGATAGTGGTATTTTTTTGTATTGAATCTGACTGACCGAAGTTATTCGAGGGGGTGATTCTGGGGTACCTGCAAAACTCACAATAATTTTCGTCTAGTTTTCGGAAAATAGCAGTAGCTTGGAATTTATCGATTATTTGGAAAAACCAGTGGGAAAAACTCATAATACGTTAAAAATCGCGGAAAAAACTAACCTTTTGATGATTGGTACCAAATTCAGTTTAAAGAGATTTCTCTGGGAGAATATGTGAGTCTTTCTGTGTATTAGTACTTTAAAAAAAAAATAGTTTTGCAGCCAACAAATTTGGATAATATTATTTTGGTCGCGAAATAAGTACTTGTGGACACATGGACGTGAAAAAATAGAAAATCAATACCTAATTTGAAATACGTGGTTATAAAAATTTAGGTACGTTTTGAGTCTCACACAACTCATGTTCATTACCTTCGCGGCCTTTGGAATTGGAATCTTCATTATTGTTTAAAGAACAATAGGTAGTATATAATATTAATAAATTATCGGGATGCTTTTAATAAACGGTTTTTAGCGGATATTCTTGTGAAACCAACCTTTCAGACTAAAACGAATCAAAACAATTCAAAGTAAGTCGCTGATTCCGCTGATGCAGATTCATATTTTTTTTAATCGAATGAATAGGTATGTGAGTCATCCATCGAAATCTACGTTTCAATAACATATTTTATAACGGGAGAATGTGAGTTCCAATTTTGAAGAACTGCCGACACATACCTAAGCATTTACAAAGCGATTTACCTACCGATGTTGTGAATTTTGCCGCGAATTACTGATTTTGGGTTGGCATTTCAATGATATTTTGTTGATTTAGTCCTCATTTTTTATCACTCTTTGTAAAATTCAAGTTGGCTTAAATGTGATAATGTATATAAATATAATTTAACTCTGTTCTATAGCAAATTGAACATGAACCGGCAGCCAATTTACTTGCTTGAAAAACTCATTTATAGAGACACTATACATAATCGACCACTAAGGGACAAGAATTATTTAACAATACCACTTCATAGAACGTCCTTTTTTCAGAAGAGCTTTACTTATAATTGTGTTAGTTTATATAATAGGTTGCCTCGACGATTTAAAAATTGCAATTTTATCAATTTAAGGTTTGGTTATAAAAGATATTTATTGGATACACAGTAGCTATATGTAAAACTAATTTGGTTGATATACTATTTATGTATAAAATATAAGGTTATGTTTTTTTTTCTTTTTTATTGATAGATTGTTGTCATAATATTTAGTTCTTGAACGGGGGTCTAATTGGTTGAGTGGAGGAATGGCCAAGAGGCTAAACTTCGCCAGTTGGTCCTTTCTTTCTTTTTCTTAGTGTGCATGCACGGTAATTATATATAATATATTGTATATTTGCTTTGTATGTATGCGGAATTAATGAATAAAGACGTTATTTATTCATTTATTTTATATGGTATTTTTGACAAAACGTGGATATGAGATCTGTGAGCCACATGTTTATATTGAACCGATCCGTTCAAGTTGATGTTCTTTAGATTTTTTTTGTTCATGATGCATTTCTATCATTCTATCTTGCTTTCCTAAGGCTCCATCGAATCTACTTTGTAATTTGAGATGTTTGCTTCCTGGCAATACCAAAATAGAACTCCACAATGAAACTGAAACTCACAAAACGTAAAAATACCACCACCGTCGATCCAATGAATACAATACAAATAATGACAAATTTTGACAAATAATGACAAATTGACAAATTCAGCTGATAGAAGTCGTGTGGAAAAAACTAAACAACACGTCTGTTAGGATAGCCGTCCAATTTATCAATTCCTTTATTCCACACTTTTATTTTATCACACCAGTCTATCTATTTTAGTTTTTCTAACCACCCTTAGCAACCTGCCTTGATGATAACTCCCGTTACCAGTGTTACCACCATCTGTGAATCTCATATTCTGTCATGTCCTCTGTCACTCTGGATTAGATATCATGCTATCTTATGGACGGCCAGTTTCAGTCTTCAGTCCTTGTGGCTAGACGTTGCCAAGCTTACAATCGTAACAGTCGTCCATCCTGACGTGGACCTGGTCCCCAGGTTTCATAGCGTCCTGGAGGGCCTTGCTTCAAGTATACTCAGTCTGCCGTCGTTGGAACTGCTCACAGCTATAGATCATATATAGCATCACCCTACAGATTACATATGGCATAATCTTATACACATCATATTATATGACATGACTTTATAGATTACATATGGCATAATCTTACTGATAGATCACATATGGCGTGTCCTCATAGATTATATTTGGCGTAATCTCACTGATAGATCACATATGGCGTGTTCTTATAGATTATATTTGGCATAATCTCACTGTTAAATCACATATGGCGTGTTCTTATAGATTACATCTGGCATAATCTCACTGTTAAATCACATATGGCATGAACTTATAGATTACATCTGGCATAATCTCACTGTTAAATCACATATGGCATGAACTTATAGATTACATCTGGCATAATCTCACTGTTAAATCACATATGGCGTGTTCTTATAGATTACATCTGGCATAATCTCACTGTTAAATCACATATGGCATGAACTTATAGATTACATCTGGCATAATCTCACTGTTAAATCACATATGGCATGAACTTATAGATTACATCTGGCATAATCTCACTGTTAAATCACATATAACGTGTTCTTATAGATTACATCTGGCATAATCTCACTGTTAAATCACATATGACATGAACTTATAGATTACATATGGCATAATTTTACTCAGATATCATGTATTACATAACTTTATATATTACATAATGACATAATCCTACTCATATAATATTATTATCATGTATGGCATGACCATAGATAACATAATCCTAATTATTGTCCCCATATGGCATATCCAGTGGTAGTATCAAATTTGTTCTTCGTCATCTAGTAATGGTTGATCATCCTCTTCATCCATTACTATACAGGGTTTTAGATTTTCTTCAGCTATTGTTGTTAACAGCCGTCTTTTATTCCTCATATCACTAACCAGGTATCTGTCGTTTGGTAACACTTTTTCAATTTTGAACGGCCCTTTGAATACCGGTTCCAGCTTCTTGCTCTTTCCTGTGGCGGTTGCATCAGTTTTACGCACCATTACTAGTTGACCTATCTTGTAAGGCTGGGGCTTCCTGCGGACTTTATCAAATTTTTCCTTCGAGCGCCACTGTGACCTGGTAATCTTCTCAGCAGCTTGTTCTCGTAATTCTTCCAAATTTGCCCTGGGTAGTTCTTCTTTTATCTCTGATAAAATGTATGCATCAGACCAATGCCTTGGGTTTATACCCATGAGTAGCTTGTAGGGGGTTTCTCCTGTTGTATCATTTACTGCAGTGTTAACGGAAAATTGTATCGTTTTGATATGCGTGTCCCAGTGTGATTCATCAGTATCATCAACAGTCAAGCACTTCAATGCTTCTAGAATCGTCCGGTTATATCGTTCGCACTGTCCATTTGCCCGTGGTGTGGCAACTGCATTTAGGACATGTTTAATTCCGTTTTTTATACAAAAATCTTTCATTGTTTTTGATGTGAATGCTGATCCTCTATCAGACACAATTCTTGTCGGTGTTCCAAAGATATACATGAAGTTTTGAAGTGACTTGATTACATGTCTAACTTCTGTTGACTTCACCGGTTCCAAGAAAATAAACTTGGTGAATCCATCAACAAGCACAAAAAGGTAACAATTCTTTTTGGTTGACTGAACGAAGGGTCCAAGATGATCTACGTGGATTGTGTTGAAGGGAATAGGCACTTTCGGTATGGGATGTAGAAATCCGGGCTTCGCTCCGCTCTTATTTTTCATATAGGTACAGTTTAGGCAACTGGCTACATATTTTTTTACAAATCTATTCATTTTAGAGAACCAATAATTCGCTTGAATTCTTTTTAAAGTTTTATTAAAACCATGATGGCCACAATCATCATGATTGAGTTTACATATTTGCCATCTCACTGATCTTGGGACTACCCATTTGGAGCCATCCATCAATTTTCTGTATAGTGCTTCATTTTTGAGGACAAAATTATCAAAATAATTTTTATTCTCTTTTGTTTTGTCACCATGTAATATATCAATGATTAGAGAAATTTCATCATCCTGGGTTTGTACAGCTCGTATCCATTCACCTTCAGTTATATTAACGGTAGTATTTATGGCAATGGGGTTTCTGCTCAGACAATCGACATGTTGCATTCTACATCCTGGCCTGTAGCGAACTTCGAAGGAATAATCTTGAATTTCTAACCACCACCGAGCAATTCGTGGGATCAGATCTCGTTTAGAAGTGGTAGTTCGTAAAGCAGCACAATCAGTATATACAACAAAGTTCATTCCTAGTAAGTACGGCCGGAAATGACGTAATGAAAACACAACGGCCATTGTTTCTAATTCATACGAGTGGTACTTACTCTGTTCGTATGTGCATTGTTTGCTAAAATATGCTACAGGATGTAAGCCAGTATCGTGGCGTTGGAAAAGAATACCCGCTACTCCAATGGTGCTGGCGTCCGTGTGCAATTCAGTCTCATGTTTTGAATTGAATATCTTCAGTAGAGGTCTTTTGCATAAAATGTTTTTAATCTTCTCAACAGCGCTGTCCTGATCTGGTGTCCATATCCATGTTACATTCTTTTGAAGTAATCTTGTTAGTGGTCTAGTGATTCCTGCATAGTTATTTATAAATTTTCGAAAATACCCACTAAGTCCCAAAAACTGTCTCAACTGTTTAATATTTTGTGGTGATTTTAGGGTTAACAAAGCTGTAATTTTATCTTGATCTGGGCGTACTCCTTCCTGAGATATTTCTCTGCCAAGGTATTTCAATTTATTCAAAAGAAATTTACATTTGGGTAGTTGTAAAGTGAGGTTATATTCTCTAAATAACTCCAACACCCTACATAGTTTATCTAAAGCTTCATCAACAGATTAGGCCGGAATTATCACATCATCCAGATAAGCAAAAGCAGTGTTTTCGTCTAATTTCTTCAGCAGCTTACACATCATCCTCTGAAAAACCGACGGGGCGTTGCAAAGGCCAAACGGCATTCGTAGATATTCCCATTTTCCATTTGGAGTAATGAAGGCAGTTTTATCAATCGAATCCTCTGCCATGGGGATCTGGTAATAACCCGAATATAAGTCAAGAGCGATGAACCATCCATAACCTCCCAGTTTGTCAAGTTGATCTTCAATCAAAGGCAATGGGAACTTTTCCTTAACCGTGACACTATTGAGTCTTCGAAAATCCACACAAAATCGGTACTCGTTATTGGGTTTTGGAACTAACACAACAGGGCTCGCATATGCAGATTCAGACTCTCGAATAACATTGTGTTGAAGAAGTTCATCTATTAGAATCTGTAATTGACGTTTCCTATCCTCAGACAAACGATACGGATTATAAGAAAATGGAGTGGGATCCGATAGTTTTATTTTCATTTCAGTACCTTGTACCTTTCCCATATTTCCAAAATTTGTAGAGATTCGATCACTAAATTTTTCTAGAACTGCCAGTATCTTCGATCGATGATTTATGTCACACGATATCATTCCAGCTAAACCCTGAGTCGAAGATTTCATCAACATAAGGCTGTATTTCTCAGAAACACCATAGAATTTGATCTCCGTCCCTTCTTTTATCAAAGTAACATGAGGTTGTTGAATGAAAGAGTTTCCCAAAACGACATCAACTGGACAAAGATGATCTGGAGCTACCAATACATCAATATAAGCCGCCACTCCATCAACAATAACTTCATAATTCGGTACTGTCTTTTGAATTGATACAATGTCACCAGAAAATGATTTGAGTAAATATAAATCCCCACTTAAAACCGGACATTTCAGTCTATTTACGACAGATTCCCGCACTACTGTACATTCACTGCCAGTATCCACCATACTCAATAATTCAGTATTATTTAGGAAAAGTTTTTTGTAAAATAAGTTTGTACTATGTTGTAATAAATTTACACTTTTCTTAAAGTAACAGTTACTTGTTACATGATTTGTTTTTTTACAAACTGCACACTTATTTTTGCTTGAACTTGTAGACGCCTGATTTCTCTGAATGTTTGTGGAAATTGGGTTAAAACGCTTTTGTGGGCAGCTTATACTTTTGTGGCCCGGCTTATTACATTTAAAACAGATTATTTTTAAATTATTATTTGACGCTTGAGCACTCTGTGAACCAGAATTCGTTGTGATGTTAACTTTCGTTCGACTTGTATTGATCTGATAATTATTGTCCCATGTTCCCAAGAAAGTTTGGAGTTCATCAAGGGCCGCATAATTATGTGAAGAAGCTAATTGTTGAATATTTTGATCATTAATGCCGGAAATAATGATGTTTACTTTATCTTTTTCGGGTATTTCCCAAGAAAGTTTGTTTAACTTGAACACTTTATTTTTAAAATAGTCTGTGTATTTAGAAGCCATGGAACTTGTGTAATTCGCCGCATCAGAAAATAATGTTCCGATTGTATTAGGGTCTATGTCAAAATTCAGTTTCAAATTGTGTTTAAACTCACTCCAGTTTTTGTAAGTAAGATCTGTGTTGAGCAACCATTCGCGTGCGCGTCCCGATAAATTTTCAATTGCGTATTTGGTAGTTGTTATATCGTCCCATCTCATAAAATATGCTCGCTGATCTATCAAGCGTAACCACTTATTAACTGAAATGTTCTTGCCTGCATCATATTTGGGAACATCCTGCCATGTATACTGAGGAGTAAAGTTACTTACAGTTGATGATGAGAGCCTATTAACCTGTTCCTGGAGTTGTTTTAATTGTTGCTCAACCGTCAAAGGAGGCGTCAAGCTTCGGTTGCTTTCCACAGAGATTGTCTCTGATGTATGTGTCCCAGCCATGTTGAACCTCCAAGCAAAACTCAGTTTCGACGATGAACAGAATCGAGAGTTTTCCACAACACCCAATGGCCACGTAATGAATATCCCACTTCTGACCTGTTAGGATAGCCGTCCAATTTATCAATTCCTTTATTTCACACTTTTATTTTATCACACCAGTCTATCTATTTTAGTTTTTCTAACCACCCTTAGCAACCTGCCTTGATGATAACTCCCGTTACCAGTGTTACCACCATCTGTGAATCTCATTTTCTGTCATGTCCTCTGTCACTCTGGATTAGATATCATGCTATCTTATGGACGGCCAGTTTCAGTCTTCAGTCCTTGTGGCTAGACGTTGCCAAGCTTACAATCGTAACACGTCCTTACGACGTATTGAGTTAGGACAAGGGGACAAGTACGTCTAGTCGTGTTGACAGAAGTGCACAGAATACAATATAAGCAAAGCGACGTGTTGCTATGGAATTCCACAGTACACGGAATACGGGTCCAGCTGGGATTCGTGACGTACTTGGAAACGGTCTATAGTTTTGACATTGGACAGTTAAGAAAATATTTGACTCAATGGTACAGAACTTCACGAAAAACCATACAACTCTTTTTTTTTTGTTCGACCTTTCACCTCAAAAACTAAATATTTCACAGTATTTTGAAAGTGTAACCAATTAAATTGAAAGCCTTGTAAAATCAGCCCTCTAAGTTTCCTGTCATTATTCTGGGAGGAGCATTTAGGATAGCGTCTCTGAAAATGACATACAATCAAAAAAAATCCGAAATTGTTATAAAACCACCATTTCACAGGATGTTCAAATAATCAGGTCAGATTAGAAAAAAAAGTAATTTTCTTTAATCATCTTGTATGAATTCTAGCAGAGGATATGCAAACAGTTTTTTATATTTCTCAAGACATGATGCGATTCATAAAGTGGTTGAGTTTTGTTACCCCAGCTTATACAGAACGTTCAAAAAAGGTGATAAGATACAATTTTTCTTTATTTTAAATATCAATGTTGATAAGATTATAGCCAAAATAACAATCAATGAACTAATTCGCTCGAACTCAACATGCACAAAGTCCAATATTTTCAACGAGAATAGGGATACCTATTTTAATTCCATTCACGGATCTTTGGAGCTAGTTTTGTCCGGATTAAGCTGCATGAACTTGATGGACTTGACTCGTGAAAACAAAAAATTATGTTACACAGGAAGATCCATGATATCATGCGAGAAATCTTGATTTTTGGGTAAATGCCATTCCAGTAAACAATCAATTCAGGTGACACATTATGGTTTGTAACTATGGTAATGTCAATGATGTGTAGATCGATTTTTTTCCAATCAAAGTTTTCAACCCTGCAAAAACCTTAGAAATCCGTCAATCCATTGCAAAGTTATAGCTTTTCAAAATTCTTGCCCTTCCTTCTTGATGTTTGTAAGCGTAACTAATGACAACGGGCTTGAATTCAAAAGCTGATAAAAACGACTGAGGTATTCACAACCCATATTGTCATATCAATATTGGAGGCAAATATACTTTTATACTGAAACATGGGATCCCTGAATTGATTGTTCACTGAAATGGCATACACACATACATTTTGATTTTTCACAAGTCATCATGGGTGACCCTGTGTAACATAATTTTTTGTTTCTTTGAATGATGCAATGCATGAAGCTGGAAACTGGTAAGACTAGCTTTGCAAATCCGCAAACCGCATTGGAATATTCCTTTTCTCGTTGAAAGTATTGGGCTTTGAATTTTACCCAAAATTGTGCATGTATAAATTCGAGTGTCGTATGTGTTCGAGCAGTACTGTTCCAAGTACGAGCCTACCTACACCTTAGTGTAGTTGTTTTGTTACTCTTATACTTATAGCTGGCTTTTCAAAACGAATACCTACCACACATTTTTTTTTTCATGTTGAAAACCCCCGTATGAGTTGGAATAACAGGAATACATGAATGTTCACTAGTACTTACTTAAGAAATTACTTTATGGTACTTCATACATCACACATTATTTTGCCTCTCATCTTATACCTACTTTCAGTTAGATAGTAAAAGGGCTGATGTAAGTGAACAAACGATCAAAACAATTGCATAAAAAATTTTAATCTTGGATTGGGACCTCTCTCAAGTGAATATAATCCGCAACTCTCTGAGGCATGCTCCAAATAATGAGTTGATCCATGTGTTCTTGAGGAATTAAGTTCCAAGCAATTCTTACTTCAAATCTTAAGGCGGCTCAGATTCATTATTGAGGCAGAAATTTAACCAATCTTCTGTGATATTTATAATGGTCAGGAGCAGAAAATCTGGCTGGCGAGGAAATTTATAAAAAACCTGATTGTGTCAGCTGCTATGAGGTTTCGTGATATACAGTTGAGAAATTTGGTTTTCTTGACGCTCAAGATATTATATGGCAACTGAGTCTGAAACATGTCGGATTATGTTTCTTTTGCTTTTTTACACTTGCTTTCATATGAAATAGGTCAATCTCATGTTCTCGGTAAATTGGAATTTAGCGCCTTCGAGGACGTTGACGAATTCTTCTTTCTAAATAATTAGTTCGTTGATTGAAGCTTGTCACTAAACACACCAGGGTCTCGTTGCCGATACCACTGGATAAGACCGTATCCAACGACGCTTCTGCAATCTCAGCCAACCATGTTTCAGAGGCAATTCATATCAAGACACGGTCGATAAAACCACACGTCAAGAGACTTCATTCTATTATGAATGATTGATCGAGAAAAACAGAGTGAGAAAATGAGAGCAACAGCAATAATTGTATCACTAAACTGCTGAAACATTTACCTTGTGAAATGATTCTTCCATCATTATTAGTCCAGTAATTTATAGATTTGGGAAAAGCTTCCGAATGGCACTCCAGTATTATACGATCGCCCTCCATTGCTCCAACCAATTGATTTTGGATCCAAATCATGGGCGGAACTAGAAATAAAATGATGATATTGTTTTTCTTCATGTGAATATATGAGCTTTGAGAAACAATCGACTGGAATGCAGAGCCCTCAATTAGAGATTGCTCATAAGTCAAAGATGTTCTGAAGGTCTGTAAATTATTCGATGATCCAGAACAACACGAGAAACTTGTCATTTTTTGAGTGAACTGTAACTTGAAATAGTATATTGTGCAACAAGCATGGAATGATACCCATTTCCTACGAGTATGAAGGTTTGTAGCACGAGCCGAAGGCGAGTGCAGCAATTCATACGAGTAGGAAATAGTTATTCCATGCGAGTTGTACACTATACTTTTTCTACGACTCTTTATTATTATCACTTTTGTGTAATTAATATCGATTTTTACTTTTTGTTTTTGGCGGAGGTGCCAGATCAATTCATTTCCAGTTTGCACTCGTTTCCATGGCAACAGTTAGGGAATGGTTTCATTTCCGTGCAGTTGTACAATGTGCTACGTTTCCTAATCGATATCGATTGCACAATGGTGATATTACCTTACAGTCGTAGAAAATGAATTTTATGTAGGTATTATCTGAGTAAAATCAATCACTTGATATTGAAATCTCCAGTTATGCGAACTAGAACTTCATTGTGTTGACATCTTTTTGAATGAGGATTGGATACGTTATTGATGATTAATTTGTTAAATGAGAATCAAAATCCGTTTTAGAGATTGCCTTTGATATCCAAACCTTAGAATTCCAATTCGGCCCGATTAGTTCGAGAAAGATTTCGAAAACGATAATTTTTATAGTCAACTTAACTGACAAAGAACTGAACGTGAAAGAGGCGTTAGACAGATCAAAATATGTTAAGATATTCTGATAAATATAGATTTGAAAGATATTCATGTTGAATTTCAATGGATCTACAGACTGACCACAAACAGGGTAAACAAAAGCACAAATGGATAAATTTGTTTGATCTTTTGTGAAAAACTCAATCTTGCTAAAAAAAACTGCTGGTGAAAAAAAACGATCCACGAAGAAAAAAGATGATTTTTCATAATAATATAGGGTTCGCCGCAAAAATTTTAAAAACCTGATTTTTTTCCAAGAGTACACCGGCTTTGTTTTTATTTTTCAGCAAAATTCCAATCCAATTCATTTTCGAGCAGCATAAGTGGTTGAAATACACACAATATTGATGATTTTATTTTTAATACAGTGTCATCAAAAAGCTTCAAAGAATAATTATTTTTGTGATATCAAAAATATCTGTTATAAAATAAAAAAATCCGTGTTTACCCAAAAAGTGGTGGGAATGCATTAAGAAGGTTAAAATGAGAATATACATCCAGAGTGATGATGTTTACTGAGAATTAGAAAAACTAAAAAGATCCAAGAGTTATCTCAAATCTCAGATTTCATTTACAAACATTATTCTTAATAACTATTCTTTATGTCAAGTCAGGTCAAGTCAAAAATAGCTTTATTATCAAAAAACATGAAGTTGTTGACAAAGCCATCTTAATGTACACACTGGAGACAATGAAGTAGAGACAAAATCAAGGTAAAAACATCACATTTACACAGATAGTAGGCTAGAGGCTAAGTAAGAAAATATATAGAAAACCAAAATTTTCTCTCCGTGGATCGTATTTTTTTAACAAGCAAACTTTTTTATCGAGAATGAGCTTTTACCAAAAAACGAAATTTTTCATCCATTTGTGTTCTTGTAAACCCTATCCGTGGACAGTCTGTATAATATAATGATAATTAAAGTTTGTGAGAAACTTTTGAGAGTTTGTGTGAGCAGACACAATTTATACAAACAATAATATTTACTCTCGTCTTAAATTCGGAGGATTCAACGGGAGAAGAAAACATAACAATAGGACAACTTTCTTGAGTGCTTTGGATAAGGGAGTTCTAAAACTTTTCAATGACAAAGTATTGAAAATAAAACAGATTGAGTTCGATTGATGTCACACTGGATTGAATATTATCTTCAATAGTTAGATGGATTTTCTGTGGTACTGGTGTGTTAAGATTATTCCGACATTACGTTTTTGTATTCCGATAATAAAGATACATGATGAATACCTTTTTTTGTTAATAATTGATTTTAAACAGATGCATGAATGAGCTGTTGGGTAGTTCAATTAAAAACTTTCGGACAGTTTTCATATCTGAACTGCTAGACACTCATGATATACAGAATGATTCATGAAGTCATGTAAAAAATCAAAATTTTTGTTTGCATGCCATTCCAGTGAGCATTGAATTCAGGCGATATAATATGGCTTGTTACAATGGTGATGTAAATATCTCCAGACATTTTTGTCAGTTTTTTAATTCAGGCGCGTTGCCATTAGATACGCTAATAAACATCAAGGTGGGGAAGCTAAATTTTTGACATGTAATAACTTTGCAATTTGCAATGAATTGACGGACTTCTACAGTTTCTGCAATTCACAAATGAAAGTTCAAATATAGTTCAAAATAGTTCCAATAAACATTCCTCTTTTTGATCAAGAAGATACTAACACTTACGGCCAGATAAAAAGCACAAGTCTAGAACTTGCTGAGACTTTGATAGAGCATCAGTTATCAAAGAAAGAATTGATGCATTCAACATCTTCAAATCCATTTGTCAGTTTACGGATTTAGACGATTTTTGTGAAAACATTGTTTACGGCCTTTTTAATAACGTTTAAATAAAGATGTTGCAAGCGAAACTTTTTTCTGTGTATCTTTTGATAAAAATTGCTACCACTCATCGACAATCTCACAATAACCCTTTATATACGAAGCCTTGTTATTCAAGTGATAAGGCCTGTACGAGAAATTGCCGTTTTTTGTGAATATACGGCACTCGTCATTAGGCCCTTATCCAAAAGCCGTGTGCATACGGCACTTGTACAGAAATTCAGTTCCAAAAACACACACTTCCAGAAATAGTTCTCGAGTCTAGATCTGTAACTCTTTTTCTCACAGTGGCCTCTTACTTTTATCAATTTTTTTTTCAGATCAACTCTAGTTCATTCCAATTAAATTCATTCCAAACCTCAAAACTCATCGACGTATAAATACAGCGGTCGTATCCAACGCGTCGACGATTTTTTCAAAGATCTGCTCAACCCGTATTCTGTCACCATTATGAAAAAATAGTTATGTTCAACATATAAAATCATCGCCGTTTAGCCACGACAACGGGCTTCGAGCAATTTGTGTTTTTCATTTCAAGGCAGTTGTATCGAGAAGGTGTAGTTACGGCAATCGAATTGAAAGGGATAATTGTACAAAGGAGCTATGAAATTTTAAACATATCAAAATTTTTAAGAATTCTTGAAAAATGGTAATATTTTGTATGTTTCCAATTTCATAGCTACACTATCGTTTGTTCGTTGATAATTTTTAAATCACATAGATTTTGCCCCTTTTTTGAACGCTATCCTTTTTTTTAGAAGGTATGCAGAAAAAACTAAACAATTTTTTTTAATCGCCAGTTGCCGTTAACCAACAACACACTACCCAACAGCACCAAGAACATTCTTTTATAACTTATGCAGTAACAAAGTTTTATCAGATTCTAGTTTTTGTGCTGTTTATCTGAACATGAGCCTAGGTGTCTTATCGTTGAAAAAATAACATTAAAATTTCTCTTTCAAGGTCTCCAACTCTGCAAAAACCGTAAAAATATGTCGATCCATTGAAAAATCATAGGATTTTGAACATTTTGCTTCCCCATCCTGATGTTTGTTAGCGTATCTAATGGCAATATGCTTGAAATAAAAAACTGACGAAAACGTTTGGAGATATCAATGTCACTATAGTAACAAACCATATTGTATCGTGTAAATCCAATGCTCACTGGAATGGCATACTCATGAAAAATCTTATTTTCCTCATGACTCTACGAATCAGCCTGTATATCATCATTTTTTTTTCTTCGTGAGATCCATTGCATACGCCTTCATCTGGACGAAACTAGCAAGAATCCTCAGACCGCATTAAAGTATATCTATTCTCGTTGGACTTTGCATTTAACCCAAAAATGTGCATGTATCAGTTCGAGTGTTTAGCAGTTGAGTCACCGAATATTAACTAAAGACAATAAGGTCTACTCGTCTCGAAAAGTGGCTGCGGCTCACCACATTCGCGATCCCGCTGGTCCCAACATCATATCAGGTGTCGACGGTTGTAAATTCCTAAAGAAATACGAGGTTCGGGTGTAGACCGTGCCACCGACCGCGCGCAGTTGTAATTTATCATCAGTACATAGTTGAATATGTTCATGAAGTGTTCTTCGTGATTGAAATTGTCTATACAGGGTGTCCCAACGATAGAGTTAAGTAGGTTTTATCATATAGGATATGAAAAATATCAATATCAATATGCGTCACAGGTTAGGGGTGTAAATAGCGCACATTCTGAAAATATTTGGAAACATACAGGGCGCGTATGGCACGAAAAAGTATGATTTTTTTAAATGGAACCCCCTGTATATCAATTGATATTTCAATTCTTTTTTCAATTTGGAACAAAAATTGTGATACAACTAATGTTCCTTAATTCAACCGTTATCGAGATATCGCGT
This sequence comes from Orchestes rusci, assembly GCA_958502075.1. Taxonomy (NCBI): domain Eukaryota; kingdom Metazoa; phylum Arthropoda; class Insecta; order Coleoptera; family Curculionidae; genus Orchestes; species Orchestes rusci. Next base: position 26,866,698 of record OY293305.1, on the reverse strand, counting down.
TTTAAAAATGGCATTTTTGCAACTTTGACATGCTATAAAACTCAAACTATTCAAGTTAGAGAAAAATGGTTTGCACTTTCCTATCTTAACTTTTCAGCATGTCAAAGTTGCAAAAATGCCATTTTCAAAACGCGATATCTCGATAACGGTTGAATTTAGGAACATTAGTTGTATAACAATTTTTGTTCCAAATTGAAGAAAGAATTGAAATATCAATTAATATACAGGTGGGTTCCATTTAAAAAAATCATACTTTTTCATGCCATACTTTTGTGACGCACCCTGTATGTTTCCAAATATTTTTAGAATGTGCGCTATTTACACCCCTAACCTGTGACGCATATTGATATTGATATTTATCCTATATGATAAAACCTACTTTACTCTATCGTTGGGACACCCTGAATTGATGTTTAACTTTGTTCATACTGTGTTTTTGGTGTTTGACTCTGTTTAAACTGCGATTTCGGTGTTTGAATTTGTTCATAGAATATTTTTGTCGTGTATGCAATTATGCATTTGGATTATTATTCCGAGCATTATTCTGTTCAGTTAGTAACAAATGATTGAAATGTGATCAGTGTTTTTGATGTGTATTTTACTATAGTAGAGATTACGTTGAATGCCTAGACGCTATTGTATGGTCGACGGTCAACGGCTGTAATAGCAAAATAGAAAAAATGAGGCGGGATTGGATTTTTCCAGTTCCCGAAAGATGAAGAAAGGTATAATAATATATCCATGATATTGCGGGCTATGATCGAACGTTCACGTTAACTTAACGTATCTGATGAGATTGTTTACTAATGCAAATGTTCCATTCGATAACATTGTCACCATGATGATATACATATGTTAAGATAACGTAAACGTCCAATCATAGGACCCAATGTCACCATAGGCGTAAGATTGGGCCTTCGTCTGGACCCTCACCTATCGTGCTCCAGGGACGTAGCCGTCAGACGGGAGTAAAACTAGGGCAGCACATAACAACATCTATTGTCTTCCCAAATACAGCCTACAGCACACACAGTGGGATGAGCATGTTGGACTTTGACCATGGAAAGCTATCAAATTGAAACTAAGCAGAATCAAATTGATTCCTATATCTTGATACATAAGAAAATCAAAATTAATATTATCTGGCAGAAATAAAAAGATGATTTGGTCAGTCAGTCATAATGATAATTATTGCTTAATTATTACAATAATTATTATTATGTACATTTTAAATAAAAAGTGGAAAAATACATATGTAACATATTATTATAATAAATAAGTACAATACATAAGTACCACGAAAACGAATTTGATATGTTATCATACATTATACTTATTCACTTATTCGAATGTGAACTTAGTTCAAAGATTCTTTCAATGTGTGTCACATATCTTGCGCAGTTGTTGATGTTTATTTATTGCAAATCGATAAATGAATTGACTAACTTATTATTCTTAATCTTAATAAAAATATCCCCAAAATAGTTATATTTCGTCTATATAATAAATAATAATTTGATATTAATTTGTTTTTATTGTGTGAATATGTAATTATGTATAATATGTAATTTTATTCTGATTAGTTTCAATTTGAAATTATTTGTTCTCAATTTGAATTTATGAAATCTCGATTTGGAGTTGAAGAGGTGCCGGCTAGACGCAAGTGCCTGCTTGCTGTAAGCTCAGTGAATCCCCTGTGGACATTTCACGGAATCAAGTAAAAAGTAGCTTGTCAAGCAAGTAGTTCTGACCATAGATCAAGTCAAATCAAGTAAACATGTTTGAAAAGCTTGAGTTTTCAAGTCAAGTCAAGTATCTGAGAAAATAGTCAAGCAACTTGGCTTGATGAATCCCTAGTACATTTTTCTGAACGTTACTTTCTCTTGACCAGAGCCAACGCCACAGGGCTTGTGTAACGTGGAAAATGCAGAGCAATAATGTAGACTTGGAGAACACAGCTTCAAGAGCGTTTCTTTCTGCGGAGGAATCATCCGTCATTATAATCTTTGGCTCAAACCAAACTTTTCCAATTCTTCTTTGACGGCTTTGAAAACTAGCAAATAAATGATCTCACTTTGACTAGTATGTAAAGTCACTGCCACTGGTACTGCGCCTACTTTGGTCGGAGCAAAAATAAAAGTCACACATGTATTGCTCTGATCGCACGACCCACTGGAATCAATAAATATGATGTCTTTAGTTGGATCTGCTAGAAAAACTTTTCTCTTAATTGACGTGATAATAACGGCTATGATTTTGGATTTTGAACTATGGATTTTCCAACAAATGAAGTACCCCATCATCATTAGAATCAGCTTTCTTTCCTTTCAATATTTCAAATGCACTACTAACTAGTATCTCTGTCTCCATAGTTCTGAAATCTCCACTTTTCGTACAAATAATTTACTTGGGCATCTGTCGGATCTATTTGGGCATTTGCTAAATGTTTAAAAAGGTCTGTTTCTATAGTTTGAGCCATGTGCATTTTGTGAAATGATTTTGCCAAGGCCGGTTTCATTCCTGACTCAAAATAAGAAGAAAATAAAGCTTTAGTTTCTTCACTGCAGCGCAGCAAATTATATGCTTGGGCTACTTGTGGCCGATGGGAATGGTGAAAAATTATTTCATTACGTACATTCAACCCTTTTCTCAACAAAGCAGATTTTTTGTTTGTATGTTCTGTTTTCTTCAGGAACTTGATAGTAATGCTTATTCATTGTTTCATTTCGGGCAGAATGTTGACAAAAAAATCGTTAAGAAAATTCAAATCGAACACTATTGGAAACACGTTTTTTCATAATCCAGTTAGTCTTTGTTGTGTCAAAAAAGTTTTTCAAGAATATTTCGCAGTTTTCATCAAAACTTTCACCTCGCTCTAATTAACACTGTAATGTCACTTTAAATTGCTCACTGCTCTCACCTTCATATTGCAAGACAGCAAAATCGAACACTATGGAACTTATAAAGGTTTCACATTGTTCCGTATCCATTATTATTTAAAACAATACGAAATAAAAATATATGTTTGGTTATGAACGTACAGCTACACTCGTAGATAAACAAATAATACCTGAGCCAAACAACAACAAGCAACAGGTTTTGACCCTTTTAGTAGAAAAATAGAAGAGTCGGAATCGATACGTATTCACTAACGCATATTCTGCAAATCTTACTAGAAAAGCGTCTCCAATACGGCTTCCCGAGTTGAAGATTTGGGTACGTTTTTCGGGTATATTTTGTGTTGATAAACGCGTCCTTATACAGGCACCATGCAGGGGACGAATTGCGGACGGCTTTCGAAATACGCGCTCTGCCACCCGGTCGCACTCTGGTCCCAACATCATACCAGGTGTCGACGGTCGTAAATTCCGAAAGAAATACGAGGTTCGAGTGTAGAAACCGTGCCACCGACCGCTCGCGGTTGTAATTGAACAGTACATAGTTGATTATGTTCATGAAGTGTTCTTCGTGTTTGAACTTGTTCATACAGTGTTTTTGGTGTTCAACTTTGTTCATACTGTGTTTTTGGTGTTTGACAATGTTTATGCTGCGTTTTTGGTGTTTGAATTTGTTCAAAGACTATTTTTGTTGTGTATGCATCTGGATAATTCTGTTCAGTAAGTATCAACTGATTGAAATGTGATCGGTGTTTTTAATGTGTATTTTTACGAGTAGATATTACGTAAAATGCATAGACGCTATTGTGTGGTCGACGGCTGTAATAGCAAAATAGAAAAATGAGGCGGAATTTTTTCGGTTCCCGAAAGATGATGAAGGTTATAATAATATATTCATAATATTGTTATTATTCATGGTATGAATACAGAAAAGTGAATGCCTTCTACTTTAATATTATCTTTGTCAGTTGTTTATGAAGTGCTACGGCAATGAGAATGGAGAATTCGTGTCGATAATCAAACTTATTCTGAAATCAAATTTGCACAAAACAACGGTTCAAAGGAGCAAAAGGTTAGATTCATAGTTCTACCTGAAATGTGTATTAAAGGTCAGACATTACGTGATAAAGAAATATTACTCGTAGACTCAACAAAAAAAAATGCCAAATTTTAATATTATATACTGAGTGTTCAAAATTCAATGTGGACTACTCTTCAATTATTACTAGAAATATCAAACAAAAATATGAGTGGATAGGGGTGTCCGTCAAAAAAGTGTATAAGTTTATTTCAAAACATTTGAAATGAGAGTATTTACATGTTTTTTATTTGTATCTATCAAGAAACTCATTTAAAAAAAAAACACTTTTTGTCAACTACATTTCAATTTGCTTATTGGTAGGTGTCAAAAATTGCAAGGAACAAAGGCAAAATCCCAAATCAAAAATTTTGAAACATCTATAGATATGTATAGTTTTTTTGGGATTTTTTATTATTCTGTGTTATGTAAAGTTTATTTCAATGAATGTGTATTAATATGTGAATCAACGCTTATTTTCAACATTGCTATTTCAATTGTTTTTATGGAAATGCTTATAATTATCGTCTTTCATTTAACTGAAACCAAGACTAAAACATTAGAATTCAACCACACCATGTACAATAATTCTTGTATGTGGCAAATCAATTCCGGTAAATCGCTTTAGAGACACGTATTCCAAATGATCCGACACGTAGTGAACAAACTGTGTCCTTAATAAACTGTGGTTGAGTGGTCAGAAAAGATCTTATTCAGATTGCAACCATAGATCCTAGTGTTCAGCAGTTAAGTGGTCAGAAAAGATCTTATCCAGATAGCAACCATAGATCCTGACTCTATTATCGCTCTTTTACCTCACTGAGTTTCAGCTACAGGGTGAAAAATTTTGATACTAGTAGATCAATAGAAATTATTATATAATTGCAAAAAAAATTGCTGTCATCAATCTCATTGAATGCCACCAATATTATCTCCAGTTCCAGTTGAAATCATTGACATTAGAGAAAAACAAAATATTATTGCCTTTTTTGCTGTACAGTGTGATCCATCTAGTTTATCAACAATTTAAGCGTGTGTCCGTTATTTTTCACCTTATCGAAGTGAACCAGAAAATATGTTGTGGCTACATGACAAGTTTTTATCATCATATCAAGAGAAATGATATACGGGGATTTGAAACAGTTTTTTCTGCCGACACGACATCAAAACTGAATTTCACTGACGCCAAAGAGACGAGAAAGTAGGACTTTCTGAGGCTAGTCCGACAAAGTAGTGAAAAATGGCTAGGCGGTGAAATTGCTTTTAACTATTTCTAATAGAGGGCGTTACATCATTATTTTCTGAATGCATGTGATTGAAGCATATTATTATATCTATTGAGGAATACTGTCCCCTCTAATTAACATCAATCACACTGTCAGTTAAAATCAGTCAAATATAGTCGTTAACCCATATACCTAATGAACGACCTATATCACACTGATATGCAAATACTTTGCGAACATACTATATTATACGCGCGCATCATCATTGTATTGATTTCCTGTCACGTGATACGCGCGCAGGAGTTTTACGAGGAGTACCGGTCAGCGAGAGGCGAGAGAGCATGTATGATAGGGGCGTTGAAAGGGCTGTTAAAAATTGTGATAACGTGTTATTACAGGTCAGTAAAACGAACTCTATATTAATATTATATGTCTTGAAGATTGTCCTTATATTTCATTTATTCTGTGGTGTACAATTTGTCTTGTTTTGAATAACATGTGAGTGTTTAAAAGAAACCGTTTAATGCTGTATACGACTACGGGTCAAAAATGGACGACAAGTGGAAAAACTCAATAATTACTTAAGTTTCCGTGCTGGGATTGTAGTTATAGTATGATTGAGGGTATGTGTGAGCCTTGGTGAATCTACTAACATTTTCCTATACACCGTGACGGATAAATATCCTAACAAACAAGTAAATAAAAGTTAGAGATATTCTTCCCACACAGTGGCTGAGTAGTTTTCCGCACCCCAGGGACCTCAGAAGTCTATAAAGGATCAGTAACAAACAACTCTTCAGTTTTGCTTGTAGGTATTGTGTTTTTGAAATGTGGGACTGCAATTTCGACGCGGAAAAACAGTAATTTATTGATTGAAAAAAATACAAAACAGTTGTGCAGCATGGTTCGGTTTTTGGAATTGCGATTGTGGGTTTCTCTGCCGTGCTCTTTCCCCACATGAATTCCAGGCTGAGTACGGCAATATTTTTCATTCACATTTGTAATAAAGTAGGTGTATTACGAACGTTGCGTTTCAATTAACATCCCAATATCCTCAAATTTCCCAAATTATTGTACTTGTCGGGCGCATTCGAGGTAAGTGAATTTTTGGAAGGTGGAGTCATCACAACGTAGGTCCAACGAAGGTATTCGTCATGAACGTCAATAAATTTACCTCATTCAACTTTGTTGAACGAACCCGGGTATGTTATATTACACTATCTATATCTATTAACTCTATATGGGAACCGTCCCATTTGAACAACGAGCGACAGTTGATGCCAGGATGAGATAGAAGATCTTGCCATGATTCCGCTGTACTGTATATTTTTCGCATAAGTCTATCCTTATACCGTCTCCAGGCGATAGAAAAAAATTGACTTATGCGAAAAGTATACAGTTGTTAAATCACAGATATTAAACATACAGTGTCTTCTTATCTGGGTATATTTCCAATTTTTGTACAAATTTCATGCTATTTCAAAAGCCCACAAGTTTAATGTCAGATAGGTGGGAAATTGATTGATCATCACGTTCTCGAACCATGGTCGGTCACTTGGTCATGATAATAATATGATTATTATGCCAACGAAAACACGAACGGAAGTGCATAGTAGAATATGGTTACTATAATATTTGGATAACATTATTTGTGTACTATAACAATTAATTATATATAAGCAAGTCGTGGTAAATAAATGACCAGTATTCAACAATTACCCAAAATAATTTTTTACTCAACAAATGTACTTTGCACAAGCCCACTTGGCCATAGCAGAGAGTGAGGCTGCTCTCTGGCAGTAGACTCTATCTTTTTAGCTGCTCAACCAAACCAAGTTGAGCAAGTGTAATTTACGAGCTAGACCTAGCTCGCACATTGGTCCTTCGAGCAACCTTGAAACTGCAACAACCCGCCTGCAGTCCAGCCAGTCCACAAGTCCACAGAGGCTCATTTTCCAAGTATCCATAAGGCCATTCCAACAAAGGCTCACTATCCAAACTACAAATCCAGTCCATCAGAGGCTCACTATCCAAACTACAAATCCAGTCCATCAGAGGCTCACTATCCAAACTTGAAATCCATTCCATCAGAGGCTCACTATCCAAACTACAAATCCAGTCCATCAGAGGCTCACTATCCAAACTACAAATCCAGTCCAACAGAGGCTCACTTTCCAAACTACAAATCCAGTCCAACAGAGGCTCACTATCCAAACTACCAAGCCAGTCCAATAGAGGCCCACTATCCAAACTACAAATCCAGTCCAACGGAGGCTCACTATACAAACTACTGTTCCAGTCCATCAGAGGCTCACTATCCAAACTACAAATCCAGTTCAACAGAGGCTCACTATCCAAACTACAAATCCAGTCCATCAGAGGCTCACGATCCAAGAAACTACAAACCCAGTCCATCAAAGGCTCGCTATTCAACCAACCAAAAGTGAATCCAACATAAGGCAATAACCAATCAGTCACAATGGAAAACAAGAACGAAATTGATCGCCTAGCATTAGAACAAGAAAAGGTGGGAATGCAGATCGTCCAGATGCTGAGCAACAGCAAAAAAGACTCAAACACCAGAAAAACAGAACCCTACATCCAAAAACATTCCACCCATCTGGAACAGTTATGGCAGGAAGTCCTCAAGAACGACGACTTATTCAGAAAACTAGAGGACTTAAACAAGCATCCATACATCACCAAGGCATATTTCCAACAAGTATGTGCTAAATACAATGAATGCAAAATCTACTTGTCAAACTGCCAAAAGGCCATACCGTAAATCGACCAATTTGAACCTCTCTCCTCCAGCAGCCAGAACAAGCGAATAAAAATACAAGAAGAATGTTTTTGTGGCATATGGACAGAAGGGAAAGTGGGAAAAGTTGGCACCAGGCGGGACTCGAACCCACGGCCTTCGTCTTACCAGGACATTTCAAAGTGTATATTGAGAATTAAAAATTACAATGTTATAATATGGTTAAACTAAATCTATAGACAAGCAATGTCAAGAAGTAAATCTAAATATTTACACAATTACCTATCAAATAGTATAGTTTGTCCATATTTAAGTAAAAAATAAGAATACGCACATTTCCTACAATCGTTTACAAGTGCACTTAATAGCTAGAATTATTGAAAGGAACAATTTAAAAACGGCAGTGAAACTATGGACAGAGGGCAACAGACGCATGACCGAAGGTTAAATGCTCTACCAACTGAGCTACCAGTGCACATAGGCAAAGCCAGCCTAATGCAAACCTAGGAATGACAGTAAGCGGTATGGCGAGCAACCTTCGGCGGTTACAAGCTATTTGAAGGTGTTATAGGGGGAAGGAGGAATCACACACACGTTCGAAGGTTATAAGGAGTCTTTGGAACCATCAACCAGGATGCATCGTTGACATATAGCGACTTATATCAACTGAACAACAAAAAATAAACTTCCTCAAAAATACAAGAGTTAAAAATAGAACAACTAAAAGAGCAATAAAATCTACGCAAACACAGTCAGATTTGGAACTAGACAAAGCAGAGTATCGCTACAAGCACCTGATGGAAGAAGTCAGCAATCAATGTGACGCGATTCAGAACCTCCATGAGAAAATATTAGGCGAGGAAGAAGATCATGAAGACAAGTATTTCACTGAATGAGTCTACGCAGAAGTCCGCAGACAATACAGGCAAGTGGCTGAGGATCTGTCCATCAAACTCCAGCAAAACATCATAGCCCCGATTCAGCAAGTATCACTCAATCAATTCCAACAGCATCCACCGCAGCCAAAACTACAGATTCCAATTTTCTATGAGGGCTATGAAAATGGGCCTACCTTTTGTGATGTCTTCGAAAGAATCATCCACGAAAACTCGGCATTGACAAAACAGACAAAATAATTAACTTGAAGACGCGTACGAGAGGAGAAGCAAGCAAGCTGATACAACACCTGGAAACAATCGCAACCAATTACGACTCAGCCTGGGATCTACTTCAGAGACGTCACGAAAACAAAAGGCTGCTGATCTTCAAACTACTAGACCAGCTGCTAGACTAACCGGAAACATCCAGAGAAAATTCTCAAAAACTGAGGCAGTTGCACGACGTAACGAATGTCTACAAGCACTCAAGAACCTGGTTTTGGTATTGGTGAAGGTGGGGGGGCAAAGCCCGGCGAGTAGGCCTAGTGGCCCTTTTCGCCATTCCCGCTTGGCCAACTCAACTACTCAAACCGGCCCGTTTCCGTCGTAAATAGGAACAGACTTTCCCAGCTCAGGTACCCCAACTTTTCCCTGGAGATGGTGGCTGTTCCTAGGACCTTCCTTCTTAAGCGACCTCACCTGTCGCAAACTCCCAGCAGGTGGTATGAAGTTTCTTCCGCCCTTCTGCAGTGAGGGCATAAGGGAGCTTCGCTTTTCCTAACAAATGCAGGTGTCTGTTGAGCCTGCAAAGACCTGTCAGAATGCCAACGATGGTGCTCAGTGCCTTTCTGCTCTTGTCCAGCAATTGGGCCGTCCTTGGCCTGTGAGGATCTGATATCGTCTCTTTGGCCTGCCTGTATAATGAGTTAACTGTTCCAGTTCTCAACTGTCCTCTCTCACGCCCATTCGTTGAGAGTTCGTGAGATTAGTTGTTTACTGAGGCCTAGAAATGGTTTCGTTCCGGACAGTCGCGTGGCAGATCCTCGTTTGGCCAGCTTGTCTGCTTGCTCATTGCCGGTGATCCCCGCGTGCCCCGAAACCCATACTAGTCTGACCCTCTTGTTCTCACCCAGCACTTGCAGCGCATCCCTACACTCTTGGACCATCGGGCAGCTTATCCTTGGTTTGGTGATTGCTTTGAGTTCCGCTTGACTGTCGGAGTAGATAACAATGTTATTCTCCAATCCTCTTTTCACTTCATCTCTAGAGGCAACCTCTAGGATAGCGAATATTTTCGCCTGGAAGACTGTTGCAATTCTTCCAAGGGGAAAAGCTTCGCCAGTGTTCCTGTCAGTCCTGAAAACTCCGGCTCCAGTCGAACCCGTGCGTTCAGCCTTGGAGCCATCCGTGAACTAGACTTGAGTGTTGCCAGGCGCCTCCATCGGTTTGGTCAGCCACTCTTCCCTCGTCGGTACGTGAACCCCAAAGCTCCTTCGGAGTCTGAGGCGACCATCGGTGGGTGTCAAACCGGCCGATAAAAGCGGTAACTCGCACCGCACCAGTGATGATATCCTGGTGTAGCCAACTTCCATTCCAATGTTCCTCCATGTCTTTTGGGCAACCATCCTATTATAGGAAGCCATCGCTTCCCTCTTCACCCAGAGTCCTAGCTCTGGTAGTCCAAGGAGGATGTTCAGAGCTGCTCCAGGACTTGTCCTCATTGCGCCTGTTGTACCCAAACAAGCCATCCTTTGCAGTCGGTCTAGCTTGAGTTCATAAGTGGTCTTATTGGTTGCACGGACCCGTATGAGATCGTTGGCCTGATGACAGCCTGGTAGAGCCAATGCATGACCTGTGGTTTTAGGCCCCACATTTTTTCGACCACTCGACGCAATAGCCACAGTGTTGCTGTTCCTTTTTTTATTGACCTTTCAACATGGGGTTTCCACGTTAGCCTGCTATCCAACACAACCCAGAGGTACTTGACCTCCTGCCTGAGTGACAGTGTGGTCCCGTACATCGTGGGTGGCTTGAATACTCGGATATTCTTTTTGTTGGTGAAGAGAATGAGCTCTGTTTTGGAGGGGTTTACTGACAGTCCCATATCTCCACACCATGTTTCTACTATCTTACAGGCTAGCTTCATCCGCTCACAGACGAACCCTAGGTGTCTACCCCTCACTAGCACCAGTCCAACGTCCACGTACGCCTTAGTGTAAAATCCTTCTGCATCTAACCTTGTGAGGAGGCTGTCCATTATCAGACTCCATAGTCTGGGAGAGAGACAGCTGCCTGGGGGGCAGCCTCCTTGGACTTCTGCCCAAGCCCACTTGACTCAACCTGGTAGCCTCCTAAGGATGCTTTTACTTGGCGGTCACGAAGGGAGGACCAGACCCAGCTCACGATGGAAGAGGGAACCCCCCTGCTTGTGAGCGCCTCGCAAATAGCGCCGGTTTTGGCCTTATCAAAAGCTCTTCCGACGTCAAAGAATAGTGTAAGAGAAACTTCCTTGTCGTTGATGGTTTTTTCAGCTAGTTGCACTACCGCATGGAGAGCTGACTTTTGCCCTCGCAGTAGGTATGCTGGTTCCTATGAAGAGGAAATGTTGAAAGGATTTCCTCTGTCAGGTACCTATAAATCAATCTTTTCAAGGTTTTAGCTTCGAAAGATAGCCTAATCGGTCTGTGGGATTTTGGCAGCCCCGATTTGGGGTATGAAGACTACCTTGGCGGTTTTCCAAGCGTTTGGAACATGTCCCAAGGCGATGCTTTAGCCAAGGTTGCATCAGGTGCCTAGCCCTTTGTATCATCGCCGGAAAAATACCATCGGGACCTGCAGCCTCGTATGGACTCAACTCACTTATGGTCCACTTGATTGCTTCATCGGTTTCGACTTTGTCAGCCGTTTCCCAATCCGCATTGAGGATAGGGAGGGGCTCCTAGGTAGGTTTATTGCCTTCTCCTGAAAAATGAGTGAGTTGAAGAAGGTGTAGAGTATCCTTCATGTTATCGGTCCATGTGTTGTCTTCTTTTTTCAACAGCCCTATCTCTGTTTTTCCCTCTGAGCTAAGTAGCCTCGATAGTCTAGTTGATTCTGAGAAAGATTCTATCTTCCCACAGAATACACGCCATGCAGCTCTTTTGCTCTTTTTTACCTCTGACTTGAATTTCTTTCTGGCTTCAACGAAGCTGTCCCAGTCGGTTTGCCCTTCACCCTGAAGTGCTCGGCGGTGCAAAGAACCTGGACGTGAATTTTAATCAGAAAATGAGATTCTGAAACGAACCGGCTGTAAAGCCTAGACAAACCACACGATATTCCGGATTTAACCAAATTCATTAAATTTTTGTAAAGAAGATGCCAGTCATTAGAAACCATCCCAGGAGCCGAACGACAATCAAGTCAAGAGAGAAAACACGGTCCGACAAGATGTTTGTTTTGCCAGTAGCAACATACAATATACTACTGCCGGAAATTCAAAGAGCTATCTGCACAGGAAAGAAATAGATATGTCCAAGAGAAGCGAATCTGCTACAACTGTCTTAAACATGACAACAATAAAAGATATCACAGCATGAGTGAGTGCAGCATCTGCAGTCGTCAGCATCATACACTCTTGCATATGGACAGGAACCTGCAAAATTCTCCCAGGCAACACAATCATTCACTCAACGAAATTATCCACAAAATGCACCTCCAAGAAGAACAGAAGACTATCCAACAAGAAGTAATACTACAAACGACACTTCAAAGAATAAGGAAAATTTCCTACTCGCAACAGCACTGGTAGAAGTCACAACATCAAGCTCCCCTCAAGTCATGAGAATACTCATTGATCAAGGGTCGCAAATATCCATCATCACCGAAAAAGCTGCAAATCGCATAGGACTGCCTCGACGCCACATCAGATCAGAAATTTTAAGAGTTGGCGATGGCAAACCACAAGTCTCCAAATGGTCCATTGACGCACATATCATACCAAGGTTTGCTAGCGCATTCTCGATGGAGGTCAACATGATTGTTTTTCCAAAACTGACGCAATTCATGCCGATGCAACAGCTACATATCAGCAATATGGATAGTTGGAAAGATGAAGTGCTCGCTGATCCAACATTCATGACTCCAGGGGCGATAGATGGGATATTTGGAGCAAAGGAATGATGATGCCTGCATAATGATGAATGGTCTCCAGAAGACGACAGAGACTCTTCTTGACATAACACAGAGCTGGGATGGATAGTATCTGGACCAATAACACCGGGATCGCCAGCCATACAAGTTGTCAGTACGATCACGCACGTTGAAGAAGTAAAACAATTGACTAAATTCTGGGAAATTAAAGAAATGTCAGAATCCCTTCACCTGACAAAAGAAGAACAAGAATGTGAAGAATTCTACGAAAAAACCACAAGCCGAGATTCGGATGATAGATTTGTAATGAAAATAACATTCAAAAAACCAATGGACGTATTGAGTCATTCTAAACCAAGGGCTGCGGCAAGACTCATAAATGTTGAAAAAAAGTTACATCAAAATTCCAGTTCACGAGAAGAATATTCAGGGTTTATGAGAGAGTATCTGGAGTTAGGCCACATGAGGAGAGTCAATCGACAGAGATCAAATCAAGGACAATATCACATACCTCACCAGGCCGTCATCCGAGAATCAAGCACAACAACACGACTAAGAGTAGTTTTTGATGCATCGTGCAAAAGCTCTACCAGCATCAGTCTCAATGACATCATGCAAGTTGGCCCAAGACTTCAGCAAAGCATAGCTGACATACTTCTTCGATGAAGAAAGCACGAAATTGTATTTTGTGCGGACATTGAGAAAATGTACCGTCAAATTCAAATTAATCCAGATGATCAACAATTCCAGAGAATTCTATGGAGAGAACAACCCCGTCAACCAATGTTTGAATATGAGCTCACCACCGTCACTTACGGCACAGCCTCAGCTCCGTACTTAGCCATGAAGACACTTCAGAAGCTCGCAATTGAAGAAGTCAACAAATTTCCAGCTGCCAGCCAGGTAGCACTAACAGACTTTTATGTCGATGACATTTTATCCGGCTCAAAGGACCAATGTACGAGCTAGGTTTAGCTCGTAGATTACACTTGCTCAACTCGGTTCGGTTGAGCAGCGGAAAAAATAAAGGTTACTACCAGAGAGCAGCCTCACTCTCTGCTATGGCCAAGTGGGCTTGGGAACAGTAAATTTGTTGAGTAAAACCACGTTTTGGGTAATTGTTGAATACTGGTCATTTATTTCCCACGACTTGCTTATATATAATTAATTGTTATAGTTGTGTGTTGAGAGGCGGCAGAACACTCCATAACGTAACCTATTTTTTGACAACTCTATCATTTACAGTTATATAATTATCAACCCACTATCTATAACGTACCTAACCTAATTTTTGCAACTCTATTTTATATATTATAATATTTATATAATTCGTTCGTCCATAGCTGAGAGGCGGCAGAATGTTTAATTTTGACCAATTGAACATCCAGTCATTTTTTTTTCCAGTCTTCTTCACAACCATACTATTTTATACGATTTATCTACTCTCTATAACTCAACCTTATTGCTACAAATCTATTATTTATATGTTATTTATATAATTCGTTCGTCCATAGCTGAGAGGCGGCATCACAACAATTAAACATGCATTGTCTTCTTATCTGGGTATATTTCCAATTTTTGTACAAATCTCATGCTAGGTTAAAAGTCCACAAGTTCAATGTCAGATAGGTAGAAAATTGATTAATCATCACGTTCTCGAACCATGGTCGGTGACTCGGTCATGATATGAATATTATGTCGACGAAAGCACGGACGGAAGTGCATAGTAGAATATGTTTACTATAATATTTGGATAAAACTATTCGTGTACTATAACAATTAATCATATATAAGCAAGTCGTGGGAAATAAATGACCAGTATTCAACAATTACCCAAAACGTTTTTCTACTCAACAAATGTACTGTGCCCAAGCCCACTTGGCCATAGCAGAGAGTGAGGCGGCGCTCTGGCAGTGAACTCAATTTTATCCGCTGCTCCACCGAATCGAGTTGAGCAACTGTAATCTACGAGCTTAACCTAGCTCGTTCATTGGTCCTTCGAGCCAAGTTTCCGTAAGGCCAGTTCACAGAGGCTCATCTTACAAAACGCAGCACACGCCTGCCGTCGCCAGCAAGTCCAACAGAGGCTCGCTGCTCACTATCCAAACCACAAATCCAGTCCAACAGAGGCTCACTATCCAAACTACAAATCCAGTTTATCAGAGGCTCACTATCCAAGAAACTACAAATCCAGTCCACAGAGGCTCACGACCCAAGAAACTACAAATCCAGTCCATCAGAAGCTCGCCGTTCAATCAACCAAAAGTTAATCAAACATCTCTACAACACCAGGTCATACTTTCAATATATGGCTGCCGCCTATCGCGAATGCTTGGACTACCAACAAACATGCCCAGGAGCTTAACAATTATGCCCTACCATTAACAGCCAACAAATGCGGATGAAAAGACGGAAATTCAGGATAGAAGAACTAAAAGACCTATTCACGCAAGTACAGTCAGAATTGAAACTATACAAAGCAGAGTATCGCTACAAGTTCCTTATGGAAAAAGTCAACAAGCAGTGGGAGAGGATCTAGGACATCCATGAAGAAATCTTATTCTACGAGGAAGAACATGAATCTCGCGACGAAAGCACGAACGGAAGTGCATAGTAGAATATGTTTACTCTAATATTTGGATAACATTATTTGTGTACTATAACAATTGATAATATATAAGCAAGTCGTGGAAAATAAATGACCAGTATTCAACAATTACCCAAAACGTTGTTTTACTCAACAAATGTACTGTGCCCAAGCCCACTTGGCCATAGCAGAGAGTGAGGCTGCTCTCTGGCAGTTAACTCTATCTTTTCCGCTGCTCCACCGTACCGAGTTGAGCAAGTGTAATCTACGAGCTAAACCTAGCAACAGTACAGCGGGATCTTCTATCTCATCCTGGCATCAAACAGGTGAAATTGTTTCCCATTATATAGTTATTAATAGATATATTATGGATTGAAGCAATCATAATAGGTTTATTACTATTCAATGGAATGTAATACCATCTTATCCAGATATTTCTTATGGATTCTAAATAAAATCCTATACATTCAGGATACAAAGTGAAGTTCACATTTTCACGTCGCTGTTTGTTTTACAGAGACTATTATACAAGATACAGGACAAATGCAACATGGCGGCTAAAACCTGACGTTTGAGTATTTCTGGCCCTATGAAACATTTTGGAATGTTTTTTATTAGAATCTTTTTTTGAAATGGTTTTCGTCGTTTTTCAAAATAAAAATGTCCATAGAATCAGTTGGTACACTGAATTTTGAATGTTATGAAAAGATCATTATACAGGGTGTACAAGATTTCAATCGGGAAAACTTAATAGACGATAGAACTTGCAAAAATAAAACAGAAAGTTGATATGAAATTGTGAGATTTAAGGGCCGATATTTCAATGTCACCTTGAGTGACATTTTAGCTAAGGTATACTCAAAGTTGATCTGAATTTTGAAATTGGTCATCGAAAGTGCCGTTTTTCAATTGCGCAAGTTCTTTCATTCAGCTAAGGATCTAATGTGAGTGTCGCAATAATTGAAACACGGCACTCACAGGAGACAAATTCAAGGTCCAAAATAACCTTCAAGTGTACCTTAATTTTAACTGGACATTGAAATATTGGCCCATAAAGCTTTCTTATCGAGATACAGGGTGTTGAAGTAACTTGAACAAAAATGTTTTTTTTTCAAGATATTTCAAAAACTATTTATTTGATTTTGATATTGCCTCGGATATTACTTGACCAGGGGCGGCGTTTAGGCATCACTTTTGAATTATTTTGAAGAAGAAAATAAGCACGCCTCTGCTGTTTTAGAAGTTGAACATCATTTTTAGATTAAATAATTGAAAATATAATTTTTTTTGTATCCTGACTTTTTTGTCTTGCCTACTTCTTGCGAAAAAAAAATCATATATTCTATCCTGCCTGGAATAAATGAATTTATTTTTTTTCGCAAGAAGTTGGCAAGATAGAGAAAAAGGTAAGGAGACAAAAAAATTATATTTCCAATTACTTGATAAAAAAATATATTGAACAATCTTAAAAAATCATTTTGTTCAAGTAGTTTCAACACCCTGTATCTCAAAATGAAGCTTCAAATCTTACAAGTTGGAAACTTTTTGTTTTATTTTTTCAAGTTCTATCGTCTATCAGGTTCTCCCGATAACAATCTGAGACACTCTGTATAAAGAGGATATTTAAAAAAAATCCTTTTCAATATTCCATGTTCAAATCTTTCTCGAGAAGTTGACATTTATTAACAATCACTTCGTTTTCAAGGTTTCCAAACAATACCATACATTTTGAAACATGCTCTAGATGGCATATTTCTTCTTATTGGTTGAATTTGGGTATAGGGTATACCATATGAAAGATGTTCAGAATTTTTGGGAAAAAGCAAAAATCAAATGAAAATATGTGGTTGTAATTTGAAATAAGAAGGTTGGACCACGCCCAGAAGTTCTAAAACACCTTGTATATTATGTGAAAGCATTGTTTTCACAAAATTCATTTTGAACCAATAAACTTTTATTTTAAATATTTTTTTCCTAAACATCAAATCAAGAAGTTGATGGGTGGGGGCTTAGCTTGCCTTAGCTGTGAACACCCTGTACATTAACTTATACCTGACAAACTAAAAGGAGTTTGAAAGGGTTGATAGGGCTGTGTACACGTGTCTATCATTTAAAAGGAGTTTGGTGAATCACTAAGGCTGCCCATTTAGTGTCTAAGGAATTAAAGACCAATAATAGTCCTGTAAAAATAGTTATGTAGAGAAGATTATTTGATTCATGTTGTCATAACAATAGTTTCCATCATGTAACTTAGAGTCTTGTAGCTTTGTCGATGTTTTATGTCTTATAACATGATGAATTGAGGGATTCTGATCAATCAAATCAATAAAATCTCTTCTGCAGTTATTGACAATTAATTTGAAAGAGAAAACAAAGGTAACAATAGTTGAGTTATATGAGAAATATGAATAGGGAGACGGTAACAGTTACGAAACTATTTTCAAAAACATTAACATTAAATTCGTACTATGACTTTTGAATCCAAAATCATCTATAAGTCAAGTTCCCAATATTTCATGTTGATAGTCATTTATTGCAAAACTGTAATAGAATAAGTTAATCATAAAAAAAAGTATACAAGACAAAAGTTTTTTTCCTTTGTCCTATTAGAGAATGTTCTCGAATATCAGAACGTATCTTTTGGTTTCCAGCGATGAACGCCAAAGACTTTTATCGCAGTTTCTGTTTGATTTTAATCTGTTTCAGAATGTAAGGTAATCCAGGTACACCTTTACAAAATACCATTCATTGAAGTTCTTTATACATTGGTATTTTGATCGCAGGGATACAGAGAAGCATCATGAGATTATTTCAAAACAACACTTGCTGTGGTATTGTCATGCTATTCTACAATAGCTAGCTTTCATGATACGAGCGACCCATAACAGTCTCGACGATTTTTTCCATGTTACCTCGTAACATTCCTATTTTTTTTGCACAAATATCATTGTTATCAAATCAATGTAGAAGGACAAACGTGAAGAAAAAGTTGTCAAAGAATATTTGATATCGTGGTCATCCAATACGAGGAAGAACATAGCTCTCAAACATGCGGAAATTTAATGTTTCTCATCCTACTCATTAACAATATTCTCTTGAGGTAAATACATCAATCTAAACTGACTGCTGTGTAAATTGATTACACCCTTATACCCTCAACCTCGAATCTTCATCAGTGAGATCTTGAGAGGATATTGTTGGCGGCAATATCTACTTCATTTAGGGTCGTCAAATCATTTTCATCTACCAGAGATAATCTGCTTGAAAGTTGCTCCACGACATGAAAATTTCCAGCCATATTCAAATCTTGATATTTTCGAAAATGAAAGAGAGTTGCGGTTGGCGGAAGGTCCTTGACTTCCGCGAGAATACGCATATGGTTTAAGCGGTGTATATCTTTTATTCATCCACCTATACAGGGTTGAAAAGGAGGTGATGTTTTTTTTTGGTAAAGCTTGTTTCTATGTCAGATTCCCAATTTTTGATCTGGAAAATGTGTCTATCCATAGTTTGAATCTTCAGACTATTTTAAAAATAGCGGTTTCTCAAATTTTTCAAAGTTGGCTAATAACACAATTTATCGAATTTTCAAAAAAGTATGTCATTTTTTATTTCGTATTTTTCATTTCCTTCATTTATTTTTCCCACACTGTTGCATACAAAGGATTGTGTTTGAACAAGAGGAAATATTTAGGTACACATTGGACGTTATTTACTCCAATAGGGTGCAGTTGAAATTTTCAAGCACTTGAGATTGACAAATTCTGCCGATAGATGGCGTTAGGTACTATAACATTTCACATTTCATTCACTTGTCAGCTAGACGGTGAGCCCCTTCAAACCGTTTCTTCAGTCTGACTTAGACCCATAGCCATGATCATAGAAAAGTGAATATGATTCATAGACAAGTGAATATAATATATGATATAGAAGGTAAGCTCAATACACACCCCCGGTACATTGGTTAGTTCCTTGACTACACCGCTATGACGTACGAATCGCCATCATGTGACCCCTGGTGCCATGGTGACATCAAACAATTTTGAAATAGACGTCATTTTGACATTGTTCGTTGTCATTTTGATCTCGAGTTTTTGTGTTGCCTTTTGAATTAAATTCAAAAACATGTTTTATTGTTGTGTTGCGTCATGTAAGAACTGCAATAAATCTTGCACTATGCTTAGATTTCCATACTCTGATGAATCGGTAAATAGTTTTTTTTATTCGTAACCTCAAGCTCCGCTTGTTCTGGACGCTCTGCTTCACAAAATAATATAATATGCCTACTGCACGATTTTTCTTTTTATTACTCTCCCAACATCATTACTCACTTCATATCCTACTCTATCAGTTCAAATATCAATAATAATGATTATTATAATATGTTAGGTATTTTATAAAACTTTAGAATGGCATTTTCGTATTTCAAATAATATTATTCGTTGTAAAAATAAATTTTACAGATATTTTCTATTTGGATTTTATGAATTGGAAATAGGACACTGCAGCAGCTTGATCCAGTTTATACGAAATCAGAATATGTAAACATCATTTTGCATCATTTTGTATGTACACACGATTTCCAAAAGTACCTCTGAAACCATGAAGTTTACCAACTATTAGACTGTCTGGTAAGTTTCGACTAAGTATATGATTATTTATAGGAGTAGGTGCTGAAAGAATACAATACATCAACTATTTCAATTGAAACATTTCATTTTTTTCAGTTGCTCAACGATGCTTTGTCTATGCGCATGAAAATCATCTGAATCCTGGCAAATTGCGCATTTTGGTACACAATAAAATGACGTTTAGAAATTCAAAAAATATAGCAACGACGTTGGCTTTTTTTTCCTATAAAAAAACAACTACTTGGGTGTGGTATCTGACAATTCTGTTGTTTGGTTCGTCTTTCCATCTTTCAAAATAAAAGAGTTACATCCAATCAAAATGTTATCAAGACAAAATGACCACACTATACAGGATGAACCAAAAAATAAGTAATGACCATCAAATCATTTTTTTTTTAATGGAAACCCTTTTTTATTTTATTTTCAACTTCTACATCAAATTTTAAGTAGGTTTCACGTCCTCAAAGCCAACATTTATCGAGAAATTTACGATTGATCAAAAGATGGACTGTGCTTCTGAACAATCGTGAATTTCTCGATAACTGTTGGGGTGAGGTTAAGGACATCGTACATGCAACTCAGAATATGATGTAGAACTCGAAAATTAAGTGATAAATGAGGGTATCAAATGAAAAAATGTTGTTGGTCGTAACTTATTTTATGATAGAATTATCATAAAAGAACCGCAGTCGAAAATAAAGATCGATGTTTCCGAGCGTTTTTCCACTAGACCAATCCCTGAATTTTGAATGAATTTATTTCAACCTACGCGTCCTCACTGTATAAAGTCCATTTCGCTAAAATTTTCTCAACTAAAAACTATACTATCTATTTTAACTCTCAGGTTTTCATGATGATTCTAAAAAATGATCAAATACATTTTATTCCCAGATAAAGCCTGCAGATGAAGATGTTCAGTTTTCGATTATTGAAGAAGGCGGCGAGAGATTGATTAAAACCGCAATGGTGAATAGATCCCAGAAAAATCAGACAAACAGAATGTCGTGTTTTATTTTCAAACTCGCTTCAAATAATATGCTCTGTATACACAACATATTTTGTATTTTTATGCATTGCAAAATCCTTGATCAGTTTGTCTCGAGAAACTCTGTGTTGAATGATAAATACTTGTATACCTAATAAAAAATATACATATAAATAATCAATTTGTTTTGTCCTATTTATTTATTGTTATATTGCTGTGTATTAAATACTTAAAAAATTGAACAATAACCAGGTTTAGCAACTAGAAGAGGTAGGTATAATAAACTGCTCATCATGAAGTTCGCCCATAGCGAACTTCAACAACAAGGTTTAAGTCTATGTTACTCAAAAATCCTTCGTTTGACTTTGATGACTTTACTCAAAGCCCATGAAAGGAGCTTCAAAACCTGGAAAAAAATCATCAAAATCGAACGAAAGAGTTTCGAGTGAAATGGCCTTGAACTTTGCTGTGAAAGTTTGCTATGGGCGAACTTCATGATGAGGACTATTAGACATCAAACCGGTCATTCAAATTACCCGCCAAATTGTCGCAGCCTTAGTTTCGTGACTACACCGTATGGAGGCAGCACCGTTTGACAGTCTAAATAGTGTTCGTTAAATTGTACAGGAGTTGACGTTCTATATCAGTATATTTTAATCACTTGTCTATGGCCATGATGATGAGTCCTAGTAGGACGAAACGTACATGGATTGGTCATGGTCAGACTGAGGAAACAGTTTCAAGATTTTCCTCGCTTTTCCGGGAGGATTATCCACGAACTTGTTGTAGACTATATGGCGACCAAAAGGTAGAAGTCTTTCATTAGATTGATGGAACTTCATCCTTGAGATTGACAAATTCTGCCGATAGATGGCGTTAGGTACCACAACATTTCACATACTAAATAATAGTAATACCTCATATAATTTTTGAGTCTCAGAAATTATTCAATATATCATTTGAGTTTATCCAACCTTAATCTTCATAAACTCCTCAAAATGCTAGATAAACTTACATTAATGTGAAAGAAACAAATCACATTATTATTATCACATGAGCTCAGAGCTTTAGGCCGCAATCTGGAAATTTTCCTGGTAGTAGAGGCAGCGATCAGAGCCTACTAACTAAAGGAAGCTTTGCGACAATCCAATATTTTGACTTGGCAATTATGCTTCCGAGCAGTCATTTGTCAGAGCAAAGATTGAGGCACAAATCAAGGTCTGTGAATCCAAGATGACAAGCCGCTTATTCTTGAGAGTTAGACTGCTTCAACGGTTCCCGTTACAATCTATTCTTATTCTTAAACGGTACGGAAGATCAAGGAGAACCAAGTCCCTGGGAACACCGTTGCCGGTTTGTGCATCCAATCAAACCGCTTATCATCCAATAAAGACGATATTTATTTATTCATCCATTTATTTATTCATTAAAAAATTTTTAGATTCTGTGCTCATCATCACACCGTTTTGTTATCTTCAAAACTCGTTTTTGTCAAACGGATTGCAAAATTGCGGGCTTTTTTAGCCAGAAAAGTGTAATGTTTAGTAACTCATTATATAGGGTAAACCACCCAGTCATTGGCACTCATAAGGTAACGATTCCGAATAACAAACAATAAAAAATTATGAACGAACTTTTTGGGGTGCCTGAAGCAAGTATACTTCAAATCATGATGTTTATTGCGCACTGAGTATATTCATTCAACCAAATACTCACTGACTACTATTAAAAATATTGTTTATATGTGAAAATGATGTTATTGACATGATTTGATTTCTATTTCTGTACCTGTTGACATGACTTACACACAAAATTAATAATACTTCCGTTTTTCTTTTGTAATTAAACAATATGATTCTGTCTAGCATAACACCTAATAAATCTAAGGCCTTGTTTTTGAGAAGTAATACTAAAGGTACAGTTGTAACACGGTCCGTTATCAACACAATTTCCATTACCCGATACGTCAATATTATTATTACATGAAAACAGCTTTTTCATACAAATGTCTTTGGGTTTTATCACTATTTTGTTGTTGGAGATAACATTTCCTTTCTTGTAGATATTCTTTGTAGTTTTGTGGCGCATCCATGATTTACCTGATTTTTTGGGTATTTCGCCACACCCTATCAAAAAACAATCAAACTAGTGTTAATATACCGGATCTTCTATATTACCTGAAAAAAATTCTATTAGTAAACAATAAAACCTAACATTATCAAACGTTTCAAAAGCGAATCTGCTTTCGTCGTCAGTGTAACCTAAAAAAGAAACAATTAATTCAAATTCAAAAATTATTCAACGTTTTTTTAGGATTTCGCAGTTAAAAATTGTGTTCTTTTGTGTTTTTGGCAGATTCGCTTTTGAAACGTTTGATATTGTTAGGTTTTATTGTTTACTAATAGAATTTTTTTCAGGTAATATAGAAGATCCGGTATATTAACACTAGTTTGATTGTTTTTTGATAGGGTGTGGCGAAATACCCAAAAAATCAGGTAAATCATTTCCTTTCTTGTCAGGAGTTTTTTTTATAACATTCAAATAAACACCGTCTTTATAAAGTCCTTCAATGTTAGTGGATTTCTTCTTCTTCTCTATCAATTTTTTTTTTAGAACTTCTTTTTTTCTCTTTTTTTGCGTCTTTTTCTCTTTGTTCTTCAGCAGCAATTCTCACAAGTTTTCTCTTTTCTATTTTATTAACTTCCATATCTTTTCGTTCTTGATCATCTATCTGCATTTTTTTCCAACCAGTAGATGTAATTACGAATGAACCAATCTAACACTGAGTCTAAGGAAATATTGTTTTTCTACAACTGTCAAGGAATGTCACTATTGAGACCATTCCCTACTCGTTGCCTAGCAACCCGTGGTAAATAGTTTCATTTCCTACGGTGTGCTCCATTTACACCGAATATCAATCTATCGATTACACGATCATGATAATAATTGACATCATTATAGTCAGTCAAAAAATGCTACTGTTTTTCTTTTGAACTTTCTCACTTTATCAAGTCAAACAAGACAAAAGAAAGGAATATTGACAATATCGAAGGGCATGATCATTGTGAAATACAAATAAATATTCATATTCATATAATAACAGGAACAAGCATAATACTGCATTACATGGTCCGGGTTGAGTTACAAAAGGCGCTCTACTCAAAAGGGTTTTTTTATGGTCTCACGCTAACTGCTTATCTATGAATAATCCACATTCGTATCTGATGATTTTTCACATGCTCGAAAGGAGTATAACCGATTTGCAAAAATACAATTTGCAGGTGGAGGTGATACATCTTCGGACGATGAGGCAAGTCATGAAAGTGAGGACTCGCAGGTCTCCTCCGATCCTGATGATATGTTGGATGGTGATCAAAATCCCCTTACACCAGGGGAAAATCATTCCTCTGCTGGACATCAGGCAGCTAGCAATGACTTGGATAACATATTGGGAGCACATTCTCAACAGGACAACTCAGATGGTCCAAGCAATTGCACGTCGTTAAAAGCACCCACCTTAAATCCGGAAATTGCCAGAATTCTATCAGCAGTGGATACCAAGAAAGATAGATTTCAAGTGAATCTGCAAAACATACTAGGAATAGTATATTGTACAACAAGCATGGAATGATACTCATTCATGGTCATTCCATGTGAGTTTCACACTATACTTTTTCTACGATTGTCAATTGACATTACTATCGTGTAATCGATGAATAGATATTGTGTGTCAACGTAGCACACCGTAGGAAATGAAACCATTTCTCACGGGTTGCTAGGCAACGAGTAGGGAATGGTTTCATTTCCTACGGTTGCACAATGTGCTAAGTTTCCTAATCAATATCGATTGCACAATAGTGACATTCCTTGACAGACGTAGAAAAAAAGCATTGCAGCACAAGGTACCATTTTGACAAACCTGTTTAAGAAGGAGTCGAAGATTGAAGCGGTTATAAAACCATTAGTAGAGTCCACAAAAATGTTCTGCGATTTATTTCACTCGATTTTCAATAACGGGAAGTACCAGATCAATGAATACTTCAATGACTCGACACAAAGGATAATCCCAAAACAAAACATTGATGGTTTTCTTTTCGGATCAGACTTCACCGAAAAATGCAATCAAGCCAAAAACTTAGAATCGACATCTCTGGATTTCATGAAACCCTCAACCTCAAAGGAGAATGTCAAGCCTTCCACAAGCAAGAGTTCAAGCTATTAGCGCCAAATTTTCAAAAAGCGACTCAAAACAGAAGACAGGAGGGGAAAGCATCGCCATAGAATATTCAGGACGACAAAAACGAAGCTTTACAGCAGACAGAGCCAACAACCCCAACCACAACAAGGTCCCATACCCGAGCAAGAAGAGGAGATACTAGGGGTCAATCATGCAGGTGGAATGAAACAATTTTTTAAAAATTGGCAGGCGTTAACCAGTGATCAAAAGGTTCTAGAGTCAATAAAAAGTTATAAAATTCCATTTATCACCAGGCCTACTCAAAAGAAAACTCCAAAAAATATTTCAGACTCCTGATTTGAAATCACCTTGAATAAACTACGTAATTCTGGTGCAATTCAAAAAAGCAAACATTGCAAAAACGAATTCTTATCCAGCTATTTCTTGGGGATAAATCTTTCGTTTTCGTTTGGCTTTTTCAATCTCAAAAAACTAAACAAACATCTTACTGTCCACACTTCAAACTAGAAGACTGTAGAACTGTGAAAAATATGATTTAACACAATTGTTATATGGGAAAAATAGATCTCAAGGACGCCCATTTTCTTGTACCAATCAACAAGCGACATACTTGAGGTTTGAGAACAAAAAACACTCATACGAGTTCACTTGTTTGCCGTTCGGGTTATCTACCGCACCTTATGTTGTTGAAACCGGTAGCCAATCACTCAAGATCACCAGGAATAATATTGGTCTTTTACCTAGATGACACATTAATAATAGGGGAAACGATAAAAGAATGCTCACATAACAATATTTACACGAAAAACCTACTAACGTCCTTAGGTTTTCTTATAAATAAGGAAAAAGGCGTCTAAGAGCCAACTCAAGAAATAACCTTCCTTGGGTTTATTTGCAACAGTAAGGAAATGACAATGTATTTACCCAGCGGAAGAATTGAAAATCTGTCGGCGCTATGTGAAAGTACTGTGATATTTTTCGCTATTTTCTATGGCAAAAAATATTACACTTGTCCAGTTTTGATTTATTTATTTCAAGTCACTATGTACAGGATGTTTAATCACCATTAAACATGCATTATTTTCTAAATTTAATACATTTCCAATTTTTAATAATTTCATGATAGGTTATGAACCCACTCAAGTACAATGTCAGATAGGTAGGAAACTGATTAATCATCACGTTCTCGAACCATGGTCGGTCACTCGGTCATGATATGATTATTTTGCCGACGAAAGCACGAACGGAAGTGCATAGTAGAATTATGTTTACTACAATATTTGGATAACATCATTGTGTACTATAACAATTAATTATATATTACTTTGTATATTACTTATACTCTGTACGGAGAATCATGGTCCACTCCATTTGTTAATTCTAACCTAACTTAATCTCATGATTTGCATTATTTTATCCCGATTCGCTTAAAAACCTGTATCATTTCATCTCTCACCTTTCGCCTCGTGGTCAATCATCGCTAGAATGATAAAATAAGTATATAAATTTATTTTGAAGTGTTGTAAATGTCTTGTACGTACTTATGTTCAATGTTATTTTAACTTTGTTAACTTGATTCACCTCGATAACTTCTGAAAAAAGTATTGTATGATGCCGGACCACTTTCACGAATAATAAGCACCCTTGAAAGGGGCCCAATGATGGTCAAATTGATGAAAAATGTCCACTGTGCACAACTGACTAGTGAGTACCACAATTTTTTCTTTTTCCTTTATCATATAAATTCTTTTTCTTCGATAAACGTTTAAGAACGTAACTCATACCGGTATCACTTTCAGTTGGGATGATGGCTTATTATTAGCCGAAAGCGCTTTGCCAGCTACATTAATAAAAGGTTATTGTTCTGAGTACTCAAACTGTTTTCTTCCTACAGATAAATTACTTATTCACAAATCAGCTGGCGTTCAATCGATAGTCGACATGACATATAACCTCAAACCTGAAATTGCTTAGGTCATTTCAGAAATCTGTCAGAATAACTTAAAAAATGACAGCTTGTACCGTAAATAATACATATATTACAAAAAAAAAGATTAATATCTGATAATACGGTCTGCAACTTTGCAACCTCCACAGTGACTATAACAAACCCGGCCTTTGAATTTTTGAAAGCATCATCCAAATTTGTATTTGATTTTATCAAGTTTTCAACTACCTATGCAGTATAATAGCTTGTGGTAAGCACCAAATAACTAATCAATGGACTTGATCAGTATTATTATATTAGGTATTTTTGGAAACCCCTGCAGACCTGCATCAAAGTGTGATTCACTTTAACTAAAAGGTAAGTAATCCATTTATTTAGCATAAAAAGCTACACAAGTTTACAGTTTTGAATTATTATATAACAAGTATAATAAAAATATATAACAGATATGTATAAGTGAATAAAATGAAAAAAATTTATAAAAATATTACAAGCATTGTACATACTAACAGTAAAATAGAGCAGTAAAAACTAGAACAATTAAAAACCTAAAGGTAAAAAATCAAAATGGAGATGACAGGATGTGTGACTTTAATAGTTTTTTGAATTGACCAAAACTAGTACAGTTCTTCAATGTGTTTGGAAGCAGATTGAATTCTTGTAAACCTCTGTGCAAGATGGAATTATGCAGCTGACTAGAATGACATTTTTCGAACACAACAGGGTATCAGATCAAAATTCCTTCTAACTTCTCGAGAGAACCACTCATTTCACAGCTTTTTCAGGATCAGAATCGCAACAAAACCATATTGCACAGTTAGCATTTCGAAAAATGTCTCAGAAAGTTAAGGAAAAAAGTGACAGAGGTTAATGTTTGTTTACGGTACAATCAGCTGACTTGTTGGCTATGTTCTGAAATGGCATATCGTTTTTTTTTTCTTTGAAAATTTGTTTTCGAGACAAAACATTATATGTAAATGGATAATCACGATGAAAATGAATCTAATTTTCACCTAACTACAACAGTCAAAAGTCGAAATCTCGGTCGAAAGTATTTCTGCTGTTTAGCCAGACTGTAACGGATCTTTTTTCTGTCGCACTAAGAAAGTGATCCCCGCAGAGGGAAATAGCCGAAAATGCTTACAATGAAAAATACATATTTTCGCTTATTTTTAAAAAACTTGGAAATGACCCAATTAAAAAATGAAGAATAGGTCTGCCTAGTCAAAAATAACATAAAAAGCGACACAAAAAAAAGTTATGGTTAATTAAATTCAGGAACAACAGTGAATGTGGTGCCATCTAACATTAAAAAAAAAACCAAGTTGATATTTGAGTTTCTCGTCATCAATATTTCCAGTATCTCGAATTTCGTTCAATTTCCATGTAACTCAACAAAAAAACCAAATAAAATAGTTTTTTTGACTCCCTGTATCTCAGAAACCAAGCCGTTGTGTACGAATGTTCATAGGGACTTTTTGTCTTGAAATTAGTCAAGGACTTACCCTTTATAATTTTTACAAGTACTTTATCTACACCCTCCATTGAGTATTCTTAATACCGTATCTCGTACTACAGTGCGACAACAGAATGAACCTTGACAACGTCAGAAGAGGCACACGGGAAGCTGGAAGCGTGTCAACAATCTTGTCCTCTCTTTGGCGTGGGAAGTTATCTGATTTTTGATTGTCATCACATATCACTCAAAATATATAGGTAACTCCCATACTATAGTTTAAAATGAAATTCGCCAGCGCCCTACAACGGGTAGTCCTCGTACTTTTGACTTTTTTTTCTCAAAAACGTAAAAAAATCTGTTTTTATTGCATACGGTGGAGCCATCTATTGGATAAAATAGGATTTATACCACGTTCGAAATTATAATTCAAATATTTATCACATGGTATATCAAAAGTTATCCTGAAAAAATGCATAACTATTTTTCAAAAACGTTCATTTTATAATGTCTAAAAACTATGTCCTGGACAAATACAACCTATGCATATTTTCAGTTTATAAATTTTGATAAGCCATGTGAATCAATATTTAAATTAAATTTCGAATGTTGAGTCTATGAAATGCAAACCACAACATTTAGGACTTGTATACCCAGTTGTGCTTCAGTTTTGTTGTTCAAAATCGGAATTTTAACATGCTAAACCAATTTTTCTAAAACAGTGGAAGATCTTTTATTGGAAAGGATGTGTTTTGTTGAAAATATCCACACATCCAGGGAACGATACATTTCTCAAAATACTCACAATAAGCTTACATAATTGTCCAATCCAAGGTTCAAACACAAATTTCCAGATGATCTAGGTACTGAAAATTAGAAACTTCCGGCACAAAATTCAAATTACACGTGAAATGACAATGACGTCTAGGGTTAGGGATTGGTTATTCATGGCAACCGTTGTTAAGGAAAACCTTCGTCTCTAGCGCCATCCAACGGGTAGTCCTCTAAACAAATCCGACTTGATTAACTGCTTGCCTAAAACTTTATTTACATTGGCTCCCATTCAAGTTTCCTATATATTTTGAGTGATATGTGATTGTCATCTGTAGCTAATCAGAGTCTCCCACCACATTCCTTCTACACAGATTCATTTGCTTGTCGCACTGTAGAGAGTGATCAAGCAGTTTCAACCCCACTTCTTTATCACCATCCTCACTCAGCATACCTAGCCCCAAGCAACTTCCTTATATGAATATTTAGGTGTACAGAGATTTTTGTCGAATGTTGATAGATTTCACATCTTCGGAAACAATCAATCATTTAACAAAGACGCTGAGTACTATTTGAACGTGTTAAAGAAATGAGAACATCGCTGGAAGGAGTGCGTAGACTGAAGATTGAGTCAAAAAATTAAAATACATCATAGAAAACATGTATGAATCATTATTGTAAGCAATTCAAAATTTTTCCGACCATCCCTGTGAAAACCTAATTATTGTCTCCTTATGTGAACGATATTCCATAATCTACTCTAAAAAAGACTTTTTGAATAAGATACTTATTTTCTGACAAAAAAAGACATGGATGAATTAATAAAAAGCAAAGTAGGAACATCGCATACTCACAATGAACGATGAGCATTATTCTCTTACTAACTGATGGTGGTACTCCATTGGAAGCAATGCAAAGATACGGCCCCATGTTTAGTCGATTCACTTTGCTTATATTGAGCTGCGGACCCTCGTAGCTTGAAACTGTAAAAAATAAAATATTCAAAGTTTGTTTGAAAATCATCAAATCTTACATCGTCTAATAATAATAATGAAATCGATGGAAGCGAGTTGACTGTACTGAACAATCATGGTGTCATATTTCAATTTTGTGTTTGTAGAAGAAAGTATAAGAACTTTGTCAAGGTATTTTTGATAATTATATCACTCCTCGATTTTATCCATCTCATAATTGAACACTTTCCATGTACCTATTCATCGTTAGCAAAAATATTGAGGTTCTTAAATTTTTCTCGCTGTATTATTGTATGTATAACCTACTTGACACTACACTACACTACTCAACTTCACCAAACCTGTAATGGACACTCAATATGGCGATCCATCCATAGTAGAGTAGGGCTTCGATAGGTGCTGGTTTATAATGTGGTCATATAAACAATCATTGACCATTCACAGTTTTATCCAGCAATTCTAACGTCTACTGAATATGAGTACAGGACATTGAGGAATATTTTTTGTTTTCTAAAGAGAAACGGGCTAAAATTTCGCGTCTTTTTGGTCTCTTTTTTTTTGTTGTTTTTATAACTTCATAGTAACCACTTTCTTGTTTTTTTTTATAATAGATTAGAGATCACGAGAGCATGTCAAATTGTATAATGTTAAGAATTAAAGTTAGTTTCTCTTTAGAAATGTGACAATTTTACCATATAATAATTTCTAATAATAAACAAATTTGTTGGGGGTTCACCAACATACTGCCCCCGGTTGAAGTATGTGCTTCAAAAGAAATGAAATTTACAGTCAACAATTGAACACTTTAAAGAGTGAATACAAAACTTAAGATATTCAAATGTTTTAACATGAACATCATTCATGGATGATCAGGAAGAGGACAGATTCATCTTTAGTTTTAATTTTAACTACTCTGACCCTTTTGTCCCTTCCAGGAAATACCTCTATTACTCTGGCTAAAGGCCAACACAACGGAGGAGTGTTTTCATCCTTCATCAAGACCAAATCATTTATTTCAATATTTTTTGACGGGTAAAACCACTCAGGTCTGTTTTGGAGTCTATTCAAATAATCCACCTTCCACCTTTTCCAAAATATCTGTTGCATTTAAAGAGATTGATGCCAAATAGCGAGCCTATTTTGAGGTAGATCACTAACATCTTTTTCTGGAAAGGAGGTCAAAGGTTTGCCAATTAGAAAATGTCCCGGAGTTAAAGGAGACAAATCAGAGGGATCATTTGACATTTTAGATAGAGGTCTTGAGTTAAGAACTGCTTCAATCTGAGCAATAGTAGTACTCAACAATTCAAAAGTCAAATTTTGATTACCTACAGTCCTTATAAGATGATATTTCGCACTCTTTATAGCGGCTTCCCAAATACCAACATGATGGGGAGATCTCGGAGGAATAAGTTTCCAGGAAATCTCTGATGCTGTCAAAAAACTTTTGATTGTTTCAGAATTTTCTTTTTTATCCAAAAAATCATGTATTGCCCTTAGTTGATTGCTGGATCCAACAAAGTTTGTAGCGTTATCGCTGTAAATGATTTGAGGGTTTTCTCTTCTACTTATAAAACGTTTGAGAGTAAGTAGAAACGCGTGTGTAGATAAGCTTGAAACTAATTCAATATGAACTGCGTGAGTGACCAAGCAAACAAATATGGCAATATAACATTTATAAATCGCAGCATTTCGAATATTTGAAGTTTTCAAATTTAAGGGGCCATCATAGTCGACATCAACATTGGTAAAAGGGGGAAAGGGAGATAACCTATCTGCTGGCAAATCAGCCATTATTTGAGAAGCAGCTTGAGCTTTAAACCAAAAACAATTGAGGCACTGAATAATAATTCTTTTAACTTCTCTTAATCCTCTCAGAGGCCAATACTTCAGGCGAAAATTTGACAGAGTATTTTGAGCCCACGCATGTAATAGTTTTAAATGTTCCCTTTTGAGCATTAGTTGCACTAAACGATCTTTCGAAGGAAGCAATAAGAGAAACTTTTGATCGTAGGTGATATATTCTGCGTTCTGGAGTCTTCCTCCAACCCGTAACAGTTCATTTTTATCCAGAAATGGGTTTAGAGAGAGAATTGCTTTATTAGCAATTATTTTTTGTGACTGTAAATCCGAGATTTCGCGAGAAAAATACTTCTCTTGAAGCAGTTTTATGATTGTTAGTTCAGCCCTTTGAAGCTCTAAGACTGTAAGAGATCCAAACATTTTGCCTTTATTAATACTCGAGTTATGTGCGAATCTTAGAATTGTTGTCACCAGTCTATGCAGAGAAGTGAAATCAGAATATTTCTGAGAAAAAAAATCGATGAATTTGGAAACATTTACCTGAGTTGAATGGAAAGCCTTTTTCTCTCCAGGGACACTTCTTCCAGTCGAGCTTTTTGGGTTATAATTAGAGAGGTTTGAATGAGAAATCAAAAGAAAGCTAGGTCCTTGTCACCATATCTGAGAACGAATGAGATCAGTGGGTAACATACCCCGTGACAATATGTCAGCTTGATTGTCTTTGGATTTGACATACTTGAGATCACATTTATTAGAAATTTCTTGAATTTTTTCTTCACGCCTGGCTACCCAAGGAGTCCAGCGTGACGCATGAGAATATACCCAAGTCAAAACTATTTCGGAATCACACCATAAATTCACTGAATCAAGTGAAACCTTCGTTTGAAAAATACGTATTATCTTTTGAGTAAGACGAGTCGATAATAAGAGGCCCATTAGTTCTAACATAGGGATAGTTAGTTTTTTCTTTAGTGGAGAAATTCTACTTTTAGAAGAAATCAAAGTACAGGAAACTTTTCCATTATTATAAATTACTCGGTAATACGAACAAACAGCGTATGCTTTTAAACTTGCATCAGAAAATGAATGAATTTCCACCTTACCAATTTCGGTTGATATTAGTGAACATCTTGGAATCTTGAAGTTTTTTAGAAAGTTTATATTTTTTAAATAAATTAGCCATTCATTGAGAATCTCTTGAGACAAATTTTCATCCCATCCTTTCTTGGAGATCCAGATTTTTTGCGTTATAACCTTGGCCACTACAGTGATGGGATTGATTAACCCAAGAGGGTCGAATATTTGACTGATAAGGCTGAGGACTTGGCGTTTGGTATAAGAGTCTTGAATCTCGATATGCGGAGTATAGACAGAAAATTTGTCAACTTGGGAGTCCCAGAAAAGATCCAAAACCTTGTTTGTCTTGTTTTCAGGAGAAATAATTTAGTTTGGACTTGAAAATGCATCTGATAAAATACATTTCATGAAGTCTGGAGAATAAGAGCACCACTTATGAAGAGACACTCCTGATTTTGATAAGCAGAGTTCAGTAATTTCCTTGTTAGCTCTACATAGAGTTGGTAGATCATTAGCACCAAAGAGTATATCATCCATATAACAGGAGTTTATAATAGCATCAGAGGCAAGTGGAAAAACCTCTTGTTGAGTTAGAGCAAGTTCTTTTAAACACCTTGTGCTCAAGAATGGAGCAGAGCTAGTTCCGTAAGTGACAGTTTTCAATTCGATGCATTGTAGATTTTCTTGAGGCGAGTTGCGCCAATGAATATTCTGGAGAAAAGTTTGATCGGGTTGTTCAGGCAGATATTGATAAACATATCTGCCTGAACATTTTTTCAATGTCTGCAGAAAAGGCCAACAGAGGTGATCTAAATCGGATCAAAATATAATATAAATCGGGTTGAGTGGTATAACCCTACAACAATATGTCATTCAGAGACACTCCAGTGGTGGTCTTGAACGATCCATCAAAGACGACTCTTGAATTTGTTGTAATACTATCGTCTCTTATGACGCAGTGGTGAGGCAGAAAATATTTGTTTTGACCTGAATCATTGTGTAGAGTTAGAGGGATCACCTTTGCATGCTCTAGAGATATATATTCTTTTATAAAATCCTTATATTTGAAGTAGGTATTTTCATTTTTTAAGAGTTTATTTTCCAAGCTAAAAAATCTTTTTCGAGCTACATAGAACGAGTCACCTAATTTCTGATTTTCGAGGGGTGAAATCAAGGGCAAATCAACTTGAAACCTTCCACTGGAAAGAATCTTTGTCGTATCTTTTTTTAAAACTTGTTCTGCAATTTTTTCAGAGTTATCTAGATTTGTGGATTTTGGAGAGTGAACTTCTTCCATATCCCAAAACTTTTCTAGAATTTTATTTAGAGATATTTCCTCAGAAACTGAGCCCGTAGCCATCAATTCTGGATTGGAAGGAGAAATGCACAAATTTGTACTGAGATGCGGAGTCCTTGTTAATAAGCAATTTCGGGGAAGTTCTCCAAGAAGTATGTAGCCTAATTCAGTATTTTGCAGAGTAGGAAGTCCAATTCCGGGTTTGATTATTCCACTTCTCAAGACTTCACAAAATATTTGTGTTCCAAATAAAAGATCAATCTTTCCTGGAACAGAAAAAGAGGGGTCAGCTAGACAAATATTCGCTGGAAGAGATAATCTAGAGCGATTGATTGGAGTTTGAGGTAACTTGCAAGTGATAGTATCACGAACTGCACATGAGACGATGAACTTTTTATCCCTGTTTTTATTTGGATAAAATTCCACATCTGACATTTGATGAGAAACTGAGCAAGTTTGAGCGAGAGTACAAACTTCTAGAGTTTTATGGTATGGTCTGGATTTCAACTCATTTGCAAGTTATTGTGATATGAAAGAGACTTGCGAGCCACTATCCAGTAAGGCTCGAGCATGGATTTCTTCATTATCCTTAGAGTAGAGAGTGACAAGGGCTGTTGCTAATAATATTTCATTGTCAGAGAAAGCACTATTGGAGGAGTGTGAACCAGAGACTGTCTCTTGAATTGGTTCACTAGAGGAGTTGAGAGTACAAATTTGAAGATCTACAGGAGGTTGAGTAACGCTTTGTTGGGATGGGGAAGGTGGATTAATTTGAGTGAATCTTGAGTTTGGGTTCGAAGGACCGACTTGATGTCTAAAATTTCTTCTTTGAGTGAAATTATCATTAGAAATTATCATTATGGAGTAGAGAGTGATGTTTTCTTGAACAGAATAGACATGTTCTTTTTGAGTCACACCCTTCAACTTGGTGTCTATTACCTAAGCAATTTTTACAGAGTTTTTCACCAGAAACTATTTGAAATCTATCTTGTGGCGAGAGTGCCTTGAAACGAGTGCATTGATATATTTTGTGTGATGGGTCTTGACAAGAATAACAATTTTGCAGAAATTTTGTTTCTGCAGGTGATTGAGGTTCCTGGTTGAGGTTTGAACTTGAAAAATGAACTATCTTTTTTGGAGTGCCTTTGAATTCGGAGTCATTCATTTTCTCTAAAACTTCACATCTTTTTTCGAGAAAACCAAAAAATTGTTTGAGTGTGGGGAGTTGTTTTGGACCCACTTCAAATTCAAAGGCTTTATGACTTTGAAAATCCAATTTTTCCAAAAAGATTCCGATTGGAATCAAGTCCCAATGCTCAGTGGGCAATTTCATATTTTCAAGAGAATTCAGAGTTTGTTTTGTTTGAGTCAGAAAATTACTAAGATTCCAAGTTGAGCATTTTTCTAAAGATGGAACCTTCAGCAGTCTTTTGATGAGGATACTTGTTATACGTGCCTTATTTTCATACCTATCAAGTAAAGTATCTAAAGCAATATTAAAGTTCTCCTCAATTACTTCAATCGCATCAATTAAGTTGAAAGGTTCACCTCTAAGCAATTGTTTTGGATAAATAAATCTTTGCAGATAATTTAAATCGTCATTGTTTATGAAGAGTGTTGTGAACAATTGAATGAATGAGTTCCATTCAGAGAAATCACCAGAAAATAGTTTTTGAGTGAGTTCTTGCAACTTAACAGATGGAGCTTTACATTGAACTGATAAGGTGCTTGAGTTTGAGCAAGGAGATAATTTTGAGTTTAAGGTACCCAAGGAGGCACTACATTTAACTTCAACTTCATCCTGTTCATCATTCATTAGCGATTCATCCAACATTTCTAAATTTTGCATTACATCGTCATACTTTTGGAAGTACTGAGTGAGGAGGTTTTTCTTCACAATAAATTGAGAGATGACATCCTCATTCGAACTATCTTTGTTAGCAGTAACCCAATTGTGAATTTTTGTGATTCGAGTCGACAAAGATTTTTTCTCCATTTTTCTCAAATAAAATATTAAAGGCAATACTCTAGGCTAAAACAATTAGATGTAGGCATACAGGAGTTAGGAGGCGAATTAAATGTCATTCAATTTTAATTTTGAAAACGGTACTGTCTCACTTTCTTTAGCGTTTGAACACAAACTGTCTTCAGATACCACAGTCTGAATACGAAGCAGAAAAGCAATAATATGGATCAATCTCACCCAATCCTCTCATTTGCTAGGAAACTTGAACATAATCATCACATCTCTGTCAGCGTATAATAAACAAATCCTTGTCAGGAACATGACATCCTTTTTTGACAGTGACGTATTTTTGACTCCGGGAGATCTTTTCTTGGGGTTTTTGATTTCAAGAGACTTTTCCTTGTGGTGGAGACGTATTCTCACATTTCAGAGACACCAAATGTCCATGCAAGGAGTTATCAACATGCGGTTTCAGAGACATCGAATATCAGTACAAGAGGGACCAACTTATGGTTGACGTTTCAGAGACTCCAAATATTCGGCTCGATGGCGATCCATCCATATTAGAGTAGGGCTTCGATAGGTGCTGGTTTATAATGTGGTCATATAAACAATCATTGACGATTCACAGTTTTATTCAGCAATTCTAACTTCTACTGAATAAGAGTACAGGACATTGAGAAATATTTTTTGTTTTCTAAAGAGAAACGGGCTAAAATGTCGCGTCTTTTTGGTCTCTTTTTTTGTTGTTGTTTTTATAATTTCATAGTAACCACTCTCTTGTTTTTTTTATATAATAGATTAGAGATCAAGAGAGCATGTCAAATTGTATAATGTTAAAAAATTAAGTTAGTTTCTCTTTAGAAATGTGACAATTTTACAATATGATAATTTCAAATAATGAACAAATTTGTTGGGGGTTCACCAACAAAACCACTAATAGAGCCATTTCCTTAATGGGAGCTGTCAAATAATGGTTTTGGGTCGGGCCCACACGCTGCAAACAGCTGGCACTAGGGTCGGAGCTATTTGCCGTGTCACTATTGTCAGTATTGTCAATTATTGTCAGTATTGTCACGGATCAACTTTAATTGATTATGTGGTGTATGCCTTTGTGGATGCTCTGCTCTTTGTTGTTTGTTTGATTGTTTGGTGGATTGTTTGTTGACAACGTGTAAAAACTTCAGAACGATTTAATATTAGTGGCTCGTGGACCGTTACTTGTGGCTTGTGGACGATTAGTGGTGTTGTGCACTGTGCCTTCTCATTTCATTTGATTATTGGTTGACGTGCATCAACCATGCCTCGTTGAAAGTAAATATAGACTTATTTACTTCATGTTTTTTTCCTAACAACCTAACTATGTCTACATTACAAACAATACAGTGAACCCATGCTTTTGCTGAAAATTTCCAAAAATACGCATTTTCACTAAATTATTAACTCAGAATTTCGGGAAAAAATTGAAGGCGAACCTACCCTGCCGTCTTGTAAATAAGGGCGATACGTATTTTCCTATTTTCACCTTCGATCCACAAATTAAAAAAAAAACAATTTTCGTATTTCCCGAAATTCTCAGATGACCCTAGTTTTAAGCATGGATTTACTGTACCAAAAGTCGAGAAATCAACAGCCTTGCTCCAAAACAATCAGAAGTGCATCACTTTCAAAATCATGAGAAAGTGATCCACCGTTTCGGATTTTATTGGAAAAAGCTTTGATCAAGCACAAATTCAGCCCAGCAGTAGACACCCGTTCATATTTCCAGCTTTTTCAGAATAATTTCGAGACCACCCGCTGGAGGGCCAGAATTTTTATTTCCAGCTCTACATGGCAGAAATGACTCTATTAGTGGTTTCTTCATGAATATGAATCAGTGACACGGCTGGTGGATTAAATTCTATGCCTTGGTAGCTCAGTTGGGATATATGGTCGTGGTTTCAAGTCCCACCTGGGGTGTCACTATTTCAAATTCCCATATACACAAACTTGTCCTCCAGCCACGAATTTACTTTCAGATGTATCATAATATTCTACATGATTATGTTCAAACTATGTTTTGAGATATTAGCTTCCAAATTAAAATTGTGAGGAGAAGAGTTTATTGATTTTTGCCTCAACTCGAGCTTCAACTGTTCGCATTGGAAAAATGTTTCGTTATTTATTCACCAGTAACTATGTATACTAATTTGCTTGGACGAAAAGGCGACTTTGAAATGAGTTCTAAGGGCCGATATTTTAATGTCACCTTGAGTGACACTTTAGCTAATAGGCCATTTTAAAAACCTGTCAACATAACGTCAAAATTGACAGCTTATACCGTGAACAATACATATATTACAAAAAAATCAATTAAGTTGTTATAAAGACATCAAGAGAAAAGGGGTAATAATGTATATATAACTTTCTTTAGCTCTGATAATAATATGGTCTGCAACTAACTCAAACTAACCTGGCCTTAAAATTTTTAAAAGCATCATTCAAACTTTTATAAGTGTTAGAAGTTCCAGAATGTTTTACATTATGTTTTTATTGAACTCATTTTTGAATTAATTAGATTGTGATTGATGTATGTCATGAATATAAAAAAGGTATAAAACGGAAAAGCATTTTTGTTAAAGCTCTTGGTGATTTTGTTGAGGAAAACAGACAGGACCTTTTAGATAGTGTTTCAGAACGGGTAGGTCTGAAACATTTACATATTTTGGCGACCGTGACAGGACACCGTCTGTTTTGATATTATGGAGAAAACCAAAAAAGCTCTGGAGATTCAACGGAATGCTTTTAAGAGGATTCATGATGGTATGGAAGACCAAACAGCTCAAGATGAGTATGATTTATTAGAATTACAAAGCAAAGTGACACTCTTGAATTAAAAAATATCTAGTATGAATGAGCTTAATCAACTTTTAATGGATGTAATGTTGAACGTTGAAACAGATATTGATGTCATAAATTCAGAGATACAAGTAGCTGATGAATTTTCCTCCGAATTTTTCAAAATTAAATTAAAAGTTGATCAAATGACATCAGGTACGAGTGACAGATGCATCAACTCTGAACAAAAAAGAAGATTTCGGCTTCCTATTGTTGAATTTAAAAAATTTGGTGGAGATTTAAAAGATTGGTTGCCTTTCTAGACTCAGTTTCCCGAATTGACGAAGATTCAGACATTGAAGATGAAGATAAATTCCATTACTTATTTCAATCTACCGTTCCAAATTCTCGAGCAAGGCAGCTAGTTGAAAGTTACCCTCAGACAAAAGGAAATTATCCTAAAGTTATTGACGCTTTAAAGCAACGTTTTGGCAAACAAGATCTATTAGTTGAAGTTTATGTAAGAGAGCTGCTTAATCTAGTTTTGAATAGCATGAATAGGATAACAAAACTTTCTTCTTTCTACGACAAAATTGAATCGCAACTTAGAGCTTTGGACACTCTTGAGGTTACTTCAGATACTTGTGCTGCGATGCTCTACCCTCTGGTAGAGTCTTGTATGGGTGAAAGGCTTATAAGAATTTGGCAGAGGAGTCAATTTTATACCGATAACTGTGATTTGAAAAAACGTTTGGATAATTTGATGGAGTTTATGAGAAAAGAAGTGGAGAATGAAGATCGCGTTTCTTTAGCTGCCAGTGGGTTCGAAAAACAAGAAAAAAGAAAGTCACCCGATGAAGACCAGAGAAATATTTTACACACTGCTTCAGATCTCATGAATCGAAACAAAAACAGATCTTCTTATCGTTGTATATTTTGTTCCGGTTCACATATGAGCGAAAAATGTACTGAAGCTCTGAAATGGCCACTGAGTAGAAGAAAGGAAAAGTTGACAAGTCAAGGCTGTTGTTATTTCTGTCTCAAATTTGGTCATGTAGCGAGGAGGTGCAGAGTGAAAATTCAATGCAATAATTGTAGTGGAAGACATTTTGCAGTGGTTTGTCCAAGCCAAGGAAAATCTCAGCTTGAAAAAGAACTAGCTCCAGGAAGTTTATGTGAACAAAATCTATCGAATCAGACTTTCACAGAAGTGTTTTTGCAAACGATGGTGGTGCGTCTCAGAGGAGAGAATAATAAGAGTAGGTCTGCCAGACTAATTTTTGATACGGGTTCGCAGAAGTCGTACATTATGAGGAGCACCGCTTTAGAAATGGGGTATTCTGTGCTTAGAGAGGAGCAGTTGGTACATTCGCTGTTTGGAGGTTCGCAAACTGATACCTTGGAACATTCTTGTTTTAAAGTAAGATTATGTAGTTTGACCAATGATTACGCATGTAATTTCGATGCATTGGATCAACCCATAATTTGTAAAGTCGTTGTTTCTATTAGAAATGGACCATGGTTCTCTGAGTTGGAAAAGTTGGATATAGAAATAACTGATACTTCTGATGGGCCTATTGAGGTTTTGATAGGCGCGGATATTGCCGGAAAGCTATTTACTGGGAAAAAATATGAGCTAACCTGTGGTTTGGTTGCCTTCCATACCCTACTTGGATGGACATTGAT
Organism: Orchestes rusci; assembly: GCA_958502075.1. Classification (NCBI taxonomy): domain Eukaryota; kingdom Metazoa; phylum Arthropoda; class Insecta; order Coleoptera; family Curculionidae; genus Orchestes; species Orchestes rusci. The sequence goes on along the minus strand of OY293305.1, from coordinate 26,825,534 downwards.
GGGAAAGATAAAAACCAACATATCTCTTAATTATTCTCCCACTCTGGTTTCTTCATTGATTTCTCAAGATGTGTCAATATCAAATCTTTGGAGACTTGATGTTCTTGGAATCCAAGATCCTGGGGAAAGGAAAAGTTCGAGAGATAAAGAAAAAGAAGTTATGGACCATTTTCTCAACACTGTACGGAGAAGAAACGATGGTAGATACGAAGTGAGTATGCCTTGGATTGAAGGACATCCTCTGCTTCCATCCAATTATGATCTTGCCATAAAAAGACTTCATAGTTCCACAAAGAAGTTGAGAGATGATGGTCATTTTGAAAAATACGATTCGGTTTTTGATAGTTGGTTGAAAGAAGAGATCATAGAAGAGATTCCGAGTACAACAAATTCACAAACAGTTTTCAAGTCTGGACATTACCTTGCGCATCATCCTGTATACAATTTTCAGAGTGCGAGTAGCCCCATACGTCCAGTTTTTGATGCTTCAGCAAGACCAAAGAACCAGCCATCTCTAAATCAATGTCTAGAAAAGGGGATTAATCTCATCGATCTGATACCTTCTATATTGATCCGTTTTCGTTTAGAAAAGATAGGTGTAATAGCTGATATCAAGAAAGCATTTTTGCAAATTGGGCTTTCCGAAAATGATAGAGATTTTGTCAAATTTATATGGTTTGATAAACTTCAGAGTCTGAAAATATTAAGGCATTCAAGAGTGGTTTTTGGAATAGACTGTGGTCCCTTTTTGTTAGGAGCTGTCTTGACCTATCATTTCGAAAATGTGGTGAAACAGAATTCTTCAGAAACGATTTATTCATTTGAGGTCCTAGAGAAATTGACAAACGCTTTCTATGTTGACAATGTTGTGACCAGTATCGGAGAACATCTTTTGGACCGCTTTGTGGATGAATCTACTAGAATATTGGCTGAAGGCAGGTTCGAGTTGAGGGGATGGGAGTACACATTGCGAAAGGAAGATTTTTCGAATTTCACTGACTCATTTATTGTACATGTTTTAGAAATACTTTGGAATCGTTTTGAAGACACAGCTATCACTTGAAGGGTTTCAGAAATTGGATACGAGCAAGATAACAAAACGTGTAGTTTTGTCAGCAGCACATAAGATTTTTGATCCAATCGATTTTTGCTGTCCAGTGTCTCTTTTCCCCAAGTGTTTATTGCAGAAAACATGGGCTCTGAAATTAGGTTGGGACGATGAATTGCCAAAGGAATTTGCTGATTGTTTTTTATCATGGTTCAATTATAATCCAGTATTGTACAATTTGAAGATTCCTCGTTGGATTTCATTTGAATCAAAAGAAAAATCTTGGTCCTTGCACGTTTTCTATGATGCCAGTGCTGAAGCTTACTCAACCTGTATTTTTTTGAGGACTCATGACGACCGAAGAATTCTGGTACAATTAGTCCAGGCAAAATCGAGAGTGGCACCCATGAAAAAATTGAGCATACCTCGGTTAGAGTTGTTAGCTGCAACAATCATTGGTGCCAGGTTGAGTCAAACTGTGATATCCAACATCGATATAAATTTGCAAGTTTATTTTTGGACTGATTCAAGCACAGTTCTGAGTTGGATAAAATCTGAAGAACAATGGAAACCATATGTTTGGAATAGAGTACAGGAAATAAGAAGTCTCACAAACAAAAACGACTGGTACTACGTTCCTGGTGAACAAAATCCAGCTGATCTTCCATCTCGTGGCTGTCCCGCGAAGAAATCAGTAGATGGAAGATGGTGGGAGGGACCTTCATGGCTCTACCGACCTGAAAAGGATTGGTTCACAGGAGATGTTCCATGTAATGAAGATGAAGTTTGTTTGGAGAAGAAAAGAAGCGTCACTTCTTCCCTCACATGTGTTAAAAAAGATTTTTTCATGGTACTATCACTATTTTTCGGACTATGATAAAATAGTTTCCATGATAGCTTGGACAAGAAGATTCATAAATAACACCAAGAAGTTACAACCCATACTTTCAACCGTTTTGACTACTGTAGAAAGAGAACTAGCAGAGAAATGTATTATTCGTCTTATTCAAGAAGAATGTTTTGAGTCAATCAGAGATCCAAAACTCATCTCCTTATGTGCCTTTCTTGATGAAGATGAAGTAATTAGAATCAAAACGAATATATCAGTTAGAGACGATTTGAGAAATTTCCGTTTTCCTTTTATTTTGCCCTCAAAACATGAACGCCTAATACAGAAGGAGCACTTGAGAAACTGTCAAGCCGGACTCCAATCTCTTGTTTGTATTTTGAGAGAACGGTTTTGGATTTTACAATGTAGGAGGACTGTTAAATCCGTAGTGTCCGCATGTACTATTTGTCAAAGATTCAACAGAAGACCTCTGGATAGTGCACCTATTCCTTTACCGGCAGATCGAGTTCGACAAGCTTCAGTGTTTGAAATAACAGGTGTTGATTTGGCTGGTCCATTGCACTTAAGGACTGGAGAAAAGGTATGGATTGTTCTATTTACTTGTGCTGTTCATTTGGAATTGGTGTCATCTTTGACAACAAATGTGTTCCTGCAATCTTTAAGAAGATTTATTTCACGGCGAGGAAGACCATCAACGATTTACTCGGATAATGCGACGAATTTTGTAGGAGCAGAAAACTTGCTCAAGAAATTGGATTAGACAATTATTACGAATGAAACAGGTGAGAGACTCATACGGATGATGAAAGACATTCTCAAGAAAATCTTGGGAAAAGCACATCTTTCTTTTGAAGAACTCACAACTGTTTTGTGTGACTGTGAAGCGGTATTAAACTCAAGACCCTCAACATATATTTCTAAAAATCCTGAAAATTTATCAACGTTAACTCCAGCAATGTTCCTATAAGACATAAAAAACGTTGGTTTACCAGATTTTGATGCTATTGAAGCAGATGACTTGAGAAAACGAAACAAATACAGGTTCAAGCTGATGACTGATCTTACTAAGAGGTTCAGATCTGAGTATTTGGGTCAACTTCTGCTATTTTCAAAAGGAAAGCAACAGAAAAAAGAACTTTGTGTCGGAGATATTGTTTTAATAATGGATTTTAATTTGAAGAAAATTAATTGGCCTCCAGGACGTGTCTGTGGTTTGATTTCTGGTCGAGATGGGGAAATAAGGTTAGCCAAAGTGAAGACTTCGACAGGAGAACTGTTGAGACCCATACAGCGTCTATGCCTTTTGGAGATGGACAAAAGAGAGTTACCAGTTGGTCCCAAAGAAGATCAAGATGATAGCACCGAACTTTTCCATGATACAGTGATGACGAGATATGGACAAAAAGTGAGGAAACCCGACTTCTATGGATATTGAAATTTGTGTCACTAAATTGTTATTTGCGTGACACAAGGTGGGAGTATGTTAGAAGTTCCAGAATGTTTTACATTATGTTTTTATTGAACTCATTTTTGAATTAATTAGATTGTGATTGATGTATCTCATGAATATAAAAAAGGTATAAAACGGAAAAGCATTTTTGTTAAAGCTCTTGGTGATTTTGTTGAGGAAAACAGACAGGACCTTTTAGATAGTGTTTCAGAACGGGTAGGTCTGAAACATTTACAATAAGCTTTCAACTGCCAATGCAGTATATAGCTTGTGGTAAGGACCAAATAACTAATTATGTCCATGTTAGTTATTTTTGAAAAGCCCTGAAGGCTTTCATCAAAGTCTGAATCACTTTAACTAAATGTGTCTATGTTGTTTACAATCAAAATTTTGTGTTTGTATTGAATCAAATTTACTGAGCATTCCAGCTTCTGACTAACACACATTTCACAGCTTTTCAGGATCGGAATCCCAACAAATCCATATTGCACACTCGGCATTTCGAAAAATGACTCGGAAAGTGAAGAAAAAAAGTGAAAATTAGAGGTTGATGTTTGTTTACGGTACAATCAGCTGACTTTAAGATTATGTTCTAAAATGGCCTATAGTCCCCAGTACAACGTGGTATTTTCGAAGTGATACATATAGTCGTGAAACTTTGTGAACTGCTTCCTTATGTCAAGTGTACCAACCCCTGAAAATAGTAACTTTGGAGCTGGCCATGTCTTCGCGAACGCAATCTCTTAATTTTTATCACCTGACGGTATTACGAGGCGATATATATTTTGGTGGCCGGGTATACCATTCTTTCAGTTCTTTCAGAAGCAATAAAGAGAATAATTATTGAAAAAATCAGAACTGTATGTATGTCATTCCATAACCTCCAGATGTCTATCATATCGAGTTTTTGGTAGCCATCAAACCATGCGTGATTTTTGGTGGCCAAATATTTCCGTCAAAAATGATTCACTGTATTGTTTTTGAAAAAATGGTGTACTTCACCACCAAAATATATATCGCCTCGTGATACCGTCCGGTGATAAAGATCAAGAGGTTGCGTGTGCGAAGACATGGCCACCCCCAAAGTAACTATTTCAGGGGTTAGTACACTTGATATGAGGAGGCAATTCACAAAGTTTCACGACTATATGTATCACTTCAAAAATACCACGCTGAGCTGGGGACTATAAGGTATACTCAAAGTTAATGTGAATTTTAAAATTGGCCACCGAAAGTGCCGTTTTTTAATTGCGCCACTTCTTTCATTTAGCTAAGGATCTGTGTGAGTGTCGCAATTGAAACACGGCACTCACGGGAGTCAAATCAAGGTCCAAAATAAACTCTAAGTGTATCTCAATCTTGAATGGACATTGGAATATCGGCCCTCAATCACCCAAAATTCTATTTAGAAGCGAATATCTCGAAAATGTTCACCAAAGTGTAGCCCTATGTCTCGAAATATCACCCGTCATTTTGGTTTTGAAAAAATACTGATGGCTTGGTCATTATACCGAGAGGAACAGACGCTTCTTTTTTGCCCTCAAGTTTTTAACACCCTGTGGAAAAATTGGGTGGCAGAATCCATCTTCATTATTTTCTGTTATGAAGTGCAATCTTTTCTCAACAAAATTTGTTTCTAGTCATACATAGAACAAAAACATTCTTATAGACTTGCATGAAGTTTAGATTTTGGTTTCCGAAAAATGCTGATGGCTTGGTCATTATACAAGGAGGAACAGGAGCTCCTAATCGCGTTTATTTGGGGTGAACCCTTTTAGAAGGGACACACGGTATATTGACTTGCTTTGGATACAGAAAAAATCTCTTATATCATGTGTTTTAGTATTTGAGTTATCACTTCAATCATTTTTCTCTAATCCAGGATTTCAATTTTCAATAGGCAAACTTTTTTAAATACAGTGGGGTGATTCAGCTTGGCGATCGGCTATAAGTGTTTAAAAACGACTTTTCCCAATGTTTTGGATAAATAAAGTCACCAAGTAAAAGAAAATTGCATTCTCATTATATCTACTCATTACAAAATCCAAAACATTTGGAAAAGCCGTTCTTAAAGTACTTCACATCGACATGCAAAACTGTGAGGGCGACATCCAATCGTTGTGGGCTTGAAAACCGTCGTGATTAATCCAAAAAATCTGTTCTTAGCTACCGATGGAAAACTGAATAGAATAATCGAGGACGTGGGGTGAGTGCCATCCAGGTTCGTGATCATCCGAACAGTATTGCACGTGGGGTGATCCTGCCAAAAAAGGATGACCTCTACTTGAGCCTTCACCAAGGCCTTCACACCTCAACCAGGTATATTATCACCTGATCAAGAAACGTGAGTTTTCAAATTGTTACCCTGCAACTGAAATCCGAAATTTCCATGTTCTTGACGCTGTTCGACTTTTAAACACTGAACCTTCACAAGGATTACGCTTTTTGATGATGACATAGGCACTTCATAACACTCATCAACAAGACGTGCACGGAATAAAATTGCACATATTTGGTAGTTGACTGGTAGACATTTAATTTTGCGCTTTTCATGGGTAAAAGTGGTTCCGCGGGTTACACGTTCGTCTTATATCACTGTCAGTGTTCAGCTGCTCGATTTTATTACACATAAGATGAGAAGCTCAGGTTTCAATAAGCCTCCTCGATATCACTTCCTAACGAGTGCGGAAAATTAGTTTTTCCGCACGAGTCTGCCGTTCACCGACCGACGCGTAGCGGAGTTCGGTGAAGCAGCCGAGGGCGGAAAAACATTTTGCGCAAGTGTTAGGTACAATAGTTTTTCTACAGACGTGCGGAAATAAGGATATAATTCGTAATTTGAAAGTTTCTGATGCAACTAATGACAAATAAATAATAATGAATGTCGAAATGAGTAACTAAGCGACCATAGTTACCTGGAAACCTGGTTGCTGTTTGCTTATGATATTGTTAATTTTGACATATCCGTGCGGAAAAATTTTTCCGCACGGAAATGTCGTGCGGAAAATCTGATTTTCCACACGGATATCGGTGCGGAAAATTGAATTTTCCGCACGGCTGTAGGAAAATAATATTTCAATCTAGAATGCCTACCTCATAATAACGGCAGAACAAGGAACAAATGTCTCTTGATTTCTTCTGGAAATTTGAGGGGTCAATCGGCTAATTAACAGAACTTCTACCACTTTTATGCTCGTTCATCACCATACTTTATATTATCTTGTTTTAAAGTAAGGTTAGTAATTCAACTTGGCCGATCTCTACCTCTACATGTTGCCATATTTCCCTGGAGTTGTTCGGAGTGACGTATCCAAGGTTGCAGAGCAGAAGGCATATTCTTTTGTTTGTTTTTATTATCATTTTCATGTTATAAGTTGGTACTTGGTCTCTTGGTTGACATTTGATTTCCATTTTCTCAGAGGATGGGATATAAGTACGATTTGGTACGATCCTTTTCATTCATTCTTTTCCGAATCCGACCTCTGACCAGTCAACAGCTGAGTACTACTTTGTTGACCAGGCGGTTATAATGGCGGCGATGTATATTCGTTTTTGTTTTATTTATTATGAATAGTCTTGGTGAGTTGGATTTCTTTGTAATATTGGGATTTGTGCTGAACCTATGTTCTCCATTTCAGATACCTCTTTTTTGTGTTTTTTTTAACGCTGTGACTAGGTACACGCTAACTTGTACGTAAATCAGAAAGTTATATACACGCGAAACGTCATTATAGCGATGACGGCATTCTTGAGCGTGCGCATATCGATTTTATTCTCCATACACGCTAAAACAAAAATTTTAGATCGGTATCGATTTATTGCAAGGTAGGTATATAGGGTGTCCCCGGTTGGTACCTAGTCTTGGACCATGAAATCACGTTTTTTGTTTCTATAGCGAACGGTTGTAATTGATCGGAAGTGTTAAAAAGGGACTTCACGTGTTGTTATTTTTTTTGTTTTTTTTGTAATTGACTTTTTGATAATTTAGATGCTTTTATCTAATGCTAAGTTCAATGTATTGGGGAGTTTTCCTCTTCCTTGAGAAATTTCGCTGGGGTAAGTGGTTGTGTCAGTTTTTTTTTTTTAATTTGGTACACAGATACCCATTTTATTATTGACTTATTTTTTTCAGAATAACAACTTATCCCAGCAAATTTTTTCAAGAGAGGAAAAAACTTACACACTGGGTCATCAGATGAAAATATCTGAATCATCATGAAATCAATTCCACGAAAAATCAAAAGATATCAGCTGCACATGACGTCACTGATTTTTTATGGAATTGACTTTCTGATGATTCAGATATTTGCATCTAATAACCCAGTGAGTAAGAAAGTTTTTTCCTCTCTTGAAAAAATATGCTGGGATAAGTAGGTACTTATGCTAGAAAAAAATAAATCAATAGTAAAATATCTGTGAAGCTGGTTGGAAAAACATTTTTTTTTGCACAACCACTTACCTTGGTGAAATTTTTCAAGAGAGAGAAAAACTTCACAATTTATTATACTTTTGGATAAAAATGTCTGAATTATCAAAAAGTCAATGCCAAAAAAAAATCAAAAGAAATAACTACATATGACGTTATAACCCTTTCGGTTGATTTCAACTGCTCGCTATAGAAACAAAAAACGTAATTTCATGGTCACAAACTAGGTACCAAAAATAATCAAAATTAATTTGCATGTTTTTGAAAAAAGTGGAAAAAACCATTTTGAAAAAAGTGGAAAAAACCATTTTTTTTTTAATCTTTGACGCCCTCTGTAGACTTGACGAAGCTATTTTGAATATAGGTAAGTTTGCCTGGATCACCTTATTTTTGGTTGAGCGCTGTACAGTCATTTCAGGGACACCCTGTATAATATAAGTAATATCCCCAGACGCCTGCTAAAAGCCCTTTGTCGACACATTTATCGCCACTTAAGCTAGAACCCCGAATATTGTAAAAACATTCCCACCATTAGATAGTTTAGGAGGAAAGTACCTGTAAGCGCAGAAAAGCATTCTATAGCTAGTACTTCTAGAGTTAAGACCACAAAATTGTTAGTTCTTAGAAGCGGGAAGTAAATAAACAGTTTTTTAAAAGACACAACTTCGTTCCTGTTATTTAACTGGCGCTGCGAACAGGATAGTGCAAGTCAACTCTTTATCGGCCTTTCGTTGAGTTGTACGTGATTTTCAAATCTTTGTGCACTATTCCGAATTATTAAAACAAGAAGTTCACAATTCCAAACGAACTTTCTTGGACCAGAGTATTCTACCAACATTTGAATACTCTACCTACTGGACGAAGAAACCCATTGGTGAAGCTGCAAGTACCTTGTCAGAGGACTCTTTGTCAGAAGAGAATTGCGGCCAATCATCCTGCTCCCTCAACCGAAGGAAGACCAGCAGGACAATTCAGCCTTCTACAAGCCCACCAGCGAGTACGAAGAAGCGAGCAGTACAAGCTTTATAGGAGATGCCTTTGATTGCACTGTGAGTTTTTACCTGAATTGCCATATATGAGTAGTCAACCTATAGAACGTTTTAAAAATTTACTTTCTCGTAACAAGGATAAGTTAGGATTAAAAAATTCAAACGAATCATCCAACGTATTAGAATACGATATTTCTGAATTATTTAACGCCCTTACTGTAAGTGGAAATTTTGATACTACTGTAGAAGATATAATTCCCAGTGACGAAATGGAAAACGCAAAAGCATTCGCGAATATTCTTCCTACGTTTTCTGGCAAAAGGAGTCATTTAGAAAGTTTTTTAATAGCCATAGACGAATACTATCAATTATTTTATAATACCTCAGATCTTCAAAAGAAATACGTTTTAGGTATAATCAAAAGTAAGCTCTCGGATGAAGGAAAATCCGCTCAACTTTCTCGCCCAGATTTAAAAACTTGGGATGAAATTAGAAATTTGCTAAGTCAAAAATTCGGCGATCCAATAAGCTATAGTACCTTATTGCAACAGTTGCAATATGTTAAAATTGAAAGAAACGAGACCATTTTACAGTTCTTGGAAAGACTCAAGAATTTCACTCATAGAATTATTTCGAAAATCCATGTTGAAATCTCTGATGAAAATTCAGTTGTTTCCCTCATTAACCAAGTAGAACTAACGTCTGTTCTAGTACTAACCTCAAACTCACCCCTAGAATTAAGAACTATGCTAATGTTTACAAAACCTCGAACATTGAACGATGCATACAAACTTGTTGCTGAATTTGACCTTACCCAATCACAAGTCAATTTTCTCAACCTAAATTTCAATAATTCTAATCCTATAAAACCTCATCAAATTCCCCCACGACCAAACCACCCTAAACCAAACTTCATACCACCGAACAGACCAAATCATCAAACAAATAATTTTACAAATAGACTATTCCAAAACCGAAATCAACAACAACAACAACGCCCCTTCAACCATAATTTTCAAAATAACAGACCATTCGTAAAACCTCAAAATGTCTTTGCTCCACGCAATAACCCTCACCAAAAACTAGACCCACCGACACCAATGTCAATTTCCACAGGTGGTCCTTCAAGAGTTAACCAAAACTATAATCAAAATTATCATCGACCCCAAAATTTTTTTAGCCCTTCCGGTCCTCGAAATTTCGTATCAAGAGAATTGACCAATGTCGAAACATACCCAATTAGTGATCAATTCCCGCAAGAGCAGGAAAACCCCTCACCCGATTTCGTCTATGAAGATTATTATCCCCATCAAGAAACTCATGAGATCCCGGATCAAAGTCCCAATGATACCGATGATTCCCCTGAATGCAACGATGACGCAAATTTTCCGACATCAGCCTCGTACCTTCAATCAACCTAAACAATGTCGCCAAACAAATTGAACTCCCCTATTTTTACCTTCCCAACCTTCAAATCACAGTGTTAATTGATTCTGGAGCTTCAGACTCCATAATTTCCCCCAGAATTGCACACAAATTTCCCAACCTACTATTTCATGAACCCTTTGAAGTAACTGCTTGTAAAAAGGTCTACAGAGAAACGGAAAACTTGTCTTTTCCACTCCTACAAGAACTAGGACTTAATAAGAAATTTCATCTTCGCGTAATGAATTGGCATAATTCATTTGACGCACTTATCGGCTCTATCGATCTTCTCAACCTAAATGCAGTTCTCAACTACGAGAATAAAACCTTGACTTTGGGAAACCTGAAAATCCCATTTCTTCTGGCCTACAACAAACCCCTCAAAAAACCTGTCGTGAATTTTAATTCAGAATTTCTCAATATTCCCGTCACCTGTAAGAAAGGTGATGCAATACTTCCATCTTTCAACATTGGTGACTACACCATCCCCGACAGTTTGATTTCCATAGAAAATGGTTTTGCCCGAATTCCTAATCCCACACCGGAGATTCACGTCAATTTTCACTCACGAGTGAACGTCATTCCACAAGAGCATTTTGACATACAAGACCCTGATGTCCAGAATTCAAATCACAAATTTGATGGAAATCTTCGACTTGACCATCTTACACTTTTGGAAAAAAACAAAATTATTCCTCTTTGTCAAGAGTTTCGAGATATCATGTACAATGAAAATTGCGATTTGACTTTCACTAGTCAAACTAAGCACTTCATTCGTACAAAAGAGGAAAGACCAGTTTATTCAAAATCTTTTCGACACCCACCTGCTATGAATAAAGAAATTCAGTCTCAAATCCAAAAACTACTTGATAACAAAATTATCCGTCCGTCTATTTCGCCCTATTCGGCGCCTGTCTGGATTGTCCCAAAGAAAGCAGATGCCTCCGGAAAACGCAAGTTTCGAATGGTAATTGATTACCGCAAACTTAACGACGAAACCATTGAAGAAAAATACCCACTTCCTAGGATTGAAGAAATCCTAGACAACTTAGGCAAGTGCACTTATTTCACGACAGTTGATTTGGCTCAAGGGTTCCACCAAATTGAAATGGATCCCAGATCAATTGAGAAGACGGCATTTACAGTCAATCAGGGACATTTCGAGTACACCCGGATGCCATTTGGTTTGAAAAACGCCCCTGCCACCTTTCAACGGATGATGGACGAAGTCCTTAGAGATTATCTCTATAAATTCTGTTTCGTCTATATGGACGATGTTGTCATCTTTTCGAAATCCCTTTCCGAGCATATTGACCATATTCGCATAATATTCAAGCGATTAAGAGAAGTCAACTTGAAAGTCCAACCTGACAAGTCCGAGTTCTTATCAAAAGAAGTAGCCTTCCTAGGACACGTCATTACCCCAGAAGGAATAAAACCTAACCCTTCAAAAATTGAAGCTGTTCAAAAATATCCAATACCCAAAACTCCAAAAGAAATAAAATCATTCCTTGGATTAATTGGTTATCATCGACGATTCATAAAAAACTTCTCAAAAGTGACCTTTCCAATGACCAAGTGCCTACGAAAAGGAAGCATAGTTAATCCCGAAAACCCTGAGTACAAACCTGCATTCCAGAAATGTAAAGAATTGATTACCAATTCCCCAATTCTAATATACCCAGACTTCACAAAACCCTTTAAGTTGACCACGGACGCCTCAAATGTCGCCCTTGGTAGCGTTTTATCTCAAAATGAACATCCCATCGCTTTCTACTCACGCACTCTCAACACCGCTGAGAGAAACTACTCAACAATAGAAAAGGAATTATTATCAATCGTCGACTCCACCAAACACTTCCGCCCTTACCTTTATGGTCAAAAATTCATCATCGAAACTGACCACAACCCGTTGGTTTGGCTATCCAAAATAAAAGAACCCAATTCACGGTTAATCCGTTGGAAACTCAAACTTGGCGAATTTCAGTTCGAGATCCGATACAAAAAAGGCAAGGAAAATGTCGTTGCTGATGCCCTTTCTCGTGTAGAACTCAACATCCATGAGACTAATGAAAACTCCTCGGTCGTACCAAATTTGGACGATTCTATCGCCGCCCTTTCTGATTTTGATGTTCCCACTACTGACAATAAATCCGATTTAAAAGACTTTGTCATCAACCAAAAATACGTAGACTCCCAATCGACTAAACAAATTACAAAAAAAGACTTTGATGATGAAAAAATACCAAACGATAACGATTCTTTTATTACTGTTCATTCAAATAACGACAATGATGGAAAAGGACTCCCGATTTCGGAATTACCTGTTAATTATGCATCTAATCGAATTATAATTGATTATGGTATCACCTATATCTGTTCTTATTCCACTCCATTCAAAAAGAACCACTACTTTATAAAAATTCACAAACCAGATCGTACACAACAGATCATTCGAATACTAAAAGAAGTCATAAGACCCAATAATGCTTATACCATTTTCATTAAAGACGAAGAACTCCGACTAGAAATCAAAAGGATTATCAAGGCAAATCTAAATTCATCCGCTAAACTCATGTTTTCCGACATTTACCTCATGGACATCACTAATTTAGAACAACAGACTGAAATCATTTCCAATTACCATTCCCAAAATCACAATGGAATTATAGAAACTTACAATCATTTGAAACAAAAATACTACTGGCCTAATCTTCGCAACTCTATCCAAGACTTCATAAACAAATGCGAAATATGTCTTCAAAATAAATATGAGAGAAACACTTATAAAATAGCCTATGAAGGCCCACTTTTAGCAGAAAAACCATTTAAGACCTTGCATATTGATCTCTTTTTGTTCTCCCAATGTCAATCTCTCACCATCATTGACTCATTCTCCAAATATGCCCAAGCTTATTTTGTTCAAGACAAAAATGCTGTCACCATTGTCAATAAATTGAGACACTACTTTTCTCATCATCACACTCCTAAGAAGATTGTAGCAGATCAAGGAAAAGAATTCGACAATAAACTTTTCAAAGAATTCTGTCAACTCTTCAAGATTGAGACTCATTTCACCACTACAGGAAATTCCACTTCAAACAGCCCTGTAGAGCGTCTGCACTCGACTCTCATTGAAAAATTACGCATATTGAAAATGACGAACCCCGAAGAAAATATTCCAAGCCTTATGACATCAGCTATTCTAATCTATAATCAGAGTATCCACTCCACAACCAAACAATCCCCATTCTCTATACCTTACATGAACGAAACACAACTAGATAATGACCTAACTATTTACGAACAATATAATGAAAAAAGAAAAAACGAACTTATACCCTTTTACGAAAAAATATACCAAACGGCATACCAAAAACAAAAACAGAGTACTGACAAGAAAAATAAAAACTTGGACAGTACACCTGACATTCAAAACGACGACATAGTCTATAGAAAAAACCCATTAAGAAACAAAAATCTCCCAGCTTTTATCCCTATAAAAGTTACAGTCGTAGATAAAAACAGAGTAGAAGGGAAGCAGAAAAAGAAAATTGTAAATACTCATATGAGGAAAATCAAAAGACTCAGAAAACGACCTCAATTTCAGACTTCTGATCCTGACTCTGACTCATCAGAACCGAAGCCTAGCACTTCGACTGCATGACCTTCCTGATGTAGGTTACTACTCAGAAACAATTTCTCCCGCATTAGTTTTAAGCCATTATCATACAACCTATATCCCTTTCAATATCAGTAGAATATCATCATCATTATCTAAAATGTATACTAACCTTTTAATTATAAGTTCTTTAGCACGTAAATCTAACGATTCCCTTGTATCAAACCAATTATCCGAGTTATCAAAAAGCCTTGATAACACATTTGACACATTTGAAAAATTGAAATTTCATCAAGAGGATTCGAATCGTGGAAAACGTGGATTGATTAATTTCTTGGGCTCGGCCATAAAATTGGTAACTGGTAATCTCGACAACAATGACCTTAAAACAATCACTCATAGTATTCAAAGTCTCAAAAATAACCAAATCAACACCATTCAAAAAATAAATGAATTCCGTTCATTTGCCAGAAACATCATGGGTCAATTTGATAAAAGCATCAACAGCATAAATCAGAACTGTAAACAGATTGAAGACCAAATTGTAGAACTAAATAAAAAATTCAACTTATTGATCTCCATGCAACATCAAAGTATCCAAATAACTAACCTGAATCTGATGCTAGAAAAGCTACTGCGGATAATATCTTTTGCAAGAGTAGAAACTTTAGATTTAGAAATTCTACAATTAAGTCAAATTAAAGAAATGTGGACATACTTGAAAACGAATTATCCTAAGAAAACCTTATGGAATATGAATCACTTTTCCGAATTATCACTTATTTGTAGGACAGGCTTCTTAATGAAAGACGACGTAGCAATACTTGTTGTGAAAATACCTATTTTCGAAGAAAACAAATGTAATTTAAAACAAATTTACCCAATTCCTACCAAAAATTCGAGCATACTGATAAGCCCTTCAAAGTACTATTGTAACGATTCCTGGTACGAAGAATGTAAAGAGATAAATTCAAAATGGATTTGCTTTCAGGAATCCTATTCAGATTGCAAATTAAATGAGAATTGTCCTTATGCAAAGGTTATTAACGAATACTTTGTTCATCAACAGACTCACAACAATGCCTTAATTTACTGTAGCAAAAATGAAGAAACTATCTATGAAAACTGTCAAAAGTTCGAAATCAGAAAACTCAGAGGTTGCTATCTAATTCAGAGCCAATGCGATGTCATTGTTAACAGAAAGAAATATTCTTTACAAGCCAACAATGTTTCCATTTTGTTTGAAAATTGAACATCTCAAAAATCCTGTAAAGTTAGGAGAAAGTTTGTTCGACCCCCTACAGTTTCAGGATTTTGATATACCACATGTATCTACAAATTATTATGTATTGTATTCATTTATTACTTGTATCTTAGTATTAGTAATTATTATAGTCATTATTCTGTACTTTTACAAGAAAAAAGGAAAAGTTATACCAATAAAGTTTTTGCAAAAATTGATCAATGAGGACATTGATAACACTAAGGGAGGAGGAGTAATATCCCCAGACGCCTGCTAAAAGCCCTTTGTCGACACATTTATCGCCACTTAAGCTAGAACCCCGAATATTGTAAAAACATTCCCACCATTAGATAGTTTAGGAGGAAAGTACCTGTAAGCGCAGAAAAGCATTCTATAGCTAGTACTTCTAGAGTTAAGACCACAAAATTGTTAGTTCTTAGAAGCGGGAAGTAAATAAACAGTTTTTTAAAAGACACAACTTCGTTCCTGTTATTTAACTTATATCATAGTCTACGTGTAGTCTATTTAGGGCACTCAAGCTGAAATATTTTCAAGATGGTGGCACTTCCGGTTATACCGGAACTTGGCAACTTGCCTATTTTAAATAGATCACTCTATTTATTATTACATTTTTGAATTCCGCGTAAAATTCTAGCAGATTTGATGTATCACCTCCTATACCGCCAAACCGGAGAATTAAATGGGACACTCTGTATATTTTTACATTCTCCGATTTCTTGACAGAAATAATCGTGAGTTTCATCAGAACTTCCTATTCAAATTTTGTGTCGTTTAGACAGAAACTAAGATCATAGTTTTTTCTTTCACCTACCTATCGTAGATCGTTAGAAAGCAGTCTTGTCGAGCTATGATTCCAATTTTATCAAGTGATCGTAGCTACTAGCTACAACACGCTATTTGCTGAGGAAATGATTTTCAAAAAAAAACTATGTATCAGTTTCTGTCTAAACGACACAAAAGACAAATAGGAAGATCTCAAGTAATCGGAAAATGTTAAAATATACAGGGTATCCCATTCAAATTTCTGGTATTGCGATCGGTGCAGCACTAATGAGACATGCTCTATAAATGAAACTTGAACAATCAAATTTTTTTGTTAAGACCAAGAAACTTTTGAAACATTTTTGTTTTGTAAAAATGTTGGTTTCTGAGAAAAGGTATAGAGCACGCAATAAAATGCCCACCCTGTACATATTTTACTTACTCCATGTCATGATTTTCATGTTTTTCCACTAAATGTTTGATTTCAAGAAGATCACCTGTCTTTGTAGCCCGAAGATTGATCAATGCTGGACTATACATGTTGCAAGTTCTGAATTACATAGGTACATAAAGTAGGTAGGTATGTACATATTCAACAAGGGTATGCGTATGCCAATGACTCCCAGTTAGTAAATGTATCGTAGGTATTTTTTGATAAATTCAATTAGTAGGTAGGTAACAAATTCACAATAATAAGTATCTAATCTCCTACCTTGTATCACGAATGCGTTTTCCACGATTTATTCCTGCTCCTACATAAACACAAATGTATTGAGCATCGTCATATTTGAGGTCTTTGTTTAATTTACGCTTTAAAACTCTTTGAGCCTTCTCAACTCAATTGTTCTCTGCTACCCTTAATCACAAATCTTTGCCGGTTTTCCTTTTCATATGTTTTTAAAATGTCGTGAAACTGATTGAAAGATCTTAATAATTGACCACATTGCATAATGAATACAAACTAATCATAAATGAGTCAATTCTTTAGTATCGGTAAACCACAGAACTTCAACAAGCTTAGCCAGCATCACTGTACACATTTGAGGGCTTACGCTCAAAGTTTGTGCGTTTACAAAGAATACATCCAATACGCGCACGCTGAAAAATGACGTCATCGCTTTGATGACGTTTCGCGTGTACCTAACTCTCTGGTTTACGTACAAGTTAGCGTGTACCTAGACACAGCGTTTTTTTAACTTCAAATCACGTTGTTGGATTAGAATAAGACCGACGCAATGTGGTCTCTATTTTCAACTGTCTAATTTTAAGGTACTCTCTATGGCTTATAGAGGTAAGGTATTTTCAAATTGATTTGATTGAGTCTCAAGTTGCCATTCACTTAACAGAGTTTTTCTGGAAGATATTACACTCACGTTTTGTTGGATCTATCACCATCATTCATCAGTGGCATTCTTGGAAATAAGCCTCGTCAAGCACATCTGGAGTTCTGCTCACTTGATAGCTGAGTATGACTGATACTGATACCCCCACCTGTTGTTTCATTTCTTGATGAGTACCAGTACAAGAGGTGTAGTGAGTTTATCCAACTATTGTTATAAAACCAACTTTGATTTTCATACATATTTGATCGGCATAATATTCTAAAATTAAATTATCTTCTCGATTACTTGTTAGTACCTACTGATGTTTATCGTTATGTACAACTGTAGGGCAAATGCCTAACGATTTATTATCGTTTACCCAACTTGGGTGGTTGCGGCTGAAGATTCATGAATTTTCCCCGGCGCTTTTAATTAATATTATTGCGAGGTATGCGTTTATTGCCTTATGCTACAGTTTTTTTTTAACGTTTTAGATTGACTATTCTGTATTCCCAAATATACATTTTCAGCTTGATAATCCTTTTGTAAACTCATTAAGCTAATTTCTTCACGGCTAAGTGAAATTTTAAACTTTTCTAATTTTTATTTTGAAGTGTAACTAAATGCTTACTTAGATCAATATCTTGTCTATACAAATAACTTACTATTTTGGTTTATAAGATGATCCAACGACACAATCATTTTTTTTTGTAAACATTCAAGCCCTCCTCCAAAACTTGGTTGCCAAATAAACATTTTTGTTTAATATAAGTATTTTTATTGGTTGGTTTCCCCAAGCACAATTTGAGAGTCTCTAGAACATTTTGCATTTTCATCATTAAGTCACAGACTTGATAGAGTGGCGCCCTGATTTGTTTGGAATGCAGGAAAAACCCATGAACCCAGCTCTCCATTAATTGACTGCCGTAAGTATTAGTTGCCTTTGACCAAAAGGTGGCTAAAGTCCTTCGAACTGTCATCATAAAAAAGTGGGCACTGCTGAATCAACTCAATCAAAGATCATTCTTTTGAGTAATCCATTGTCCATTTCACCGATAATTTTCACAAATACACAACACAAGATCTCACGAAAAGGGTTGAAATCATAACGAATATAAAAAGCTCAAATTTCGAATGATATGCTATTTATCAAAAATATACCCAAGAAAATACCAAATGCCAGGTACTAATTATTACGAGCACGAAATTCAGGTAAACAAAACAAAGGGGATGTTTCGTGAAAAACAGAATGTTGTCTGTCTGTAATCTAGGATCTTGGTTATTGAGAATATCATTGGATACGCATGCCCCTGCATAACGCAGTAAGGCGTAAGAGCATTAAGAAATGAATTGAACGGTCTTACGTTTTAGCGATACGTCGTCGTTGCGTCGTGTACTAATTAATGGAAATAAGGTTGTTTGAATGTTGATATGCGGGCTTACGTTACTGCATACGCCTCACGTCTTACCGAATCTATAAATCTAGCTTTAGGGTTCCAGCAGAGTCACAGTTTAAAAATATCACTGTGTATACAGAGTGTTCTAGTAAACCGTGGTATAAAAAATACACTTTTTTTAAATAGCAACCCAAACTTTTGATAAGAGATTTGGATTCAGCGTAATATTCTACGTATGATAAATATAATGGCTTGAAAAACCTCAGGCGGGGTATCGCCGCAAAAGCTTTCTAGATCTATTTAAATAGCGGTAGATCAGTCCCCAGTCTCTAATTCAAACACTTCCACATATCTGTCTCTATATATCTCTGTTCCCTGTCTTTTTCTGCCAGTTACGTATTCCGGCACTGCTTAGGTCAGCTTGTACCTCTCTCATCCAGCTAGATCTTGGTCTTCCCCTCCTTCTTCTTGCACTAGGTTGTCATTCCACTATGCTATATATTGTAGATCTGCTTCCAGCTCTCCACACATGTCCCAGCCATCTAATCATTTGTCTTTTGATCCTCTTTATCACGTCTTCCCCTTCTAGTTCCTCCAATATTTCTCTGTTCGTCCTTATTTTGAACTTACCATTTTCCGTCCTAACAGGTCCTAGTATCGCTCTCATTATCTGTCTCTCTTGTACTCTTAGCTCTTCTTCCTGTTTCTTAGTCATTGTTATTGTCTCCGCAGCGTACATCATTGTTGGTAGTATTGTCGTCCTGTATATCCTCATTTTCGTTTTCTTGCCCAGTGTTTTATTTGTTAATAACTTCTTGTTTGCTTGATATACCCTGTTTGTGTTTCTTATTCTCTCCTTTATCTCTGCTCCTTTATCTCCATTATTGGTGATAGTCACCCCCAGATATTTAAATCTATCCACTTCTTCTAGTTTGTGGTTGCCTATTTTGATTTTATCATTTTTACTTCCTACTGCTTTATCCATTATCATCATTTTTGTTTTTTCTGTGTTTATTTTCAGCCCCATCTTTTTTTTCAGCCCCATCTTTTTTCCTTGCCTCACAATTTCTTCTAACAGGTTCTCTGATGTTTTACGGTTCTTTGAAATGATGACTATGTCATCGGCATACGCTATTATTTGTCCTTCTCTTGTTCTCAACGTTCCTTTGTTTATTTTTCTGACCACATACTCCAGAGGTATATTGAACAATGTGGTCGATAGTGTGTCTCCCTGCTTCTCTGTGTCTCCTTTTTGTGTGCTAATTCTTGTATTGGTCATTGTCATCTGTATTAATCTTTTCAGTTTTCCTTGTACTCCCATTTTCTCCAGAACTTCCAGTACCTTGTCTCTGTTCAGCGAATTAAAAGCTTTTTTAAAATTTACGGAAATTAGCTCAGTATATGATTTATAATCATGAGCCTTTTCTATTATTTGTTTGAGGGTGTGTATTGTGTCAGTCGTTGATCTGCCCTTCATGAATCCACATTGATACTGTCCAATTAAGAGCCTCGTTTTGTCCATTAGTCTGTCTTGAATTATTGTTGACAGTACTTTGTATGCCGTGTTTAGCAAGGTCAATCCTCAATAGTTACTGCATATCTGCTGGTCGCCTTTCTTATGTATAGTTACGACTTGTCCCATCTCCCACTCGCTTGGCATCATCTCTTCTGTCTAAACCCTGTTTATTAGTTGGAATTCTACGTATGAAACAGTGGTTTTATTTGCCAGAACGTGCAGTGTTGTCAGGCTAACGAGGATTTACTAAAATTTAGGGAAAAAACATTATGTTGGTAAATTAGCTACAAAAACAAAACTTTGCCATTAGAACACATGTCATAAAATGTAACGTTATCTTGCTATCTTTGATTATGTCAAAATAGTACCCATTAATTGGGTTTCGAGATGACAAATTCGAACGTGTTAATGGATCGTTGCTATGGCAGAAGAATCCGATTCAATCACCATGACAACCAGCATCAGCAATCCAGGTCGGATAAGGGAAGCATTCCAGGATATAAACAATAATAACAACATGCTAGTTGAAGTTGGTCGATCATTTGAAAACCGTGTACAGGCCTGCATTCAAAAGAATGGCGGTCATTTCTAACATTTACCCCAGTTCCGTAGTTCGTTTTGTTGATTCTGTTAATGATAAGAATTGTTCCATTTTGATTATACCATAGTGGATATTCAACTCGATTTTGAATAAAAATCTTCAACCTCTTTTGTTTTCAGTCAATATTCTGTTAGAGAACTTCAACACGTGGTCCGTATACCAATGACGTTTCGTCGCGTGACCTGTACCGAGAATGAACCAGAAATCCCAATCAGGTACTATTTTGAGATAATCAAAGATTGCGAGATAACGACACATATTATGACGTGTATATTGTAATGGCAAAGTTGTAGGGTTTTGAGTGCTTAACAAAACTAGATAACAGCACACAGGGTGATCCGTTTGAAAAAGTTGAGTTTCTTCGTCTCTAAATTCGGTAGGTTGAGCCTGCTGTAGAAAACACCCCATATAAATCATAGCGATTCTTTTTTAAAAAATCAATTACTTTCACTCTTACATCAAAAAGACGAATATAAGCAAGATTCAATTTCAAATCTTTTGTTTTTGTAGCTAATTTACCAACATTATGTTTTTTCCCTAAATTTTAGTAAATTCTCGATAGACTCGATTGTCAACACTGCACGTTCTGGCAAATAAAACAACTGTATCATACGTAGAATATAACGCTGAATTCAAATCCCTAATCAAAAGTTGGGGTCGCTATTTAGAAAAGTGTATTTTTTGATGTCACGGTTTCATAGAACACTCTGTTCACACAGTAATATTTTCAAATTGTGACCCTGCTGGAACCCTATAAGTTTTGTCTTGAAAATGATCTCCTATCTCTTTTGATAGGGGAGAAAATGGACTTCCACACACTAATGCGCCACCCTGTATGTACCTCTTATATTTTAGGAGAAAAAGTTATTCTTCATAAAATGTTCTGAGTGTTTAACAATCTAAAATACAATCATCAATTAATATTTTTTTTTTAATAAAAAAATATGAATTTCACACGTGTAACCCGATTCGGAGTCCCCGAGTAGCAATCCAGGATAAATTTATTCTAATAAATCTAAAATAAAGTCCTCTATCACCCCTTCAAATTTTTCCAATGATGTGCCAAACACCCTGTATAGTAACTGTAGTATGGATGGGCACCTTCAAATATATGAAGATGACCTTATTTAATAAAACTTTCTTTTCAGCTATCTGGCAAAGGGATGCTCCATGCAAGAAATTGCTTGGGGATACAGAGTACGCAAAGCAACTGTATGTACAGGGTGTTTCCGTATATCTCATCTGCAGACTAACTCGCTTATTATGCAATATAAATAAGGACTTCGAATACAAAGTTGGTAGGTATTAACATGAACCGCCAGAAAAAAAAAAATTTCTGTATACCGGGTGCACGAGAAAAGTGTGGCAGACGCAACTTGCATTTTTTTTAATGGAACACCTTATATATCATTTCATAATCAAATAGACATAATTTTTCTGATCTCAAAAATATACAGCATGTAGGCATTCCTTCCAGCCGTTTTCAAAATATTTGAGTTTTAAAGTTGGTTTTTTGGTATTGCCAAATTTAGTATCTATGACAATGATTGTTTGAACATTATTTATTGATTTTTATCCTTTCAATAATCTAAAACAACGAATATAACAAGTGAATACATTATGTTATTAATAAATTGATATCATAAAGTGCAATTATTGAATATGCCCGCCATTATTCACAACACATTTTCTCAAATGCATTTTATGATATCAATTTATTTATAATACAATGTATTCACTTGTTATATTCGTTGTTTTAGATTATTGGAGGAATACAAATTGATAAATAATGTTCAAAAAATTATTGTAGTCATGGATACTAAATTTGGCACAACCAAAAAACTAACTTTGAAACTTGAATATTTTGAAAACGGCTGGAAGGAATGCCTACATGTTGTATATTTTTGAGATCAGAAAAATAATGTCTATTTGTTTATAAAATGATATATAGGGTGCTCCATTTAAAAAAATGCAAGTTGTGTCTGCCACACTTTTCTAGTGCACCCGGTATACTAAAAAATATTTTTTTCTGGCGGTTCATGTCAATACCTACCAACTTTGTATTCAAAGTCCCCATCTATCTTGCATAATGAGCGAGTTAGTCTGCAGACGAAATATACGGAGATACCCTGTACATGTTATTATCAAAGAAACGTGCAAGGTTCTATGGGACAAACTACAATTCAAGGAATTGCCTGTGCCTTCTAGAGAGAAATTTTAAGAAATTGCATCAGGGTTCATCAAACGATGGAATCTACCGAACTGTATTGGAGCAGTTGATGGGCAAAATATCAACATAATTGCCCCAAAAACTTCTGGAAGTACTTTGTTTAATTTTAAAAAAGACTTTAGCGTCGTTCTGAAGGCAACGTGCGATTCATATATTCGATTTAATATGGTAGACATTGGCGCAGAAGGATGTAACCCTGATTCTGCCGTTTTGAAAGCCAGTGGTTTTGATTCTGCGCTGTACAATGGCACGTTGAATATTCCACCTCCAAAATTCCTTCCTAAGACTAAGTTAACTTAAACTAAATTGCCCCATTTTTTGGTAGGGGATGCAGCATTCCTTTTACACGAAAATATAATTAGGCCCTACCCATGATCATACCTTGAGGACTTAAACTTTTTTTTGATTATCGTTTGAGTAGAGCACGAAGATGCATTGAAAATGCCTTTGGTATTCTAAGCCAAAGGTGGAGAGTTTTGCGACGGCCAATGAATGCCAGTGTGGAAGTGGCTGGATTAATTGGGCAGGCTACAATAATTGTGCTGCACAACTACCTTCAAAATTTCGAGCAAGACCTTTTACCGGAAAACCGAAGATACTGTCCGACGGGGTATGCTGACTATCACGACGACAAGGACTCATTGCATGAAGGATCATGGAGGCTCGAAGGAAACCAGTTAAAATCAGTTCGAAGACTTCGCGCAAATAATGCAAAAAATGTTGCTAAAGATAATAAGTAAGTGCAAAAGGGAAATGGTGGCCGATTTTTTCGTGTCCAAGGATGGGTGGATACACTGGCAAGAATATATTGTTAACATCGGAGGTCTACCAACAGTTGCTACTCAATTAATTTACATTTTTTTTATATAATTCAATCACAGTTTTATAAATGTGCCTTTTGTGTTCACAGATGAATGGACCCCACTGTTTTTGTAAAAACAATGATTTCACATATACAGGGTGTTTCAGAACTTCTGGTCGTAATACAACTTTCTTCTTTCAAATTACAAATCTATTTTTTCATCTGTTTTTTGCATTCTCCTAAAAATTCCAAATATATTTCATATAGCATACCCCATACCCAAATACAACCAGTAATAAGATATTTACGTCTGAAATTTGCAATTTTTTTGGGCATGTTTTATAGTGCGTTCGAAATAACCCTGGGTAACGCTCTGGGCACACACTATTCGTAAGAGAATTCCAGTGCGTATGCTCTGTGTAAATTTTACCATGGTTTGAAAATAGGCTGATTGCACGCCAGTGTGCGCCCATTGTTAATCAAGTATTTGACTTCGAAAAATTTAATCATACGGCGGTATTGAGGTTAGGTCTGTTTTGTTCTGTTTTGATTGCGGTTTCATTAGAGTTTGTTGTTCATCTTATTGATTGATTATTAATTGAACTATAATGGAGTACCGAATTGAATTCGACGACTACGGCAAATTTCGTCTTTGTGATGGAATTGACGGTCACATAAGTCAATTATGATCAGCATCATATTGTTTAGGTAATTCAAAATCTCTCATCTTATCCTGATCCATCCTTGGTCAAAAAAAGTAAACACGGAGAGGAATAATTACTCCAATAAACTAAACTTCTCGATAGTCGATAGGTGATGATATAATATGATAACAACAAATCATCAACACAACACAATTCAAAAAATAATTTTATTGTGAGGTTATAGTTTTAACCAGTGCGTTCGAAAACACACGAGATAAAATACGCTCTCTTGACCACGTGACTATAAACTTCACTCTTGCTCTTGGGGAAAATTTACCCCTTTTTCGAACGCACTCTTAATGTATAGTATAATTTGGAAACCTTGGAAACGAAGAAGTTGCTGATAGATGTCAACTTGTTAAGAATGTTCAAACATGGTTTTATGCGAATTCATACAGGGTGACCCAGTTTTATCCTACAATATTTCAAATTTAGATTCTACTCATAAAAATTAACAATTTTATTCTATGAAAATTTTCAAAATGTTTGGTCTCTTTTCAAAAGCGTTTTTGATAGTGGATATAGCCCCTATTGTTTGGGTGGTTTTTGTCATGGTTTCGTCGCCTTTCAGAATAAATGTCCATAAAATAAAAATTGGCCATCTTTATTGGTAAAATCTAAATATTGAATATTGCTGGATAAAACTAGGTCACCCTGTTTGAATCAAAAAAATATTGAAAAATTTTCCTTTTCGCAACATACCATGTACAAATCTTTAAAGTTGACATCTAATAACAGTTACTTCGTTTTCAAGGTTTCCAAATAAAAGCATACATTTCAAAACATGCTTGAAAATTTTGAGAATTTCTGACGTTAGTATCTTCTTATTGGTTGACTTTGGGTAAAAGGTATGCTTTATGAAAAATGTTTAGAATTTTCAGGAGAATGCAAAAATCAAATGAAAAAAAAGGTGTTGTGATTATTCATTCTGAACCATAAAGCTTTCATTTGAGTTTTTTTTTTCATAAACATCAAATCAAAAAGTCAATGGGGGAGTCCATTTAGCTTCGAACACCCTGTACATACATTGACATTTGTATGTACCTTTTGTTTGTTCATTCATGATACATTTTTTAAAGTTAAATACACTATTTTTGTATGCTAATGGTTGTGCATCAATAGAGTGTTCGTATTGGTATTTTTATTTTGTTTTAATACTATCCAGGATGGCTTAGGTTAAAAAAGGAACGAGTTGTTTATAATGGATTATTCGTCGTGCTCGGTCAAAAAGTGAGATTTGCAATAAAATAGTATAATTTGGATGTTTATATTTCACTCAAAAGATATCTTAGTTAATTTTGGTTTTTCAAAAAAATATGAAGGAACAAATTTCCAATATTTTTCATTGACATTCAGAATCCGATACTAAGAAATGCAAAAAAGCATCGAAAACCTAAAAATTTTACATAATGTTTTTTTTTTTTTTAATGAGACACCTTGTTCATCTCTGGCTAGATGAATCTTTTTTTTCCTGATTCCAAATTATATACAGTGTGGCCATTCAAGTGAGCAACAAACATATAAGAGATTATTTTTTAATCAATTGCAGAACCAAAATTCATATATCATCAGATATTGGTGCATGGTCGACAAATTTATTGGGTGCAAGTCAAACATCATACACGGTAGGTCAAAAATATAAAAATTGAAAAAGTGTAAAGTACTCTTATTTTAAAAAAATCAGCAAAATGTTATGAAGAAAAGTTGTTCAGAATCAAAAGTTTTACCCAAATACCAAAAGCATAGCGCCCTAGAAATCTTAGTCAATTTTACAAAAATGCTTGAATTTGAGCGAAGTTATTTTTATAAAAAAAATGATAGATAAGCACAAAAGTTGAATGTTTTTGGTCAAATTTTTATAATCCGATGTCAAATAAGACAAACCGATAGTCTTGGAAATGTCTAAATTTTGATCCCTTTCTGTTAAATGCAATGCCCCCAATGCCTTCTATCACGGACTCAAATATAAAATGGACTGCTGATACCCTGTCAAGAAATGTACAACACACTGGGGGCTGCCATATTGCTTTTTTCTTGGAGGTATATTTATGTTGGTAGCATTGAAAAAGCCGCAAATTTAATTTAATCATGTGTGTGTTGAAATAACTTTTATCTTTAACAAAATAAGTATAATGAAACATTGATATAATAATAAAAATTAGTCAGGACCCGCTCATACAAGCTTATTATGATGTTTGAACCTAGTAATTATCGGTTACTTTTGCATAACATGGTCATATCGCTATTAGTTGGTGTTATGTAACGCATTGTGACTTGATCCGTTTTCAAATTATTTTTATTCAAATATGGTTCACGGACGTGTCGAATTCAATCAATAAACTCATTCCATTTATATTATTTTATCGTCTTCCGGCGACGACTGACAATAGCTGTTGACTTGACTACCTTCAAACTAACCAACTTTTCAACAGGATCTTTACTTTTTACAGATTAAGGCCTAGGTATGCCTATTTTTTGCAATGGAACCATCACCGTCCGTTAACCATGCGACGATCTAAATGATAACAAAATATCTGTAAATATAATTCCTATCACAGGTAGTTGCACTGTTTGTTAAATCAAATTTGTGATCCAAATTCAAAAACTCAATCCAAATCCAACAGAAGTTACATTGAATTTCACTTCGAAGTGGAAGTGACAGATTTTCGCTTGCCAAACGAGAATCATATGCTAAACTTCGTTTTTTTTTTTAAATGTCTGACATACGTCAATTTTAGTGTTGAAGTATTGGCACTACTGATACTAATAACTTCCTCGAAAAATTAAATGATCTGCATCGTATGTGTACCAGGTGAACCGAAAGGCTTTAAAGTTATAATTTTATTCAGGGTTTTCCAACGATTTCATCAATAAACTTTTTTTTCGCTTGAATTGTAATATAATACAGAGTAAAGAAACATGCATTCAGTGATATTATATGTAATAGTAAAAATAATTTGATGTATGATTGTTGCAATTAAACATTGTGCCGCCTCTCCACAATTAATGGACGAACGTAGAGACATCATGCCTTCGTTTTGGCATTTTTGTTTGTCCGCTTTCTGGTTTCGTAACTTCTGTCTTTTCCTGATGATCAGCTTCACTGCACGCCATCCTAGGATCAAGGCTATCAACGTAATACTGGCTGATGAACGCTACGCCATATACCGTTTCATGGAGACGATCTTTGAGGTCCATTTCTTCTTGTATCAACTCTCCAAAGCTAACTGTTTGCCTGATGGACTCGATGGCTTGGTAAGGAGGTTTTTTGAGGAGGCCATTGAAGATGATGGGCACTGTTTTGGAGTAACTGCCTATAACAGAAACGGTTCCGCTTCTTTTGGGTGTCAAGACGTTTGGCTTTGTCTGGATGATGCATTCTTGAGGTATTTGGATTTTTCCGGTTTTATTCAATACCACATCTTCATCTTCATCAATCTTCGTATGGAGACAGAAGAGCAGACGAGCTTTTGCGGATGGAGTGGGTACACTGATGGAGTTCACTTTATTGAAGCTGAAGATATGATCGAGTGTCATGATCGACTGCGGTGTACTCGTCTGATAGGTACCAGGTCCACAATGATTCAAGTAATTCATTTTGTCCATTCTAGTCAATGCAGATTTTTCATGGATGATTTTTTTTTAAATGTCACAAATCATATCTCTTATCGAAATTTGGAATCTGTAGATGCTGTTGGGGTTGATTAAGTGGTACTTGTTGAATCGGGGCTATGACGTTTTGCTCAGATCGTCAACCACTCGCCATGATTCTTCCAGGTGTTTTCCTAAATGTTTTTGGACGTATGATTCTGATTTGTGAGTCTTTTTGCTGTTGTTCATCGTCACATTTTCTTGTTCTAGTCCAAGGCGGTCGAGCTCGTTCTTGTCTGCCATTGTGTTCGACTGGTAGCTTTATTGAGAATCAACTTGATCTTTATGACCAGCAAGCATCTATGGACTGTCCTTGTATGGATGGTTGAACAGCGAGCCTTTGTGGACTGGGGCCCTTGGTGGGGAGGAGAACGGCGTATTCATGTGATATTACCACAGAGTGTCTGCTTTCCTGAATATGATTCGCCATGTTATGATATTGAACGATATTTAAACAATTATATAGGTAATTTTAGTTACCCGAACTACTCCCAGGAAAAATGTGATTCATTATGATAAGACGTACAGCTAGGCGGTATAACGTGTCAACCACCCAACTAACAATTATCTATTTTATGAATACCCTAAGAACGTTAACGCAGAACTATTTTTTTAAAACAACAGTGTCGCTAAAAACGTTTATACAAAGCTTATAAACAGAAAAAGGGCGCACTTTTGTGCAGCAATTTGATTGCTTGATTTGTTTTAATATGGCTTCCAAAGCTTTCATCGGACAGTTTAATAAACATCTACGGAATAATTATAAAACATCTACTGTGTAACACTTTTATCATAAAAAGGTTTTATAAAAGTTGTGTTATTATATCATGGGTAGCTTTTTTGTTTTGACCAACACCATAAAAGTATAGTTTTATTGTGGAATTGTACCCACTGAGAATAATTTATTTTTTGATGTTCCTCAACATAACAAAAAAGCCAACTATCGCATGTTTTTTGACAAATGAAATATGTCCGGCTAAATACCTCAGACATAATAATTGAATTTAGTTCTGATATTGTACATCCAACCAGAATGAAAGAAAGTCGATTTGCAATCTGAGGGTTGATATTTTACTTCCAAAAAAAATGTTCTGTTTAATATATGTGGTATATAGTGAAAAATTTCCAAGCACCACAGATATAAAGATTATTTTTGAGATCCAAGAGAAAAGTCCAAAAATATAATTCTTTGTTTCTTTTTTTTATTTGGCCTGTATTCTGATAGAATAATTCAGATGATCCATCTTGAATCATTATAGAATACTAAATAGTTATCTATAGCATTCTATCATTGGTTAAAACACTTTTGATAATGAAATAAAAAATATCAAGGATATGACTTCAAAAGACTTATCGAAGATGTCTTCATTTGAAAATCAGCTCTCATCTTCAGAAGATAAATAGTCATTATCAGAATCAGATGATGAATCCTCTTCAAATGATATTATTAGAGGGGGTACTTCGTTAATACTAGTTACACCCATGTCTTTTGTCCAGTCGTCTCCAATTGATTTTTCTGTATGGTTAACACAATAATTATTCCACATATACTGAATTTGGATAATGACTCGGACCACACTTGTAAAACTTTATCACTACCGACTAATTTAGAATTTGTAATGTTCTTGTTGTAATAAGTTTCACAAAATGCCCAGACCATTTCAATAGTGTTATACTGACAATGATATGGAGGCAGTCGAAGAAACTCGTCGTTTGAAGGCAAAGGCGAAGGGGGCGTTTGAAGAAACTCGTCGACTACGTTCTTTCCACCACAAGAGTTTTCAGCCAAAGGCTCTGTCAAATTCCACAATTGCATTTTGGTACATCACAATGACACATTTTTCTTCAATTTTGCCCAGATCCGGAACTAATTTATTTTTAACCCAGTCCATAAAGATGTCTTCATTCATGCTTTATGATAATCCTTGTCATTATTTTTACTAGAAAAAAGTAAGCAGCAATTTGGAAGAAACCCGCCCCTGTACCCAGCATGTGAAATTATGAACCTTTAGCCCTCGCTGCAAATTTTGATATCAGTCACCCGATCATTTCTTTCACCCACTTTCTAATCTGACTTCCAGTCCGGTGAATCCACGTCTCGTCCAAAAAAATAGAAACCACGTTTTCACTAGAATTTCCATATTTCAAATATTTTCGCGAAAAACTAATTTTTAAACGTTTTTTATGGCTTTTTTCGCATAAAATTTTCCGTCCATCGATTTTTTTAACCCATATTCCTTATAATTTTTTGCAGAAGACTTCTCGATCCATCAAAATCAACCACTTTTCTGCACGTGACCTAATATAAGTATCTGACAACCAAAATGTATCCCCTCTTCCAAAC
The DNA here is from genome assembly GCA_958502075.1 of Orchestes rusci. Taxonomy (NCBI): domain Eukaryota; kingdom Metazoa; phylum Arthropoda; class Insecta; order Coleoptera; family Curculionidae; genus Orchestes; species Orchestes rusci. The sequence continues at coordinate 26,795,131 of OY293305.1, read as the reverse complement.
TTTTAAAAATAAATCTCCCAATTTCCTCCCTTAAAAAAATGTGGTTGAACCATGGCCCTTTCTTTTTTCTTCCCCTTTTCACGCTTATTTTCTCTGCGGTTGTTTCCTTTTCTTCAAGAACTTTTAAAATAGTCTTCTGATGAATCTAGAAAATGATATATTATATGATCTGTAATATTAACATATTATAGGTATGTATTTCTATAGTGCCTAGACATTAGAGCAATGGCTCACGGCTTTATAATGCAATGAAAATCAATGACAAAAAACATCAAAAAGTAGTATTAAAACAATATTACTCGTTTTCCTATACATATTACCTTGAATGTCCTTGATAATCTGATCATGCAGTCATTCCGGTCCTTACATAATATATTTCCAAACGCCCGATACGCATTGTAAATCGCAGCTTTTATCTCTGCAGATGAATGCTATCCGTACGGCATGACAAAATTCAAGGTGAAGTTCGGTGTTCGGTAAATTCTTACCCTTCCACCTTTTCCATTTCAAATTGCGAGTAATCTATACAAGATTGCCAACCTTTGACCTCCAATTTTGGCACATGTCAGGCATTTAAAAAAAAAACAGACTTTACCATCCACATTGAATTTGGCATATGACTGTTGCCAACATAAAAATACCTCCACGGAAATCCAATATGGCCGCCCCCATGATGTTGTACAAAATCTGAAGGTTACCCATTAGTATTCGCAGGGTGTGTCTTCTATACATTTATAAAAGGAAAGATATGTTTGTGCGTAAAAAAGATAGCATTATGCGTGTATCTAATGAGGGAGAGAGAAGGCTTCATTCTGGCAATCTCTGATTGGTCAGATTCGTTGACATGACGTTGCCATGGTGATCGCCGAAGTAACAATGGCTCTATTCTGACGGCCTCAGCAGCTGAGCAGCTTAAGCTACTTGATGAGAAGCCCACCTGAACGTGATGCTGTTGTGAAGCGTCACGTCAGCGTAAAAAAATGTTGCTTTTTCGAAAGCGGATCTCGATATTGACATGTAAATTCGGGTTATGTTTATTTGTTTATGATTACATCTTCATAATGTGGCGGACCTGTGGCGGATTTCCATGTAGCAACACGCCCCAGATCAGTTAGCAACACCGCCGATATTCGCGGCTGGATTTAGCTTCCGTCCTAACAACAATGTAGCCGTTTCTCTGTTTGTTGGGTTGGGATTGTCAAGGTGAGTGGAGGAGGTTGTTTATTGTGATTGTATCAGAATCTTCATAAAATTGCTCTGTTTCGTGATTTTATTGTGTTACTAATAATAAATCCTTGGATGGATAATAATAAGATAATAAGATAATGATTGACACACAGCACGTGTCAAAATCAAAATACATTTTCAATTTACAGTTTTTGTGTGAAATTTTGCTAATCATTACCTATTTGTCTGTATTAAATTAATGATAAAGGTAGATACAAACATTTCAAATTTAGATTTTATTTTAATTCAGAAAAGAGTTTCAAGGCTCATTTCATGAATTTTCATAACAGTAAAGAGTAGGTATATTGGATTTCACTTTGCAGTTGATGAATTTATTCGAAAATGTTTTTCTTTGTGTATCAAATTACAAATTTCGAATTGACTACTTGAAACGCCGATAACTCGAAGAAATTGAATTGAGGCATAATCTATGGTTGATACAAAAATTCCAAATTGCATGAACGATCAAAATAAGATATAATCAATTATCTACATAACTCAAGGTTTTTTGTAAAAAAAGTTCTACTTGAACCACTTTTTTAATTCGGATATGATCCAACGTTCTGGTAATTTTTCCTAACATTATATATTAATAATCTTTCAAGAATATGTTACTGATGATAAATGAAATGTGAAATATATCCATATAGACATACAAAAGTTGAAAGAGTTTAACTGATAATTTGTTGACCCCAAACCAAACAATAAAACTCATTATTAAGGTTATCACAGGTTTTCAACTTTTTTTTGCAGCTCATTTGAATTTCAAAAACGATTGACATCGATTAAAGCATTTTTACCAGAATTCTTACACCTTATAATTTATAAACCCCTATTATTATACATATAGGAATGTATAGTTTCTTATAACTTTAGAACAACTTTAAAGTTTATACTTACTCATAATGTCAAAACGTTCCTCAACTTTCCTGAAGAATTATCTGCTGTGAAGAATAACAACCAGAAAATTGCCCATGTTATCGAATAATAAACAGCGCAAGATATTTGAAAATCTCGCGTAAATCTTCGCATTAGTACAGCAACATTGGTATCATGTGAGAGCGGGAGCTACATCCAGTCGCAAGTCCGCCGATGAGGTGACAAAGCTGACGGATGACACAAGACAGCTGATTCTGAAGACTGAATTCTGTCATTCGTTTGCATCGGTCTGCATCGTATCGTGTCATGTGTCATTCGCAAAGTTGCCAGAAGTACTGTTTTAACAAGAGATCTACTGATTTCGCCCATGGGTTTCTGTTCTACTGTTTATGATAGGGATCATCTGGCAACACTCGACATAGATGACGTCATGACTGTTAAAGTGAGGCAACCTGTTATCTGATCTTGGAACCAACCGACACGTATTTTAGTTGTATTTTGTGTAAATGAAATTTCGTATTACGAGTGTGTATATTTTGCTCGCCCGCAGAAAACCCACGATTATATTATATTCATGGTGATAGTTTTTGTCTCTTTGTGGCACCAACAATATCAACCGGCTGGACAAATTTCTCTACAGACACGAATAGAGAGTAGGTACAAACCCATTAAAATGAAATAATTCGTAAAATAGGTTCCCGATGATTTGGTGTAACAATAGTTTATCTGTTTTTTTAGCGTTTCACTTCGAATCTCATCTCATTCGCTTTTGGATTTATAGTGATAATAATATTAATAAGTCTTCAAGAAATAATGAAGAAAAAAGAGTACATTGCGATAATAATTGACATTTATCATTCCTGATGGGCGATTTCTGATAGGAGAAGATCGACGGCGGGTGACGGGGATTTGTTGGATGATTTTTCGATAGTGTTGTGTTATTTTGGAATCTCAGCGTTAATAATAATAATAAGTATGTAGATTTGTTTGGTTTCGATTAGATAAGATGAGAATGTTCCACTTTTGTTTTCGATTTCGTGTTTTTTCTTCTGGTTGAGGATATTTTACATTATTGTGCAACGTCAGAGCAGACGACGCGGACGGTGATTTGTTGGATGATTTTTCGATTGAGTTGTGTTATTTTGGAGTCCCAGCGTTAATAACAATTAGTAGGAAAACAAAACAAAACATCTTTCTCTTGTAATTTCTAATTTCAAAAATATTATAAATTGATGTTTAGTTGAGCCGCTTTTGCACCCCTCTTCTTAGCAAAATAATATACTTTTGAAAAACATTCATTTTAAAATAATACATCCCTCATTCAGAATCTTGACCTACCGCCTCGGCCGCCATTGTCAGGATTTTGGCCTTCAACAAAAGTCTATTTTTTTTGTTGGTTTGCGCTATCAATGTTTCTGCTAGTGACATAGCAGAATGAAAATCTTCCTTATCAGGTTGATACTAATTCTGCTCCGTAGAAGAACCTAGTTTCAGATATAAGTCAATCGATTGACCTATATCTGTGACAGTGTCTGCTTGTTTAGTCAACTCCGATGACTTTCTCGGCTCCCTTTCCACATTCCTCTTTTGCCTTAGGGAGCTGGGAGTTTCTCCGACAGCTTCAGCAGGGGATAGTGGTCTCGATCTTGGCTTGATCGGTTGGTTGTCAACAACCGATTCATTCTGGCTGGAAATGTCTGGACTTTCACCCCTGCTAAAACTGTTTGAACTGGTTTGGGTAAAAAAACCGTCATCTTCCACAGTTTTCCAGATTTTAGATGGAGTTGACCCAGGCATTTCTAAACATTTTTGTTTTTTAGCAAAAATGTTCTCCTCAGTTCTGAAATTGAGAAAAAAAAATACTTGAAGACATATCTCCTGAGTTCATGTCTTCACAATATTTTTTTATGTAGAAAGCAGTATTATCAATTATTATCCCATTTACTGATCTCATTCAAACTAACCAAAAATTTGCTCCAAATCGTTTCTATATTTTTCGAGAAAAAACTAACTGATAAATTAATATTCTTCATAAGCAAATAAAGAAAGTACAGGGTGATCCATCATAATGTCGCCCCCTTTAACTTGAATTTCAAAGTATGGTTATATAAGTTATGAAAAATTTATTTTTTTACGTATACAAAAGTTTGTCTACCATCAGTATCAAGGGACTTTCAATGAATCACCTCAAAGCAAAGAAACATTTTGTAAAATAGCAAGACTAATCAAATGTTGTGTACACCAAGCATAAAGAATTAATGAAAATATCCTAATCTGTCTATGGGGGGCCAAGAACCCCATTCTGTCAAACTGGTCACAGGTGCCGGTATAGCTGCTGGACCCGGACGGCTACTCTCTCATGTATTTTCTTTCTCTAATGAATTTTGCTCCTATACACTTCCAAAGGTCTTGACATGTCTCTACTGGAAATAGAAACATTTATATAATGGGGCTGTTATCCCGCACTTTAACATTCATGCACATTTCATAATAGTTTTGCTGTTAGCAAAATGTTCCGGGGCTACGATTGAACGTTTACGGTGAACACGTATCTGTTACGATTGTTTACTAATAGAAACGCTCGATTTGCTAACAGTAGTGGAGCCAAAATCCCTAATTTTCATATGTAAACAATCGTAACGTATACGGTACCTACTTCATTGTGAATAAATGGCAAAAGGGGGAATTTCAATTGGTTGTTGCCCTTTTCTTAAGTATGTATAGGTACCTACCCGTTTCTTTGGTGATAGTGGCCACGGTTGTTCACGGTGCTTCCAGTACCAACTTATTTTTGTGTCCTTGATTTATCAAATCCCATATGCATGGATGACCTTCAATGAGGTCGATGAAAGTTCCTTCATCCATTCTTGAATTTGAAATCAAGCTGACTCCTCACCTCACTCGTCACTTCAAAATGACAACACAGATATATCCTTAAAAGTCAAAATTCAAAACAGCACGTTATTATCAACCACTAGGAAGATGGCAAACGGCATTAGAATAGAGTCCGCTCTCATTCAACATCCATATCTTACCCAGGTGGCAACTGCCAGAAATGACACATGTGCAGTTACGATTTTTGCATAACTAGCGATAAAGACGAAAATTATCAACTTTCAAGGCCACGAGTTATGCTTATGCTTATCGTTATATTTGTAAATTTTATAAAGGCGTTCATAAGAAATCATACGTTCAACTTTTGTGCTTATGACCAAAGTTATGCTTATGCTTATGAAAGTGTTGTATAAACCAGGCATAACTTGATCTAAATAATAGTAATAGTATTTATTTCATGATCTCATTAGTAGGTATGCTTCAAATGCTGATAAAATCGTGCCCAAGCTTCGAAAGTTTTATTCCTGTGTTCCTTAGAGCTGGAATATTATTTTGCAGATTGGTTTAATTTAAATTCAGTTTCGAAGAATTGAATAAAATTAAAATCAATCGTTCTTTAACAAAAACAAATAACAATTGAGACCAGTTATTTCGGATTTGATGGAGAATTTTATAGACAGCTGGACGGAAGTGCCATGGGTAACCCAGCAAGCCCTGTACTTGCCAATCTGATAGTGAACTTTGTCATAACAAAAGTTGTGAAGAGCATTTCATTCGATATTCCGTTTTTGTTTGTATACGTGGATGACACTTTTCTGTGCGCGCCTGAAGTGGAGATAGACAACCTGCTGGAATACTTCAACTCACTTTGCCCCAAAATCCAATTCACCTTGGAGAAGGAATCCGATCAACGACTATCATTCCTTGACGTTACTGTCATTCGAGGTGACGATGACTCTATGACAACTGATTGGTTTATGAAGCCAACAGCGTCAGGTAGAATACTGAATCATTTCTCGTACCATGCTACGAAACACAAAATAGCAACTATTTCTAATCTGCTCTACCGAATCGTCCATTTGAGCTCCGCTCGTTACTGGGAGCAGAATTTCAGCAAATTGAGACGTATGGCAAGGAACAACAACTATCCCAAAAGTTTCGTTAATGGAATAATAGAAAAATTCAAAAGAAAAAATTTGATTGGAGCTGAACACCACCATAAAAAGAACATTGAAATGCAAAATATAAGACATGTTCGATTTTCTTTCATAGCTGGACTATCCCAAAAATACAGGCGTTGATAAATTCTAATAATTTAAAAGTCGTTTTCTATAATATAAAATCCACGAAGCAACTATTTACACGTCTGAAAGATCCTATATCGATATCTAATAGATCTAACGTTATCTACAGTATTCCGTGCCAATGTGGTAAGACCTATATTGGTCAGACAAGACAGTATGTGAAGACAAGGATGAAAGGACACACTTATGATTGTCAAAATAAATATAGAGACAAACTAGAGAAAACTGCTTTGGCCTCCCATCATTTCGATCATAACCACGAATTTTCATTCAAGGACGTGAGTATCTTAGATAATGAAACGAATTACTACAAAAGAAATATATCTGAAATGGTTTTCATTAAAGCCTCGCCAGAGGTGACGGTTAATTATAGAACTGATGTCAGTCATTTGTCAGTCATCTATAATAGTTTAATCGAAAAATTCAAAGCAACGCGCGAACGTTCACCTTAATTGCGGACTTTATTGACCATGTGACAACGGTGTTTCACTACCATGCTATCGACACTGATAGGATTAGTTTTATAAGAAAGAATCAGACCATATTAACAACCTAACGTATTCAGGTGTGTTTAGTTTATCCAATTTTATCAAATGTAATTGTTTTTCTTCTGGCATAAAATGTGATGTTATGTGGATGTGACTGGATAGTTTATATGTTAGTTTTATATCTGTCGGCCTTTTTCAATGTTTGTGGCCGTTTATTATTGTGTTCACCTTACTATTTTTAATGGTAAGTTTTTTCAACACCTAGACATAATAATTTTTTGTGTAATTTGACATTGTGCTGTATTATAGCTTGATAAAGACGTAAACCAAACGTCGAAACGTCGCTGAAAGAACAATAGAGGTTTTTCATCAAACACAGTCCATTATTCCCGACAAAAGAAACTCATCAGTTATCGAAACTTTTGGACGCTAATTTGCAACTCTATGATTTCAAGACAAAATCCTGGTAAAAATTTTTGTCAGAATCGACATCATACTGTCTTTCTGATTATCCTGCTCTTATCTTTATCAGTAATTGTGAAGTAATCCCGTTTTTTAGTTAGTTCAGTAGTTCCATAAGAGTTTTGTTGTTGGAATATACAGGTTCAATTCTATATTATTTGATATCAAATAGTATATTCACTCACTTTGTACCAAGAGTACTGTATCGTACCTAACAATAGTTATAATCATGTTTTGCACAGACGTTGGTTTTGACTAAAATCTTTGAGGAGGAGGAACCGAGCATGTGTCCTTCATGCTCGGTTCCTCAATCCTTGATCTATATCCTTTCAATAGCAATCTAGTCTACAGGGTGTCCGGTAACTATATGAAATAATTTTTGAAGCGTATAGGGGAGGTCAAAACAACCCCAGTTTGTCATTGAACTTTCTTCTCTAAAGCGCCTCCTAACCGAGATAGAGAGCCCTAAAGGAGTACCCAACGATTTATTGTATCTGCTGTAATTTTCGAACCGTCTTATATAATTTGATGAGATTTTAGGATAATATAAACCATAGTTAAGTCAATATTTGAAATTGTGTGGAAACCAGAAACGGACTGGCTACCAAACCTTTTGGGCCCAATTTTTGACAGGTGTCATTTAACAGAGCTGAAAACTACTTTTTTGAATACTTTGACCTTTTCTCATCAAAAAAAGTGCTCCTCTTTTGTTTCGATAAAAGTATCCGTTTTCGTGAAAAATGGGTTTTTGTTTTACAGGTTATTGCGATAATACATTAAAATACTACGGCAAGACACTGGTTAATGTTATTGTTGGTATGGAATTCTTTTTTGACTCTCAGAGTGATTGACAGTACTGGAATTTGTCAAATTCAGAAAAAAAACTCGGATTTTCTTAATTTTTTTTTCTGTTTTTTTTTCCAATTTTTAACTAATTCTAGTATAGGCAATCAATTTGAGAGTGTCAAAAAAAATTGCAATATCGAAAATACTTACACCTGGTTTCTCGTCGTAGTATTTTGGTGTATCATTGCAGTAACCTGTAAAACAAAAATGCATTTTTCTTGAAAACGGTTAGTTTAATCGGAACAAAAGAGGAGCACCATTTTTGATAAAAAAAAAGATCAGAGTGTTTGAAAAAATAGTTTTCAGCTCTGTAAAATGACACTCGTCTAAAATTGGGCTCAAAGGTTTAGTGGCCAGTCCATTCCTGGTTCCCCCTACAATTTAAAATATGGACTTCACTATGGTTTCATGAGTCTTTATGGCCCACACAACATACTTGAATTTTATCAAATTATACAAGCCGGTTCAAAAGTTAGAGCTAAAAAATTAAATCGATGGGTACCCCCTTAGTGCTCTGTATCTCCGTTAGGAGGCACGTTAGAAAAAAAGTTTCATGACAAACTGGGATTATTTTGACCTCCCCTATACGCTGAAATTATGCCATATACTCACCGGACACACTGTATAACTTTATGACTGATTACTTTTAATGGGTTTCTGAATACTTTCCAGCCGACAACCATTCATCTGAAACTTTATTGTTGGTTCAATGAGTCTGAACCAGATGGCAATACGGCACTTTCTGAAGATATCGCCTTGGAAATTCAATAAATCAGATAAAATCAAATCAAATCAAAAATGTACTTCATTGTCAAGGAAATGAGACATTCTTATTGACAAAGCATACTATACTATAACTAACATGAAATGAACACAATATAACGACTGAAATTTAGCTAAAATATATAGTATGTTTAAATTGTATAAAAAATATAAAAAATCACAGACATCTAGCACGACGGTTATAGCTCAAACAGTTTAGCAAGGCAATGTATGATTATATAATTGATTGCGGCTAATTCAGAGGATACAAAATGATAGGGAGCAGAGGGACAATTTAAACTGAGGTATTGGTAACTCCAATGTATCTTCAAAAAACTCATCCATGCTATAATAAGCCTTCACCAATAAAATATCTTTCAACCCCCTCTTCAGTACCCTCAATTGAGTCAAGGACTTCAACCGTGCCGGCAAATGGTTGTAGATTTTCCTTCCTTTATAAATGAAGGATCTTTTTGTGACAGCCGTAGTTGGTGGAGGCAGGGCCTCCAGAGCCTGGAGGTCAATTTTTGAGCCTTCGTATTTGAACGTTAACGCAATTGTGCGATCAGCAATATTTGAAATAACATGATGATCGCATTTTTGCGTATAAGTTTCAGATTATGTTACTTGTTTTATAAGCACATATTTGGAAATATGAAATTAATATTTTCGTTTTGGGTGTATGTATATTTGGAAATGTAATAATAGGGCATTTTGTATTATCCAATTCATCTAAGCGGCACCTTGTACATTTTTCGTTTGGATGACTAAAATAGGGAGTTTCTGAGCATAGTTGCTGCATCCGTCTTACTCCTTAGAGCATTTATCTGCATTTGATAAATTGATTTGAATTATTTATAGGAAAATCAATTAATACCTGTTTGGGTACTTGCCATATTTGTGATATTGGTTATAATAATAGGAATTGTTTCATGAACAAATTAATCAAAATTGCACATTTAAATATAAGGTCAATTTTTACAGGTTTTTTGGAGTTTAAAACAATAGTTGAGCTTCATGATTTTGATATCGTTCTTCTTACGGAGACGTGGATGTTTGATGGTGACGGTGTGCTTGCGTTGGACATTCCGGGATATCGCATGGTTCGGAAGAATAGGGTAACTAGAGGCGGAGGTGTTGCGGCGTACGTAAGGAATAACTTTGATTTTGAGGTTTTGAATTTTGAATTCAGTGTCAATAACTCTTTGGAATATTTAATTTTGAAAATCAGGATTGGGAATAGTTTTTATGGAGTCTGTGTTTTTTATCGTCCTCCAAATTTGAACTTTTCTTCTGTTGCCGAGGATTTCGATAATATGCTATCTAATATGTATCCAAAGGTAGGGGAAATTATTTGTTTGGGGGACTTTAATATAAACCTTCTCTGTTTGGATGATCCTCTGGTTCCTTTGTTTGGGAATTATAATTTTGAACAAGTTATTGATGAACCTACTAGGGTGACTGGAACTGCTGCTACTTTGTTGGATCCCATATTTCTTACAGATATCAGTTTACTTCATGAATCTGGCACTGTCCCTGTGGGAAATGTTTCCGATCATCATTTAGTTTATTGTACTTTAAAGGTAGAAAGGTCTCATGTTGAACCAAAATTAATTACTTACAGGAACTTCAACAATTTTGATTTGGAGGCTTTTAATCGTGATCTTCAGCTGCTTCAATGGAATGATATATTATTTGAACCCAATCTAGATAGAAAGGTTGAACTACTCAACAACTTCATTTTACAGACTTTTGATGCTCATGCTCCATTTAAACAAGCCAAAGCTCCGTGGTTAACAACAAACTTAAAATTTCATATGAAACAACGAGATAATGCGTTAAGGGAGTTTAAAAGAATGAGAACAACACAAAACTGGGATAACTATAAACGTTAAAGAAATTTAACTGTTTCAATGGTAAGAAGAGAAAAGCGGCAGTATCTGAACCATATCTGTGGAGAAAATAATATTCGAAGAACTTGGAAATCGTTAAGGTCCTTTAATCTGTGTTCCAATAAAAATGTAGATATTCCTGGTAATCTCTCGGACCCTAATGAAATAAGCAACTATTTGGGACAATATTTACAGCAGGTTACTGATTGCTCAATGAAAGAAATTTTTTATAAACAGAATAGTTTCAATGATAATCTAGCTTTTTCGTTTAGAATGGTGGGTGTTGAGGAGGTTCATGACGTTATTCATTCTATACGTACTGATGCCGCTGGGGTAGATGGTCTTAGTTCTTCGATGTTGAGATATTGTAGTCCGTTTATGGACAAATATGTAACACATTTGATTAATTGCTCCATAGAAGCAAGTTATTTTCCAGATCAGTGGAAAATTTCCATTGGGAGGCCTTTACCTAAAATAAAAAATCCGACACGTTTTGACGATCTGAGAATAATTAGTATTTTGCCGGTCTTATCTAAGGTTTATGAATTTTTTTTATATAGTCAGCTGTTTCAGTACTGTGTTTCTAATAGTATTATACCTGAAAGCCAATGCGGGTTTAGACGAGATTTTAGCACATCTGTTGCTTTAGTGGGTGTTACTGATGACATCATTGCAGCTATTGACAAGCAACTTAGCAGTGCGTTGATTCTTCTGGATTTTTCAAAGGCATTTGATACTGTTAATCATGCTCTATTGTTATCAAAATTAAAATTCTATGGTGTCCAGGATCAGTCGCTTCAACTTTTAGATTCATATTTATTCAATAGGTTTCAAAAAATTTATAATAACAGTTTTTCTGAACAAATAAATATTTTGTCAGGTGTGCCTCAGGGATCCATTCTTGGACCCTTATTTTTTATAATTTACACTTCTGATATTCTAAAGTCTTTGAAATATTGCAAAATTCGAGCATATGCTGATGATACACAAATATATTTACATTTTGATCACAATGAGTATATGAACGCTTCTTATATGATAAATGAAGATTTAAAAACTTTAAGTCGGCTCTCCTTGGAACATAATCTTAAACTGAATCCCTTGAAATACAGCTTGTTGATCTTTGGTCCTAGGAGTGCTACAAAAATCTTGGTGGAAAACTTTAATGTGAATATTGACGGTGTGAATATTCCTATGGTGCAATCGGCAAAGAACTTGGGAATTATACTTGACACGGAACTGCGTTTCAAAGAATACATAAAGACTTTGATTCAGAAGTCATACCTTTCATTGAAAATTTTGTATAACAGCCGACATTCTCTTAGTTTTCAGTTACGTAAAATGTTGTGTGAATCGTTGGTTCTATCTGGTTTCAATTATTGCGATTTTATTTATGGCCCTTGTATGGATCTGTTGCACAAGAACCGTATTCAACAGGTACAAAATGCATGTATACGTCTTATTTGTGGTCTAAGAAAGTACGATCACATTTCACAATCTTTTAAGGAAGTTCAGTGGTTGAAAATGGAGGATCGTCGAACTTTACACCTCGGAAACTTTTTGATAAAAATCTTAAGGAATCCAGGATTACCTTCTACTATAAGGGATAGGTTTGTATTTCGCCTAAACGCGCATTCTCGTGACATTAGATTTGGGAATAGGATAACCATGCCGCGCCATCAGACTTCCATGTTTCAGAGGTCGTTCACATTCAACGCCATCAAGTTGTTCAACTCTTTACCGAACGAGTTGACTTCTCTGGATGAGAAACAATTTAAAGTTTTATTTAAGTCATATATTCGTGACCTTCGAGACTCCTGAATATCATGTGATAATCATTATCTTGTGCTCAATTCCAGTATCAATCATTGTATGGCAAGTGTATCTTGGGAGATGTTTGATTTTCTAGTATTGTTTGTTAGGTTAGTTTTGGTTAGGTTAATCAAGTAGTGTTTAAGAGTTCTGTAGTAAATACTTATTTGTCTACTAGAGCGGGGTTCAGTAGAGTAGCCTTTATGGCTAGACTGCGCCTAGCTAGTAGACTTTTTGTACACATTGTATTGTATTAGTTTGTTTGAATTATGAAATAAAAGACATTTATTATTATTATTATTATTATTTGCGAACGGTCAAGAATTGACCCCCTGGCGAGTCTCTCGATGTTTACATACATACAACCAAACTTATATGGAATCACCTATTATTTTTATCCTTTATGAGGTGTTGTTTTTTTCAATTTTTAAAATAAAAGACTCTCTTTACCAAATATCAAATTACAAAAATAATTGACATATAAATGCAAAAAGGATATATTAATATAAAAAATAAGCTTGACCGGTTTTTTTTTTGATTAGTAAAAGAAAACAAGATTTAAAATTCCAGTAATTTAAAAGCAAAGAAAAAGAAAATATATTGATTTTGATAATCGGTGTTGCCACCTCTAGCTCTTTTGCAAGCTTCAATACGCCTTGGAATGCTTCTTATTAAATTGTCAACATTCTCTTTGGGAATGTTTTCCCATTCTGCTAATGCTGCTTCAATTAGTTGTGCGACATTTCCTGAATTGTCCCAACGGGCTCTAACCCTTCTTTTGAGCTGGTCCCACAAGTGCTCAATGGGATTCAGGTCGAGCGAACATGCGGGCCAGTCCTAAACTGTGATACCTTCTGTTTCAAGAAATTCTCTTGCGACTCTGCTGGTATGTGGAGGTGCATTATCTTGCATAAAGATAAAATTATCTCCAATTGCTACTCTCCAAAGTCTAACTATAGGTTCTTACAGTTAATCAACATACCTCCGACTTGTTTAAGTTTGGTGAAGTGGTAACAAAGGAGTTTTTGCTCCCAGCATAAAACCTCCCCAAAACATTTCACTTCCTCCTTTATATTTTGGGAGTGATCTGGCAGCCTGTAGTCCAGCTTGTCTTCCTGGAGCTCCAAGAACACGATTTCGTCACACTTTCGAAACCAGTTATTTCATATGAAGACAATGAAATTTGGTTGGCGACGACATGATCTCTTCTGGGGCCCGATCCTCGAGTTACGGAGAGATCGCTTCCTCGAACTTGATAGAAGGGAGAATATTTTTGAGAAAGCAGAAAAGTTCCCATCGCATGATTTTCTCCATCCCTCCCTTTTCCAGACTTTCGCTATTCTTGAGATGTGGGAGGCTATAGTTAAGTGGAACTATCAAATTTCCGCCTGCCAAACGGAAATCATATGCTACCATCTACATTGTATTTGTGTTCAAAGTCACGCTCACACTAAATCCAATGTGGATGGTAGCATATGATTCCCGTTTACCAAGCGGAAATTTGACAGATCCACTCAATTCTACTGACACAAGTCAATAGAACAGACTTCTATCAAAAATCAGGAGAACATTTTTGATCCCACTTTTGAGAATAGGCATCATTATTTTCGAGAGAATCACGCCTAATTTACTCCCAAGGAGCGATTGCTCCCTAACTCAAGGATCGGGCCGCTGCTAAAATTATTTTTTTGTGCTTCAAACGTATTATCGGTTTTTTGAATCAGCTGTACAGGGTGGCCGCTTCGTTTTGTCTTTCCTTCTTAATGGGAGATTTTGAAGTTTTTATTTGGACCGTAATTGATGTTGTCGATTATTTTGAGCAAGAAATGGTGCATTCCATTTAAAAAAATCCGAGTTTTTTTGGAGAAACTGGAATTTTTTGTTTTTTATAATTCATGAAGACCCTGTGAATTATTATGAAAAATGATCAAGATTATTTGAATGGCCAGCCTTATCTTAGGGTACCCCCAAAGTCTCATTGTCCTACGTCTAATAATCTCTGGGATACAAGGCGTCGAACTACCCCCCTTAACCGTCATTTTTTTTCTTGAAATGCAAATATCTCCAAAACAATCAAAAATTTAACTATAATTATATAATAGTCTGACCTTGATTTTCAAAAAGGACTCCAAACATGAAAAATGGTTATTGCCATTCAAAATAAGGAAGTTGGTATCCACTTCTGGTACAGCAGAAAGTGATAGAGAACTGTTACTATTTTGAAAAAGAAGTTGATGATCGAAAACCTTTGTCCGTACATTTTTATAAGCGTATTAAGTTTACTTTCCCACAAAAGGTTCATTGTCCTTTCAAAAAAAGTCCCTGTAGAAGTAAGCTATGAAACATGGCTATTATGAAATATAATAGTATCTGGTGAAATGGGGTATGCTATTTGGAAGCAATAATGACGTGTAGGTATGAATAATGTGCTGTCTACTTTAGCTTTATCTTTGTAGGTATACAGTGTGTTTAGCCAAGTTTGCACCATATGGAAAACTTTTCTTATCATTAGTTTTAGGCAAAAAGTTATTCTTTATACATTGTCCGCCATACAGTTGGGGACAGTGGAAAGCATATGAATACGCACAAACAGTTATTTTTTGACAACCCTCGTGATACGCATAGGTGAAATAAATCAACACACATGTTATCTGCTAGATCGTTTTACTGTCACTGATCACGTGTTGTTTGTTTACTCCGATGATTTTTGGTTTTAAACCATGAATAACAAAAACTATCAAGCCACTGCGGTAAGTATTGTGTAGTATCTGCGCTGGGATTTGTTTGAGGTGATATATGTTTAGTAATCTGATACAAAAGAGATGCAATTAATGTATTCTTTCTATGACTATTCAGTTATAGATGTATTATACATCCACTTTCTATTGGTTAATGGTAACTCGTTACTCGTACCAGTGACTTTTTTTCAGTACTCAATTGTTTTTAACCAATGAAATGATCTAATCTCATTACTCCACTGTTCTAGAGCCAATTCGACAAAATGTCAACCTTCGCATACATCATTTGTAAAATGCCCTTTTGACCGACCATACTTGTTTTGTAGTCATTATCACATTGTGTTAACAACCCAACCTCACTTCAAGTAAACTGGTTCTCAAAAAGCGCCGTCCAAATGAAATTGAATATTTTAAAGTTCGCTTCAATTATTGAATAATCATAGAAAAAGTATCTACTCGCGGGAGATGGATATTACTTACACAGATGATTACTAACCCAAACTAACCCAAACATCATTCTCGTGAGTGGTATCCAACATTCCCGCTCGTTGAATAATGTACTATTCTATTACGTTCTTATATTTTGTTTTCTACATAAATATCTTAGTTACTAGCCAATCCCTTCGCACCACTGGATAATAAATTTGAGAAACCATGCATCTTGGTGTAACAAGATTATTTGAAGTAAGCTAAGCTGAAATAATCAATCCCAAAACCAAAAACCAGCTTTTTTGGTTACTTATGACTTGTCATTTTGACAAGAGTAATGTGTTACTTATGACAAAGTTTGGCATTTTACGAGGGTTGTTTGAAATATTTTGTGAGAATTCATATTATGCTTTCCACTGTACATATGGGCATTTTTCTATTATTTATATTTTTGAGAAACTTTTTTTGAGTATAGTTTGTGCATGTCCAATAACCAAAAAATCAATTTCAATCAATTTTTGAAGCAAATCAGTGGAAAAAAAAACTCATATTTCACCCTTTCCATTAAAATAAAATTCTGAATTTAAATCTATTCAACTGATCTACATAAGTTTGATGTAAAATCAGTCGATTTTTTTATGAAATAAAACATTCAAGGGATATAAATTGAAAATTACCGCCCAACTGTACCCATTTTCTCACATTTTCTGGCAATCAAAAAAATGATTAATCAAGGAATATCTACCATAGTTTATCAATAGTTGAATCTTGAAGATAATTATTTTATAAAATCGTATCTACTGTGGAAACGAAGGACATGGGTACTGTCAAGAACACGATTAGACGGTATATTTCAATTTATAGGTATATCCTTGAATGTTTTATTCCGAAAAGAGATTCGACTAATTCAATATTAAACCAATGTGGTTTTTTGATGGAATAAAATCATGATATTCAATTTTCCTTTTAATGGAAGTGGGTGAAACATAAGTTTGATTTTTTGTCCTCCGTGAATTCTAAATAGCTTTTTTCAATAAAATAATTCGATATCTTGTCGGATTATCCCATTTTTTGACACCAGAATGAACTTTTTTTGGTTATCGGACATGCACAATCTATCACCAAAGACAGTTTCTCAAAAATATAAATGATGAAAAAAATCCCATTCACCCAACTTTATGGCGGACAATGTAAAATGTTCTACATACTCTGAAACCTGAAAGGCAGTCATCAAATATTAATTTTTCTCAGGGCCGGTATTTTCACATGAAAGTAGTCGATTTCTATTCCTCAGAATAACCTCCAAATTGGTCCCGCCATGGTGACGCTCCATTTATTATCTGGCGGATAGCTTATTAGCCAAGCCAGTGACAGTCTTCAGTGATGCTGAAACGACATGTTGTGGGTGATCCGTCACCCTGTAGAAACTGGCCAATCGATCCGCCATTTTTTCTGGATAATTGTGGGCTACTAAAGAACACCTGGTCAAAAATTCAGCTCAAACCAGATCATAAAAAGTTCATCGATCCTACGAAATTTTGAGGATAATCCACTAAAAAATGTCACTGGCTCTCCTACCAAGATTCATCTAAAATGAAAATCAGGATTGTTTTTTCCAATATTGTCTCAAGTTCGAAGAACTTTTTTTTACTTATTCGCTCATTCAATGAATGATCTGATTGAACTACCTATTTGATGTAATAACAATAATTGCTGATGTGTATGTACAGGGTGATTCATTTGCAGCGACAGGGTGCCAGTTCTCGTGAACTATTCATCATAGAGACCCAGGAAAAAAATCTATATAGTAATGTGCTCAAGAGAAAATGCTGGAAATATATTTCAATCTTCTTGGATCGCCACAAGGGGGCGTTACGGTACTGTGAAAACAAAAAATCGATACATTTTCGATTTTTTTTCCGGTGAACTACCAAATAAAAATATGGAAACAGATTTTGGACTATATGCTCTACAACATTGCCCCCCGACACTTCTCTCTAAGTTGTCAAGACAGCTACAAGCTGTCAAACTTGATGTCACTAATTTGCCTATAACTTCGAAATTCCTTAACCGATTTGACTATTCTTGAGCTCATTTTGAAGAGGAAAATCTGCTTTTTCGGGTGCATTTACTCGAGCTCGATTTTAACCGCTTTAGCCGACCACACAACATGAATTGTCAAAGTCAAACAATAGTTTGAGGTTTTTTCGAAATTTTCAAATGCAAACCCACTAAACAGATGCCTCCATCGTGTTATTTGGATAATTTCCCACCACTTTCATGAAGGTGATTTTTGTATATCTTTCGAAATACAAGAGTTACGGAGACTGCATCATCAATCCGTCCGGCAATACTTCTTAAACAGCCCCTGTAGATTTGAATGTGTCAAAAAGATAGAAGTGCCTTGCCAACGGTCGGGATTTTGAGCAGCCGTTTTCTTGTTTTTTTTTAGTCAATTTCATTTTCTTTTAAATATTTTTGGAATAAGGTGTTTACTGGTCGAACGTATTATTTTTGGCAAGTGGTGCACTGTATTCGACTTACCAGCTGCTCGTGGAAAAAAAATGAAAAATAGATAACATTCTCACTTATAGGCTTTTGTTTTCAACATCAACTGAAGAAAATGTTGGGCGCGAATCAAAACCAATCTGATGTGTATATTTTTGACTCAAATTTATAGGGGCTGTTTCAAAAGTATTCCTCGCGTGATTCCTGATGAACTTTCCGTAACACTTCTATTTCTCAGGATATAGAAAAATGATCTGTATAAAAATTATAGAAAATTATCCAAATAACATGATGGAGGCATCTATTTAGTGGGTTTGCATTGGAAAATTTAAAAAAAACCGCAAATACCGGATTGACTTTTACAATTCATGTTGTGTGGTCGGCCAGAGCAGATAAAATCGACCTCGAGTACATGCACCTGAAAAAGCAGATGTTCTTCTTTAAAACGAGATAAAGAACAGTCGAATCGGTTAAGGAATTTCGAGGTTATAGGCAATTTAGTGACATCAAGTTTGACGGCTTGTAGCTGTCTTATTTGACAACTTAGAGAAATGTGTTGGGGGCAATTTTATAGAGAATATCGTCTAAAATCTGTTCCGTATTCTTTTTTTGTAGTTCAAAGAGGAAAATTTCAAAAATGTGTTGATTTTCTGTTTTCATAGTACCGTTACGCCCCATAGTGTAAGATTTTTATAATCTAAGGGGACAAAAGTCAAAATATCAAATGTTTAATGTTTCAATTTTTATTTTTTTTTCTCGAAGCTTATATTTCTAGGAAGTGATTAAAAAGTCCGGCTTGTCTCTAATTCGTGAAAATGACCTGAAGAAGTGGGGTTGTCGGAGAAGCACTTTCGCTTAGCAGCGTAGTTACTCAGTGCGCCCCCTTGCGGCGATTCTAGAAGTTTGAAATATATTTCCAGCATTTTGTCTTGGGTACATTACTATACAGATTCTTTTTCCTGAGTCACTATGATGAATAGTTTGCAAGAACTGGCACCCTGTCGCTGAAAATGAATCACCCTGTACAAATATCTATTAAATTCATCTGAGAAAATCACTTATCTAGACAAAACCTTATTTTTATGGTGTGATTGAATATTTTGGCGTTGTTTTTAATATAGGAAACGCTTTGTGTTTTCGTTGCTGAAATGGCTTAAAACCCTTGTTCTTACCAGGCGAGTTTTATCGGTCAATTTGAAATCGATTTTGAATTGAATGACAATCGTTCTGTCCGGTTCTCACTATAGTACAGGGTGGCCAACTAAGAATGCGAGGTACCGTTTCTCGGAAACTATTTATCGTAGAGGCTTGCGGCAAAAAATTTTATGACTAAAACGACCACGAGAAAAACCTGGAAAATATTTTCATGTTCCTGGAATGACCGTTAGGGGGCATAACTGCAATCTTGAATATAAAAAAGTGATTTTTCTGTGAATTCCGCTGAATCAACCTAACAAAAAAAACCCTGATCTTTGAAGTCGAGGAAAACCTGAATCTTTTTTGTTTAACACTTTTTGCTGTATCACAAAAAATAAAGTGGTGGGGGGTGGAGATTTTTATGAAAAATACCCTGTATCTTCAAAACGGCTGAGCAAATTTGGGCTCGTTGAGAAGAGCTATTCTTATCTGTTATCATAATTAAAATTATTTCAGTTCCACATATCGCCGCTAGAGGGCTTTTTTCGACATTTCGACAGAAATCGTAAAATTTCTCAAAAAAATTAAATGTATTGGTATAATTTCTTTCACATGAAAATGTAGATTAATGTTGCCTTAACTAGTTCGTGAAAACCGCAACTCGATATCTTATTCCTAACCCAAAATATCGGCTAAAAAAAAATTCGGGGTTTTTATTGCTCCCGCAAATGCTCGAAATGCTGGCCATCACTTTCTATGCATTGCTGAATCCTCACATGGGTAGACAAAACTGCAGTTTCAATTTCGACTCTTGTTATGCTACGTATTGCATCACGAATGCGGTTTTTCAGATCCTCTCTGGTCGTAGGCTGAGTCTGATACACGATGTCTTTTATTTGCCCCCATAAATGAAGATCCAGGCATGTTGAGTCCGGTGATCGCGGAGGCCATGGAAACAGACTTCCTCTTCCAATCCACCGGTGTTGATATGCTGCGTTAATATGCTCTCGCACATTAACGGCAAAATGTGCTGGGCAACCATCCAATTGCAAAAACATCTTTCGCCTTGTTTTCAGAGGCACATCTTCCAACAACAACGGTAGTTGATTGATCAAAAAGTCAAGAAAGACATTGCCATTTAGGGATTGTTCGAAAAAATATGGTCCAATAATAATTCTGCCCCCCAGTATGCCACACCACACATTTAAATTCCAACGTCCTTGGTGCTGAACTTGACGCAACCAATGCGGATTTTCTGCAGACCAATAGTGCATATTATGAAGATTGACTCTTCCGTTACTACTAAAGGTAGCTTCATCGGTCCAAAGAATTTGAAATAAAAATTCTCTATTTTCCCGTATCATACTTAACATCCAATGACAATAGTCTAATCTCCGAACAAAATCATCCTCATTCAAGGCCTGATGCAAAACGACATGATACAGGTGCATTCTAAAAGTAATTAAAAATAAAGTTCAAACGAATATCTTCTTTGATGGCCATTAGAACTTACCTATGGTCCTTCAAGATATTTTGAACCGTTGTTCGTTTTATGCCCAACTCCAGCATTCCCCTCGATATACCCCATTACGTAGTTAACATTTTCGGGCGTTCTTCCAATTCTTTGGCGTTGAACCTTACGGCGGAAACAACCATTGGCTCGTAGGTTCATTATTGATCGGGAAAAAACCCTCACATCGCAAGGAGGCCGATTTGGATACCGAGCGGCATAAACTCTTTTAGCTACTGCAGCATTCTGATGGCATTCAAAGTAAATCGCAAGCATATCAACAGCTTCATCATTAGTGAAACGCATGTTGCAAGCACATAAATTGCTCTTCACTTACTTCACTTTGGGATCTCTTTATTCATAAGTTATTGCAATACAAGATACAATATGACTCAAGGTTTATCTATCTACATTATGTAGAACTATTTACAAGTTTATATTTAATTTAACTGAATGTGATGAACTTAACCTAACTTAAAACTACTTAACCTATTGAACAAAATGTTTTGGTTTACTTAACAAAGATTTCCTGATATTTTATTCTTCTTGCGCATCTTCAGTCGTCATTCTATACCCTCTCTCCTGGGAGTATATATCTCCTCTCCTTACCCCCTAACAAAGGTAGTGGAAGTTGGTGCGTATTTTTTATCAGTTGACAGTGGTGATTTGTAGCGCTTTCAAAGTATTTATTGTTCAGTTTGTTGATATGTTCTGTCAATGATTCAATTTCCATGTCTCTCCTGATATCAACATTTCTTATAAACCAGGGGGTCCCAGTTATTATCCTCAGGCATTTACTTTGAAAGGATTCGAGTTTTTGCATTTGATTTTCCGTGATTGTGGACCATGTAGGTGAGCCATAGGTCAAGATTGGTCTAATCATCATTTTATATATGCTTAGTTTTAATCTTAGGTCCAATTTGCTTCTGCTGTTGATTATTGGGTACAGCTTTCTTAGTTGTCCCATTGCTTTTCCTCTAGAGTTTGTCACATTATGATGCCACTTCATCTTTTTGTCAAATATGAGTCCTAGGTAGATTACTTTATTTTGCCATTCTACAGGTGTTCCCTCGACTTTGACGGGTTTCGGAAGTTTTTTCGTCCTGGGATCCATTATGATTGCTTGTGTTTTTTGTGGGTTTATTTTGATCCTCCATTGATTCATCCATTCTGTGATTTCGTCTGTGTGTTTCTGTAACTTTTTCGTGATTGCTTCTACTTTTGCTGAGGTGGCCATAATTGCAGTGTCATCTGCAAATAAAGCAAGTTGTGTTTCATCATTCTTCGGTATATCAGCCGTATATATATTGAATAAGGTTGGTGAGAGTGCAGAACCTTGTGGGACACCTGTTGAGATTGTTCCCGTTCTGGATCTTATTCCCTCGTATTTAATTCGGAATGTCCTGTTTGTTAAAAATGAATCTGTTATTTTGGTCAGGTGTTCTGGGATTGATGCCCTCTTCATTTTAACGATGAGTGCTTTGTGCCATACTTTATCGAAGGCTTTAGAAATATCAAAAAGTATGGCCCCTGTTTTTCTTCCTTTGCCGAAACCTCTCCTTATTGTATTGGCGATCCTGGTAGTTTGGTGAATTGTTGATTTATTTTTCCTGAAACCCATTTGTTCTTCTGGGATGATGTTATTTTCTTCCAGATTGTAGGTTATTTCCTCCTGTATGATTTTATCGGCGATTTTGCTCAAATGACTTGTCAGGCTGATAGGTCTTAGATTTTCAGGCTTGTTAGCTGGTTTACCCGCTTTTTTAATAACGATGACATCAGCATTTTTCCACATTGTTGGGTAATGTTGCAGATTCATTATTGCTTGTATTATTTTCCTTATTTCTTCTATCTTGTTTTTTGGTAACTTTTTCAGCTCCATGTTCGTTATTTTATCTGGACCGGGTGCTTTTTTCACTTTTGAGTATTTTATTATTTGTAAAATGGTCTCAGTTTGGATTTCTGTTATTTTTCCCTTTCTTGTGTCGGTCTTTCCGAATTATATTCTTTCTCAATTTGATCCATCTGTCTTTGGCTTGGTGTTGGTGTGCCATATTCGGAAAACTGTTCCTCGTAAAATTCTACCAGTAAATTTATATTTTCTGTTAGATCCGTAGCTGTTTTATTATTGTAAGTGATTTGTGAGAGTTTAGTTTTGGCTGGTTTTGTGATTCTACTAGACATTTTCCAAACTGACTCCTTCATATCATTAATTTCTTCTAACTGTTTTTGCCAGTTATTATTATTAAGCTCGTTCAATTTTCCTTGGATTTTCCTGGTTAGTCTGTTGGCCTGATTTTTAATTTTTGGATCCCCTGATTCTTTGGCTTTTTTAAGAAGTTTATTTCTTTTTCTAATCTCTCCCTTAATTATCGGAGGTAACGTTAGAAATTTCCTAGCTTTATATTCTTTTGTTGTTGTGGCCTCCATGGACGCTTTTCTTATTTCTTCTGTTAATTTAACAACAGCTTGATCTAACTCTTCTATTGTTTCCATGTTGTTGATCGAGTTTTGTTTTTCTAATATTTTGTTATACTGTACCCAGTTTGTGAATGAATGTGTCACATAGTTGGAGTTTTTGTGTTTTGGATCGCCCAAGTCCAAAATCACTGGTAGATGGTCAGATCCTAAGTCATCTATAACTTGTATATTCATTTGGACTGTTATTCCTTGTATCAAGAAGAAGTCTAGAATTTCTGCATTACCGTTATTTCCCCAGGGAATCCTTGTCGCCTCATCAGGGGCCAATCTCAGAAAAGGGGGATTGATTACCACCCTCTCCACGATTTTTCCCTTTTGATTGGACGTTCGGTTTCCCCAGATTTTATTTTTTGCATTGAAATCTCCTCCTGCAATTGTAGCTTTCTTCCATTTAAATAGCTTTTCCACATTTTCCTCGTTGATGTCCTTGTTTGGACTTATATATGTTGATGTAAAAACTATTTTCTCACCTGTTCCCATTGGCACTAGTATTGTTGTTGTTTCTATGGGTTCGTTTTTCATTGTTTTTAGTTGCATGTGTTTTATAGATTTTTTGATCAAAATCATTGTACCTCCTGCTGGACCATTCTTTCTGTCATCTCTATACGAGCTATAGTTGGGTATGTTGGAGCGAATCATGGGTTTAAGGTACGTTTCTTGAATAAGAGCGATGTCTATTTCATACTCCTCCATAAATCTTTGAAGATCTCTTGTTTTATGTTGGATACTATTTGCATTCCATGTGACTATCCTCATAAATTTTGGACCTTTATTTTCTGCCATTCACTCTTTTTGTTTTAAATACGGGCCTCTTTGTTCTTGTTTGTAGATTTGAGATTGAATTTTTCATTTCTTTCATCTGTTCCATTATGAGGAATAGTGTAGAATCAATACTGTTATTACTAGTTTGTTGCGTCTGTAGATGATTGGTTGCATTTGTTGGTTGTGATTGGCTTTCTGTACTTTGCGATTGTGATTGTATTTCTTCAATATTTCTCCACGGGTTCTTTTTCGTGGTTGTAGTTTGTGGTTTGTTGTTCGGGTGCGCAGGACAACCCTTGAATGAAGCCGGGTGTTGCCCCTCACAGTTTGCACATTTTGGTTTTTGGTTTACACTTTTTGTGCAATTTGCAGTTAGATGATCACCAATGCATTTTACACATTTCGGGGGGACGTGGCAATGGAAGGAGGCGTGTCCGAATTGCTGACACCTATGACACTGTTGGGTTTGATTTTTCTTCCGTTGAGCCTCAAATTTGACCGAGAGAAGTAAAATTTCGTTTTCATTATAAATTTCCTTTGATTTCTCTTTCCTTGGTAATAGTATTAGTACCAATGGCATTGGAATTTTGTTTCTGTCTTTATCTATCCTAAACCATCTATTTATTTTAATCGGTTCATAGCCTTTTTCTTTTAATGCTTCCTCAATTTTGTCTGTGTTGATATTTGTTGGAACACCACGTGCCACTACTTGGTATAGCTTTTCCTCTTTTAGTTGATATGTATAGTATGGTATATTATGCTTTGTCATGTAGGCAGTCATTTTTCGGTGATTTTTGACGCTTTCTACAATGAATCTGATTCCTTCTTTAACCATTTTGGCAGAAGTGAAGTTAATTTTGTTTTCTTTCATCGCCGCCGTGATTCGATTGTATTTTTCAGTGTTTGTCATAATAATAGGTGGTGGTCTTTCTGGCTTTTTGGTTATTTCCTTCTCCTCTATGTCAGAAGCAGCTGAAGAATCCGCATCAATAATTGACTCTGATGACGAAGAGTTGATGATTCTAGGCCTTTTATTGGGTCTTTTTATTTTCCTGTTTACTTCAGGATTCTCTGTTTCCATGTTTTCTTCCTGATTCATTTGTTCCGTGTGATTGAATTCTTGATCTGGGTCATTTTGCAAGCTTTCAAATCTGTTGCTAGTTGTAATACGATTATTTATTTGTTGTTTGGATGACTTACTTGCGATTTGTTTCCCTTTTGGTTTTTTTGATTCATTTTTTGCGTCTTCCGATTTATTCAGGTCAACTAGATTGAGTATTGTCTTTGTCATCCCTTCGTTCTGAGTCTTCCAAAATTCTTGGATTTCATTTTGTTGTTTATGAAGGTCCTCGATAGTTTTTTTCAGCATAATTATTATGTTGATCAACTCCTCATTGTTTTTGTTTTTCAGATCATTCTCACTTATGTCACTGGGCGCACTCATTTCGGTGTCTTTGAAAACCCGCACTATACCGGCACTTTGCACTGATAACTGATATTATCCTTTTCGGTCACTACGGTTTTATCGCGATTTGAAACCTTTTACCGAACTTTTGTTGTACAACCGTCAACAAAACATACTTTTTTGTACTACATAAATTGCTCAAAATAACGAGAAACTTTGACAACTATTGACAATGAAAATTGGTGACATGGAGACTATGTCTCCATCTATTGTTGATTAATGTGTTATCAACTAGTGTCGTATATTATGCATAAAATGAAGGGGATTTTTGTATAAAATTTTTTTTGGATGATATTTCGGTTTAGGAACAAGATATCAAGATGAGGTTTTCACAAGCTAGTTTAGGCATCATTTAGCTACATTTTCATGAAAAAAAAAATTCATACCAATGCATTTGATTTTTTAGACAAAATTGACGAATTCTGTCGGAATGTCGAGAAAGCCCCTCTAGTGGAGATATGTAATACTAAAAACACCTAAAATATGATAACATTTGTAGCCCAAGAATATATCTTTTCAACGACCTCAAGTTTGTTGAAATCGGCTCAGTCGTTTTGAAGGTACAGGGTGTTTTTCATGGAAATCTTTGAATACCCCCCACCACTTTATTTTTTGAGATACAGCAAAAAGTGTCAAACAAAAAAGATTCAGGTTGTCCTCGACTTCAAAGATCAGTTTTTTTTTTGTTAGGTTGATACAGCGGAATTCACAGAAAAATCACTTTTTTATATTCAAGATTGCAGTTACGCCCCCTAGCGTCCATTTCAAAAACTTGAAAATATTTTCCAAGTTTTTCTCTTGGCGGTTTTAGTGATAACATTTTTTGCCGCAAGCCTCTACGATGTATAGTTTCCGAGATACAGTACCTCGCACTCTTAGTTGGCCACCCTGTCCCATCGATAGAGTAAAGTAGGTTTTATCATATAGGATATGAAAAATATCAATATCAATATGCGTCACAGGTTAGGGGTGTGAATAGCGCACATTCTGAAAATATTTGGAAACATACAGGTTGCGTCACAAAAGTATGGCACGAAAAAGTATGATTTTT
Organism: Orchestes rusci; assembly: GCA_958502075.1. Classification (NCBI taxonomy): domain Eukaryota; kingdom Metazoa; phylum Arthropoda; class Insecta; order Coleoptera; family Curculionidae; genus Orchestes; species Orchestes rusci. The sequence goes on along the minus strand of OY293305.1, from coordinate 26,768,543 downwards.
TTAAATGCAACCTCCTGTATATTTCCAAATATTTTCAGAATGTGCGCTATTTACACCCCTAGCCTGTGACGCATATTGATATTGATATTTTTCATATCCTATATGATAAAACCTACTTTATTCTATCGTTGGGACACCCTGTACAATAAATCTGGCTTCAAAAAGGGTCTTGACTCCCATCAAATGACCCTCGCTCTGATTTTTTGTCAGTTGGTGTTGATACATTAGAAAAGCTTAAATCCAAAAAGTTGTATCCCCCTGCCCCCCCGTTTTTGAGAAATTCAAAACAATTTTGGATTTGATTTTCTGGCGAAACCGTAGGTCGCACAGAAAATTTTATTCAACAAAAAATGAAGACAATCAAATTCTCTACAATTTTTGTCTCAACTGAAATAGCTCTCAAACTTACCGTAACAAAGTTAGAGGGCGCCAAATTCGACAAATGCGATTTTTTTGCATTTTTGAAGTTCAAATATTTTTTTTTACGGTCGCAATGTTTTTAAAGGTGGAGATCATGAAAAAACCTACAAAATTCATATGCAACTTTTTGTTCTACGACTTACAGTTCGGGAGATATGACGCGAGACATGTCGCGAGCTGCTGCGAGAGCACTCGAAAACGCGCCTATTGTAGCGCCCCCTTTCTCTGGCCCGCTACTAACCAAACTGTTTGGAGTCCAGTGGATCAGCTGACGTTGTTTGGCAGTGTCGATGCGAGAGTTTCGACGTATGGTAAACGCCAATCAACTTTGAACCTACGTCATCGATGGCACGAAGCGCGTTATGTGATTTGCTGGTGACCAAATGTGAATACCAGCAAACTTCAAAACAACGTGCTTGGTGTCAACGATGACGTAGATTCAAAGTCTTTTGGCATTTTAACAAGCACGTCTCTCGTATACCGACAAAAAATGCCTCGTTGTTTTATATGTGATGAGGATGTCGTGGAAGACAGTTACAGAAACGAATCGCGTTGAGGAGCCACCAATGAAATTTAAAAAGAAAGTCCGGCAACAGAAGTAACGAATTGTATTTCAATGATTTTTTTCCCACGCTCTCCTGTCATTCCTTTTTAATAATAATTAATTAATTGGCAATTGATTAATTTTAATAATTATATTGACAATGAATAACTTTAATTATTTAATTTTAATTTTATTCAATTACAGTTACACGCACTAGGCAGCTGGGTTTTTATTGTTAAAACATTTTCCGTTCCATGTTTCTTCCATTTTCTGAGTCAGACAAAATCTTTACGCTTATGATATTCATTCAGAATCATTTTACTTTCCAAGTTTTTCAAATTTTCACGTTTTAATAGAGGTTTTATTAATTCTGAAAGGTTACGGGTAGCAAACTATCGTCGGTTATCGATGTCATGCATTTCACACATGCACATTTTGACATTGAATGCAATATATCTCGCGAACTGTGCGTCCTAGAAAAAAAAATTGAGAATAAATTTTGTAGGTTTTTTCATGATCTTTAGTTTAAAAAACATTGCGACCGTGAAAATTTCTTATTTGACCCTCAAAAATGCAAAAAATCGCATTTGTCGACTTTGGCACCCTCTTACTTTGTCACGGTGAGTTTAGGAGCTATTTTAGTGGTGACAAAAATTGTAGAGAATTTGATTGTCTTCATTTTTTGTTCAATAAAATTTTCTGTGCGACTTACGGTTTCGCCAGAAAATCAAATCCAATTTTTTTTTTAATTTCTCAAAAACGGGGGGGCGGGGGGATACAACTTTTTGAATTTGAGCTTTTCTAATGGGTCAATAACAACTGACAAAAAATCAGAGCGGGGGTCATTTGATGGGACCCAAAGTGCCAGATTTACTGTACTACTAGGCGATTTTCAATAGTTAACGTAGAATCGCTGTCAAATTGAATGACACCTGTTCAATGAGAACATGCTTTCAATAGCAGTTGAACAACTTTTGTTGGACGACAAAAAGTTGCCAGGCTCTGAACTTTGAACCGGCCGGTCGTCGTCAAGTGAATCCAATATTGTCAATGTAGTGACAATGTCCCGTCAGAAGTAGGTGGTATCAAAATTTGTCCCGTTGAAATATTGAAGATTTTGCACGGAAACATGATTTCCCATGAAAAACATATTATATGGAGTGATTTTTTGACCCCCAAGTTCCTAAACCATTATCAGCAACAATAGTGCCTGTGGAATCACACCATCGATAAAAAATAGGATGCCAAAGAACAAGTTTTGTAAATATGGGCTTGCTCATAATACGGTGTGTCCACTCTGAAGTCGCCCACCCTGTATTGGGTATCGATGATTTTTTGTTCAAAACACACATCACTGGGATTTTATTAACAAATTAGAACAAAAATTAGAATCAGAACGTACAGGAAGACTCAATGAGCAGTATCAGTATAAAATTAACAAATTAACAAAAAGAATAACCAAAACAGTAAGATTTTTTTTTAAATGTGAACAGGGAGGTTTTTGGTCATTCTGATTGAGATTCCGTTGTCAGTTTTTCTAAAAAATCCCCTAACACGATCTTCTGAAATTTGACCCACATTGAACTCCCATAATTACCCAAAAATACGTCCCTGGAACTGATTTGGTATAATGTTCAAAAAGTGTTTGACGAGACCTAACAAAAAAAAAATGAAAATCGGTTAATAAACAAAAATGTTACAGGGGTGGGACACTTCAGAGTGGACACCCTGTATGTAGATGATTTTTGTATCAGAAGCCTCATCTCCAATTACTAACTCTTTTGAAAGCCTCTGTAAGGTTACCAATCGGTCCCTTCTTAAAATCCAACCTCTCACACAAAATCTGCGTCTTTCTGGACGTTTCTTTTGGCAACATTATTCTTAATTCCTGAATCAAGATATTTTTTATTTCGAGCGACAAGTTTGAACAACCTTGCTTGGAGAAATTTTTAAGTTTGACAATGTCATTCCACTCCGATAATCGTTACAACACGATTTTTGTTGATCAACAAAAGTCGTTCTACTAAAATTGCCTATAGAGAACTCAAATCGCTCGCGATTTTTGTCGACCAGCAAAAATCGTTCAACTAAAATCGCCTCGTGAGAACCGTACTTAAGCTTTTCAAATGATGGCACTTCGATTGCACAAAATTTTCGAAGATTATCAATTTAAATTGCTCACGGAAGAATTTGCGCAGGCACCGTTGGCGTTTGGGGTATATGCTCTCATGATGAATCGGTTATACAGCATAAAAATCGAAAAGGGACTCAAGCTATATAATTTGATCGAAATTATGACCGATGGACATTTGCTGTTGAAAACTGTTTTGTCCTGGAAAGGATGACAAAGTGATTTGAAGATGCTGTGTTGTTAGTAGCAAAAGCAAAGGCAAAGTTGATCTTGACGATAGATCCAACACTGTACGTACACGTGAAGGAAGCCAGTTCGTGCAGGGATGTGTGGGATAAAATCAAGTTCCTTTATGCAGACACAGGCTTCACTAGGAAGATTGGTCTATTACGGATGCTGATTCCTTTGCGGCTCGAGAATTGTGACTCTATGGAGAATTATGTCAATCGGGTGATCGAGACAGCGCAAAATTTGAGAAAAACTGGATTTTAAATAACCGAGGAATGGATTGATCCATGGCTGTTGGCAGGTTTACCCGACAGATATTCCCTTATGTTGATGGCGATCAAATTTTCTTCATAAAATTTTTTGATTTTGTCACAAGTAAAGATACTCCTGAGCATCAGGTATTTTGAAAAACCTTGTACCTATATGACTGAGAAAAATTGATGTCTGATCGTTGCCTTTAATTTACATAATAAAAAAGTTTTCCATGTGTTGCGAAGTTAGACACACTGAAGGTAAAATAAAATGTAATTCAAGGAACTTCAAATTGCTGAAATGCCCATTATGGTCCCAGCAATAACCGTCTGACTGCGATCAATGGAGTTTTCATAAAGAGGTGCAGGCAATCTAATTCCATGATCCGTTATTAATACGCGAGTAGTCTGTGGGTCTCGTTTGGAAAAGACTAGGCATTTTTGTTGAAGAAACACCTACATTTTATCTTTCCGCAACGTTCACTCAAAAACAATTGGCTCGAAGAAAAAAAGTGTTATCACCTTTTTTCAGTAGAATTCAATAGGCAATATTTCTGTTTAGAAGTATTTGTTTCGAAAGAGTGATACTTTTGAATTTGATTACAGAAACTGAAATCTGCCCCATAAACAACCCAAAAAAAAACAAAGCACTGTCTCAAATTCAGACTTTTCGGAATATACTCCAGGCACTTCATTGAAGGTTTTCACAAAAAATCAGCTTCTGCTCCCGACTGAAAAGTCTTGGTTTTCTGTGCTATACGGAGAAATCATTTTTCTCATTTTAAATCAATAAAATACCGTCAAAATGAGTAGCTTGGATATCGGCTGTAATCAAATTTTGTGCGATTGACATGACATGATTACCCGGTGGTGAAACTCTCAAATCCCATCCAGATGCTTTGTATTCCAGGCGAGCTCATTACTGAACAGTATCCAAGAGTTCTCGTTTACAGACGATACACATGGACGTCCCAGTAAAAATAATAATAATAATCTTAGTAGATTACATTGTTGATTGAACAATTCCTATTATGTCTATCAACAAAAAATGCTTGTTTCATAACGACTGTTAATTTCTAGGAACTTCTCACTAAGCAATCTGTAGGTAATACACATTTCCACAGAAAATCTTGATATGACTTTGTTTGCGTGGCTTGGAGCAAGAAGGGCCAATGTATTTTTTGTCAATTTCGACTTCTTTGTCACATACCACTCTAGATATTTTATTCTATTACTCGGTAAAAAGACCAAGGTCAGGTTTAATGATTTATCGAAGATAGTAAGGCCAATGTCATGAATTTGTATTTATTTTTTACTCTAGTTGAAAGGGCTGATTTGTACTTTGGCTCTATTATATCTTTACATGCTTGTGATGATAAATGGCCAATATCAGACATTGGCGCTTTTGCCTCATGATTTGCGACAAAGATAAACTACAAAGTTTTAGACGATCGACAGGCTGAATTAACAGAGTTTTTGTCTACTCACACTCTTTCAGCTATTATATTAATTTGTTTTTAATCGCATTGTTCGTATACTTTCAAATCAAAACAAATGAAATCAAATCAAATAGTTGTATTGTTCAAAACAATTGGGAATACAATCATTGGATCAAAAAGAAGGTTGAACAATAAGGACTACATCACGATAATTCAGACCGTTCTCATAAGCCACTAGAATTAGAGAGGCTTATGTGATGCAGACCCAAAAAATACCAAAAATAATGTTACATAATAGGTACCTACTAGAAAAAAAAACGAAAAACGTTGAACTGAGCGGTTGAGCTCGGTAGAGCGAAGGAGGCGATGTTCTAAAATGATTTTGAGATTATTCAGATACGTGATAATATGGTGGGCACCGGCGGAGAAAAAGACAAGGATGAGCTCGCATTCCATTCAAGCTATTTTGTTATGCTCATTCAAAAGATATTTTTTAACACAATAGGGAAACCTTTCTGGACTGACTTCTTTCATTTCTTTTGGGAGTTTATTCCATAAATGGAACGCAGTACACAAGAAAGATTTCTGAAAATTTCTTGTTGTGTGTGTTGGGACAATGAATATTTTTTCATCTCTCGTATTATATTAACTAGATAGAGTTTTGAAGCAATTTCTTAAATTTGTAGGCTGACCCGATATAAAGAGTTTGTTGATGAAAATGTGAATATGCAGTTTCCTTCTATTACAGATATCCAAGATAAAGTTTTTATTAAGATATGGAGTAATATGACTTCGATATGCTATTTTGTATGAGAAGCGCATACAGCTGTTTTGGAGGTTTTTGAATTGAGTTGGAAACACTGATATCTCCAAAGTCAAGCAATGACAAAACAAGAGCTTCACAGAGAAAATATTTGATTTTTGGAGCAAGACAGTCTTTGAAACGGTTCAAATTTTTTAGCCTCATATAGACCAGTTTAAGTTTTTGTTTGACATGAGATGAGACTTTGGAATGTGAATAAGCTCTTGTCATATTTTCAATTATTCTCATATTATCAGTGTTAAGAACAAATCTGAAATTATAAATATTAATTATAAATTATCGTATTTCCAAGAGATTGAGAAAAGTGGATTCGCTCAATACCCAAATAAGCAATATTTAAAAAAATGAGAATTGAGATCCAGGACCATGGTTGAAATTTAAGTAGCTATAAAATAGTTTAATTCAAAAAATCGCAATCGCCAACCTTTTCAAAAAAGTCTTACTTCAGAATAAAATACGTGTTTGGCCTGCGGGGATCAAAAAAAAAAGTAAAGAGACGTTGGTGCCAGCCACGTCTTTTTTCTATTTATTTTCATTTTTAAGATATTTATTGTTTTTTCCAGGAGATTTTCTTTGTTAAAAACATGTAACAAAGAGAAAAAATCAAAAAAAGACTTTGAGAATTAAAAAAACCCTGGGTGCCAAAGTAACTCTGATATATGTACACTAACTTGCACAAGTGACACAGACAGTGAAATCATTTTTTTTTTAGCAGTGTAATAGGCTATCAGAATATTTACATGCCATGCACTTGAACTTTTTATTTTTTTTTCAATGAAAACGATATATTGTGGTTACGACTTTGAATTTATTCACTTAGTTCGCTAAGAAAAATGTAGATAATTTTTCTTAAAATCCGGTAGCAGAACCATTTCTAGCCAAAACTTCTTCAAGTCGTCGAACCATGGATTTTGATAAATTTTGAAAATATTGTCATTAACATTGGCGAGCTCATTCCACGCATTAAGAATGGCATCTAATAGTTCTGCCTGATTCTGAGCTGAGGCCTCCAGTTTCTTTGATAAATCATTTTTACGAATGGTCCCAACACATTCTTCATCGGATGTGGATCTGGTCATTTAGTCATTTGGTTATTTTTAGTTCTTCTCACCGACCATAGGTCTTCACTGCGTGTAAGAGTTTGTATTTTTACAAAAGTGGATTTTTATTGCAACTGACAAAACTTGACGTTTACTTGTCACCTTCATACACTGCTCGAACCAAAGCAATTTCACCATTTCAATGTACGCATTTTTTGTGCAAGTTAGTGTTCCTTGTTTATTGTGAAAAAAAAAGAAGAAAATTGAGTGTGTGTTAGAGGTTAAAGAGTTATGTTATTTGTTTCTTTTGTTACAAAACAAGGGCCAATATCTTTTTTTTTGTGAATATTGAGTTTTACTTTTTTTTTCTTCTAACGGATACATATACTATCAAGAGCAGTAAAAAATTAATGAAGAGCTTTCAGAGTATTCCATAAAGCTTTTTTTCAAGACGATTTCCACAGGGTATTTCCGAAAGGACTGTACAAATTCTACCACTGATTCTTTACGACAAAAAAAACGATAGGACCTTTCTTACCTCGGTACAGAAGTTTTTGGATACGGAGATACAGGGCGTCAAAAGTTTTATTTTTATTTTTTGTTTTTTTGGTTCATTTCTTGAGAAAAACATCAAAAACCCACGAGAATTAGGTTTTTTTTGTATGAGAATTATAATATTGTGGCAGTTTTGTAGTATGGTGTAGAGGACGCCACATACTGATTGAAGGTCCTCTTTAATCAGTCCTATTTTTTTGCCGGTTACTAGAACCTGTTTTCCTGAGTATATTGATCGAAAGAGGTACTCCATCATGATGGGGAAAACCGTTTTGCTGAAAAATGCACTTTTCGGCAATCATGTACCGTAACTATCAAGCACTCACAGGGCATTGTAACTTTTTTACCGTTGTGTTGAATTGCTGGAGGCAACCGTTGTTTACTTACTTGTCACTAAAATACCTACTGTCTGTTAAAAACACAGTCTAGAAAACTCAACTTCACCCGTTCACCGTAACTATCAAGCACTCACAGGGCATTGTAACTTTTTTACCGTTGTGTTGAATTGCTGGAGGCAACCGTTGTTTACTTACTTGTCACTAAAATACCTACTGTCTGTTAAAAACACAGTCTAGAAAACTCAACTTCACCCGTTCAATGATCACTGTAGCTCATAGTTATGCCAAAATGACTGACACGCTGTTAGTCTTTGGGTTCTCTCAAGGTAATGCTCGCGAAGTTTACGGAGAGAGATTTTCAAATCTACCAACCCCAAATCATCAAACCTTTGCCGCTGTTGTATGGCGTCTTCGTGAAACTGGCCAATTATTCTCATTATCTACCAACTTTGGTCGTGGACGAATGATCAGGACACTCTGGACTGATCTGGAAAAAAACATTTTGGAACAAGTTGCGGAAGATCCAAGGTGAGGCACGAGACGCTCGGGTGTGGAATAGGGAGCGAGTGAAAACGTGATCAATCGCGTGTTGAAAGAAGAACTTTTTCATCCTTATCACGTTCTGAGAGTACAGGACCTTCTTCTCGAAGACCCTCATCACCGCCCTTTGCCCCACCACCCGCCTTTTGCCAGTTTGTTACCGAACAAAGGGCTCAGAATATCAATTCTGCAACAAAAATGTTGTACACCGATGCAGCTTGCTTTACTAGAAGCGGCATTGCAAACTTGCATAATGAACATGTTTATGCAGATGAAAATCCACATGCAATAAAGGTCAGTCACTATCAGCATGAGATCAGAATTAATATTTGGGCCGGGATCATAGGCAATCTCATTATTGGTCGCGTCCTCTTACCACGATGTTTGAATGGAACGTGGTATTTGGAGCATTTGCAAGTAACGTTGCCAAAAAAGATGATCTGCCTTTGGCCCTTCGTCAGGATATGTGGTTTATGCATGACGGAGCGCCTCTCCATTTCACTTTGGATGTCCGCAACCACTTAAATCAGCAATATACAAATAGATGGATAGGTAGAGGTGTTGAAGCCCCTGCGAAATGGCCACCTCGTTCAATTTTTAAATTGGTTAATAAACAATAATAGTTGTTTGAAGTTAACCTATGTCAAGAAACTAAAATTTTCCAAATAAACAATCCCATAAAACCCAAACCTCTGGCTCAAAATCCAGAGACTTTTCAAAATAGACTTAGCTGCCCTCAAAAAATGGTCTTTGTTTCCTGGGTTAGTAAATGAGTGAGTACATTTGAAAAGGATTTATGACATCGCCAAATGCATTTGAAAAAAGTGAAACAAGAAATAGTCTTTTCAATACGGGTGGATGAGAATAACTTGTCAAAAAGAAATTCTTTGCAGAATTCCTTTTTGTATTAGGATGGAAAGATGTGCAGACATATGCCTTTTCATGTCAGGAATAGAACAACTGTGATACAATTTATAGGAATGTGAAGTTCAATGATGGACAATTTGCATACTTTTTCAAATGACTTGAGATCTTATACCGGATGTTCCTTTGAAAACTTCCCACCCCGGTTTTATCAAAAACTACTGATTTAAAAAAAAAAACTTCGAAACACGTCAAAAGATTTTTAAGTAAAAATTATTCCGCCTCACTTGACCCCTACTCACCAGGGGCACCCCCTGAAAAATCTTAAATGGGAAAGGGTATCAAGTTATAGCTTGTTTGAAAGGCCTTATCAAGTGCTTTATTATGACGTTTTTTTTGAAATGTTAAAATATTTTATCTTTTCAAATATCTCGAAAACGAATCGACCGATCTCAAAAATTCAAACGTCATAATGAAGCACTCGATAAGGCCTTTCAAACAAGCTATAATTCGATACCGTTAGGATTCTTAAGGAGGTGCCCCTGAGGGGTAGGGGGTGAAGTGAGGCGAAGTAATTTTTACCTAAAAAGTCGTCTCCTTTGACAAATCTTTTGACATGTCTTGGCGTTTTTTTTTGAATCAGTAGTTTTTGATAAAACCGGGGTGGAAAGTTTTCAAATGAACACCCGGTATACGCATTGTGACCCAATACATATTCGAAAGTCACCAGTGCAAAAATATTTTCAAAATACCCAAAAATATATCAAGTTAATGAAAAAAAAACACTAAAATTTTACCAAATCACTGGAAACGGGGCGGAGCTAGAGCGATAACTCTCCTACACTCTCTTTTTCCCATTACAGTCATATACGCCAGACGGAGTTGAAAAATATATTCATTGCGTTTAGGGGTGGTCGTGGATGTTGATTGGATGTTAAATCGGTGATTACTACATTAATAGAGGTCGTGGACAAATCTTAGAGCCACATCCTAGACCAAGCACTCTTAAAAAAGGGTGAACGTTCTTTTGAACTATATCCCCCACGCGTTTAGATCCTCCCAGGGAGCCAGTTCCCGAATCACGATTTTGGAATCTCGCGTGCTTATTCAATAATCCCGACGAAATAACGCATAGTGTGTATTCTTAAGAGTCGCGATCGACTTTTTTTGATCGACATTATCACTAGGTGACACTTGAATTGTGACGAATTTGTTTCTCTTAATAAAGTCAGAATTACTGGCTGCAATTAATTGGAACTCAAAAGATTGAAGAAGATAATATTAGATTTCAGCGAAAACTATACCAATACCGAAACGAGTTCAATATATTAAACAGAAAGTTCTTGAAACGTTTTCGTCTTGGCAAAGAATTCAATATTTTTGTTGGTTGCTGCAACACTGATGATCTCCCATTTTTCAATCACATTTTTTTACATGTAATACACACCAATAACAAAATAATACCTTTGAATTTGAACATAAATTGTGTATTCAAAAAGATATCACAAGTCATAAACAAGAATATTATATTATTGTCAGAGTCATAATGACATAACAAAACCACCAAAAGTCAAAGTCAAATCAGACTTCTGTCCGAATTTGCGATGTTGCGACTCCCTTACCTTCGAGAAATTGTCGCATGCGTGAAATAGATTGACATTACATTCAAGAATACACTTAATGCAAGTGATTCGACAGGTCATAGGTGAATTTTTTAAACAATAATGTCATCAGTACTTACTGATTCTAATATTTTTTATTATTCCAAAAAATGGGCAAATGGTCCATTGACAGAAAGATTCCTAGTCTGGATGGATAGTAGAAGCATATGCTATCTGTCTTATTTTATCTGGAATCCAATCTACAATTCAAGATAAGTTTTGTCTTAATGGTTCTTCGCTTTTCACTCATTATTGAAAGTTTTTTTTTCACTGGTATTAGCTGTGAAGCTTATCGTACGAGGCCTCAGCCGAGCTTAAATTTTTCCTTCTCACAACAAATAATCAAGAATAAAATCATTTAAATTTCACTACACAAAAAAAGGATCATATTATTAGCGATAAGCACAACTCTATTGTCAAAATATTGTCACAACCAACGTGGGGAATTTCTTCTCCGTTAAGTGATCCACTGATCCACTGTCTGACTGGGGGACGTAGCGTAAATCAAAGGGCTCGATGACTAGTACCAATTTTACTTTTATTCGCCACAATACAAGATATAATTTCTTAGAGCAGGGAGACGAGCGCGTGACTGGTGTCACTTGCATTTCTCGTAATTGTCCAATTATTTAATTGGAATATCTATTGAAATATTGGAAATATTCACATGTTGACAATATCTTACAAATAAGTATTGATTATCACCTCTGTGAATTATTTAGGATGAACTCCCAACTGAGATGTGATGCTGTTTATGTTGATTTGAATAATGTATATTGATGAGATCACTCTGCTGAACCCTTCGAGCAGAAGGGCACTGGCGCATACATAATTTATTGGATTGATATTATCCAAACATGCCAACTAATTAAAATTCTTTAGCAGTCACGTTTTCAATTTGCTAGAACACCTGCTTTACAGATTGAAAAAGGTCCCGTTGATAGTGTGAATGGAGAATCATGCTGAACGAGACTTTGTTCAGATTAGAATCCCTTTACTCTCAGATGCACAAGAATGATTCATATAGACTTTTCAAAATATTGTTTTGTTGTTTTACATAAAATGCAAACCTTTCAGTTATATCGTCTTTGGGTCACGAAATTTCTGGAAGAGATGTGCACTCCAGGAGGTTCTTTCTCACTCACACTCCCCAACAGAAAAACTTTTTATTTTTAAAAATTCAAAGTTGCCAGGGAGTTGCGATGAGGGCGCAAAATCGGAAAACAGCAATGGCGGTTTCCTCAACAAATTGACTTCTGGAAATTTTGACTTGAAAATGATTTTTAAATCTTGTCAATTGAGTCCTGGACAAAATGAGAATTGGTTGATTTTCTTACACGCTATTTGAATTAAAATCTTCAAAATTATTAAATTTTGGTCGGAAGATGATTTTTGAACTCAACTTTTAAATTTGAAAATTGAAAATCGCATAATCCAAAGCAATAACAAATCATTTTTTTAGGTTGGATCATATAGGTTATCTCACTTCTCCCTTGCGCAATTTCCTGAGACCGTGAGGGAACTTCAAGTTATCTCGGGAACTGTTCCCTTGCTCAAATTTCAAGAATTGATGAGCCTACGCTTTTAGGATAACCACTTCTTTCGCAAAGTTCTCATTTTTAAAATTCAAGAAAACGCGCCCTGAAATCATGACTAAACTCAACTGAGCGTAATTTGAACGTTTTAGAGAACATCATACACGAATATTTACTATGATTCGCTCCATCCTTGACTGAAATTCATTTTTAATCAGCCTATGATGTCAATAAAGGCACACATTGATTTCGCACATGTTTGCATATGTTATCTAGATATGGTAACGTCAGTTTCGCTGAAATCATCTGCTGGGTTGATGAAATAATAGTTCATGGAAAATAGAAGGTTTTCTTTTGGTATACATCATACAGAGATTCTTTTTCGAATTTGTTATACCCTCTTACAGTACCTTATTTCTTTTAGAAATATTCTATTATGACGATATACAAAACAGACTACTATCGAGTGAAACATTTTTCTATTCCTTGATACAGCGTACAAAAAAAAAGTTGATTACCATCATCAGGTACTTCCACTTTATATTTTTGGTTTATCGAGTTTTTCTTCAGGGTGAAGTAACATTATGGAGGAGTTTGAAAAAGAGGTCCAATTCTCCACAGTTTAATCAAAAATTTAATTCAACAGTCCGACGCGTTTTGATTACAAACCATTCTCAAGGACTGTGTCAAAAGGAACATATGTCAAAATCACAAAGATGTACGAGTATAAGGTCGATGTACCATAACGAAACTCACAAATTACAAAAATCCAAAATTCTACAAATAACGGTCACTTCCACATATCTAAACAATGAACATGATAATTAAGGGAGAGAAAGAGGTCCATTATATCTTCACAAAAATATCTATTATAATTAATCTTCACCCTGGAACCTTGGTTGATAACCTTAATGAGCATGATGTTGAATGATAATAATTTTATTGATTGTAATTATTATTTCAATGATTAATGTGCATTTTACCAGTTTTATTTTGAAATATGTGCAATCAGTGTTGGTGCCCGGAATGCTTAGTTTCAGTTTTGATGTTTCGTCACTTACTGGAATTGAGAAGGATTTCACCAACTTAATAATAAGGAAAGAATAACATTGGCTTCAGCCCTTGAAAAAGGCCTGAATTAGAAGCCGAAACGTCGAGAATAATTTTCAAATAGGTGATTCTTATAACTACTGTCCTCATTCCCAATAACCACCACTTCTTTATTATTCTGAAAGGAACGCTAAGTTTTTAATCATGAGTTATCCTGGGGGATCCACCAAACCATCAGACAAACAAACTACTCCATCAGAAAGATACAGATGCTAAAAGCAAACAACTTCCATTCAAAATATTGTTTTTGGGGTAATACGTGGATGACACTTGTCTTGCCATTATTGCCGATACTATGAATACGTTTCTTGATGTTTTCAACTCATATCATTAGAAACTGAAATTCACTGCAAAAATGGAACTGGATGGTAGGTTACCATTTCTTGATGTAATGATGACTAGAGTCCCATCAGGATATCTACTCACCGACTGGTACCAAAAACCATCGAGCTCAGGTTGGATTTTAAATTTCAATTTCAATTATCCAACAAGCCATAAGTTAGCTAGCATCAAGGGTCTCATTTACCGATCACAGACACTCAGCACTCCCTGTTTCCATTCAGCAAACCGTAAGCGCAAATTTGATACACTCAGAATCAATATTTTCCCGAAATATTTTATAAATAAAGTGTTCAGTCAAATGAACGCGAGAACATTGAATGATGCGCTTGCTAATAATGATAATTGCAGGTTTTTCCGGATGCCTTTTATTCCCGGCTTGTCTTATAAACTGAGTAACAGGGTTGATAGTGAACAGTGAACTAGTTTTATATAATGGAAAAACTATGGAGGACTGTAACTAGGAGAGTAATCGAAATGCATAAAAGTGGTCCAGGTTTTAAATTGTAATTCAGGTTCAATTGTTACTCCCAGATGGCGAAGAGTTGTTAGCGATTTCATGTCAAACAAAGATGTCACCTAGGTAACATAATTGAAACAACGTTTTGATTACTCTATCAAAATGCAACAAATTTTATTAACTAGGTTGCATCAAAACTCTCACTATTTGATGTTAATAGGTATCATGAATATATTTTTTGTTATACATAATTCTGAAATGTATAGAATTTTTATATTTTTTTGTTTGATTGCATTAATTGATAGAGTAAACTGAGTGACGTCATATCCTTCATTGACAACAGTCATCATTGAACAAACCATGGACTTAAAACACGATCCTGCGACGATTCAACCTCAAGTTTTTGCCTTTTAGAGAATGCACTGCATGTGGAATGTGGAGTAGAAATTTGGAAAAAATAAATGAAAATGTGATAAAAGTATCTTGACAAATTAATGACAAGCAATGAACGTTACCATGACAATGAATGCTACTAGCAACAGCGCCCTCAAATGAACTAACGAAAATGAGGGACAGAATTTCAGGGATATTCGTATGTCGATTCTTCTCCTAGTTATAGTCTTCCATAGGAAAAACTTTGAAATCTTGAATTGTTGAACGCAGCGATCGATATCTTTTGCTTGACTTTTGACGTTGACAATTTGAGATATTATGACATTGTCTGGTAATAATTTTATTGATTGTTATTAATATTTCAATGATTGATGTGAGCTCCATGTTTGATCTTTGTGTTTTGTTTGTCGATTGTCGATTCTTTAGATCACAACCTTCTAGTTAAATGTTCAGAAAATGACATCATGCACCTGGGAATTTGTTTATTATAATACCAACCGCGATAGCATGAGTATCCATATAAAAAAGCCCACTATTGTTCGCTATTAGCAGGGCAAAGTAGATGTGATAATTGGGAAAAATTGATGAGGAAATATTTTTTAGTTTGCTCCAAGAGAATAATTCACTCTCAGATATTCGAAGATTTCATTATTTTCGGTCGTCTTTGAGTAAAGATCCATACCATTGATTGAGTATGTTAAAATATCTTCGCGTGATTATAAGGCAGCTTGGGGTTTATTGGTAGCAAGATATGAAAAAAAAGCCCCATACCTGTCAAGTAGATATGCTGTGTAGTTTTGTGGCGCATCCATGATTTACCTGATTTTTTGGGTATGTCGCCACACCCTATCAAAAAACAATCAAACTAGTGTTAATATACCAGATCTTCTATATGTTACCTGAAAAAAATTCTATTAGTAAACAATAAACCCTAACAATATCAAACGTTTCAGAAGCGAATCGTCTTCCGTCGTCAGTGGAACCTAAAAAACAAACAATTAATTCAAATTCAAAAATTATTCTTCGTTTTTTGTGATTTCGCAGTAAAAATTGAGTTTTTTGTGTTTTTGGCACAAAATGTCACTTTTACTGACATTGGAGTGTTTGGTGTTGTTTGTTTATCTTTATATATGTTCAGTATTTATAATTCATTTTTTCGGGCTATGTTCAATTTCTTAATAAAGGTAAGCATGTATTACTTAGATTTACAGAGCAAGTTGTTGTTTTTTTTTTTTTTTAATATTAAAAAGGGTTTGGTAAAAAGTCTATATAATCGAGCAAAAATAATTTGTGATAATCACGATTTTGAATCCGAAAAAGATTTCATAAGAGATGTTTTGTAAAAAAATAATTATCCCCTTAATTTTATTAAAAAGTGTTTTGATAGTTTTGAACAACCTAGACAAGAAGATCAGAATATACCTATAACTAATTTTATTCCATACATACCTGGAATTTCTCATAAACTGAAACGTTCAGGTCAAACAAATACAACAAATACTAGGCCTAATAATATTAATGAGTCTACTTTAAATGTAATTCATAAAATTCCTTGTGAATGTAATAAATTTTATATTGAAGAGACTTCACGACCCTTAAAAAAGAGAATTGAAGAACATAAATCATACATGAAAAAAAGGGATTTTCATAGATCGGGAATTTGTCTACACGCATTTGATAATAATCATAGAATAAATTGAGATAATTCAAAAATCTTAACAAAAAGAACCATGTTCTAGAAAACGTAAACTTAAAGAAAGTGCATATATAATGTTAAATTCTAACGAATATGTAGCAACTTGCTCTGTAAATCTAAGTAATACATGCTTACCTTTATTAAGAAATTGAACATGGCCAAAAAAAATGAATTATAAATACTGAACATATATAAAGTTAAACAATCAACACCAAACACTTCACTGTCAGTAAAAGTGAGATTTTGTGCCAAAAACACAAAAATCCCAATTTTTACTGCGAATTCACAAAAAAACGAAGAATAATTTTTGAATTTGTATTTATTGTTTCTTTTTTAGGTTCCACTGACGACGGAAGCAGATTCGCTTCTGGAACGTTTGATATTGTTAGGTTTTATTGTTCACTGATAGAATTTTTTTCAGGTAATATAGAAGATCCGTTATATTAACACTAGTTTGATTGTTTTTTGATAGGGTGTGGCAAAATACCCAAAAATCAGGTAAATCATAAAAAAAAAAGAATAATAATTATCCATAATCACCTAAAGGCTCTATTTGAATATCCACAGATTGTGAATAGATCTCACTCAGATCTGAGACATTTTTTTTACAATGTTAATAAACATTCACATGCTTTGAGTGCTATGGGTGGACAAACAGACTGCTGGGATCAAGTTATCATTAATTTAGTTTTAAATAAGTTTGATGTGATAACCAAAATGAACTGGGAATTTAATGAAAATAGTGGTGAACTTTACCTGGAAGGACAAAGCTTTTTGACGAACAAATGTGAAATATTAGAGAAATCAAAAATCACCAAGGTGAAACCATCAGGTAGAAAGTCTGTTCACAGTTCTTCATTTCCTGCGGTGGAAACATCCCAGTTGCAATGTTATACTGAGAAGAAAATACGAGATAACTTCATGTCAAAGGTTTTTGAATTTGCATATTTCCAGAAAAATAGATTTGATTGAAAATCAAATAATACTTTTTGGAAATGTGAAGCCCTGGAATGCAATAAATGTATGAAATCACACCACTCTTTATTGCACAAAGAAAGATTCTCTCCATGTAGTAATGTGTCCGAGAATATAGTCAACAATTCTGTCGAAGGGTGACGTCATTCAGAAGATGATCCCTCAAACGTCTTCAAGCTTAGTATAACTGGCCAGTCTCTTTTGACAGGAAATGTTATTTCAGATTCTCAGGCTTTAGGTAGTAACAACAGCTGTAATCAGAATATTTAACGAAAATAATGCTGTTTTATGCCTCTCATCATTGGACAGCGGATCACAAAGAAATTCTATTTCGGAGTCATTGTGCAAAAGATTAAATTTAAGTCCTCGCAAGATCAATCATGTTGTTAAAGGTGTTGGTTTGGCTTTGGCAAAAATAATTCGTCAGATTGATCTTTCTATGGGATCATGTTATAGTAATTTTAACTGTTACATCAACTGCCTAGTCATAGCCAAAATAACCAAGAAATCACCTTTGCATACATTTGATAAGAATGTTCTGAATATTGCCTGCAATTCACAGTTGGCAGATCCTACTTATAATTTTCCTGGAGAGAATTATATTTTATTAGGTTCGAGTATATTTTGGAACATTATAGGGGCAGGACAAGGCTTAGGAGATAGTCTACCTGTTCTTCAAAACTCTGAACTAGGATGGATAATAGCGGGAAACTTGCAATTAAATCGTACTTCGAATTGAAATTTGTCAGTATCTTTAAATTTTTGTGAAGAATGTTCTTCAAACAGATCACCAAATTTTGGGAGTTGGAAGAAATACACAATGAAAGACCTTTATTATCAAGTGGTGATGAATTTTGTGAAGATCATTTCAGGGAACACACCCGTAGTGATAAATAAGCAGATTTGTAGTGAAGATGCCATTTAAAGAAACTCTGTCTGTCTGAAACTAGTTGACAGTTGTACAGTAGCTTTGTCTAGAATTCAAGCATTAGAGAGAAATGTCCAGATTTCAAGAGTCAATACATAGAATGTATGAGAGAATACATTGAATTAGGAGATATGAGACTAATTAATGACAATGGGATAGTGCTAATGGATTTTACTTACCTCATCATGTTGTGTTAAGGTCTTCCAGTCTAACTACAAAATGTCAAGTAGTTTTTGATGCATCAGCTAAATCATCGTCTGGATCAAGTTTAAATGATGTGCAATATGCTGGTCACAATTTACAATAGGATATATTTGGTATCACTTTGAGATTCAGAAGACATGCTTTTGTCATGTCATGTATCAAAAATTCATCGGCAGATAAGGATGAGAAAATCATACTAAGTATTTGAGAATATTTTGGCGAAGGAAATCTACAGATCAATTGAAATACTTTGAGTTGAAAAGTGTTACTTATGGTACTGCATTGACTTCCACAGTTGATGTAAATATTGCAAATACTCTACTTGATGGATTTTCTTTTGTCAGTAAAATACAGCGGATCATAGCTTTTATTAAAAGATTTATTTGTAATTCTGGATGTGACAAAAACATGAGAGATTTTGATCCTTCAAGCAGGATTTATAGATTCGGTAAGACGAAAGGCGAATGCCGTAACGTAAGCCGCATCGAAAACAACGGGGGTATTTGTCTAGTGACGATTCATTGTATGGGTAAAAAGTGAGGTTCGCGATTACGTATTGATCGTTTCTCAGAATATTCTATCATTGTCTATGAAGTTTTTGGAACTTTCATCGTAAAGGGTACCTCTGACTTCACTCAATCAAAGACAGTTCTCTGAGTAATCCATTGCACTGGAGATTTCCACAAATATGCAACACTGACAACACAAGATCTTACCAAAATGATTGGAATCATAAATAATTATGCAAAGTTCAATTTTCGCATGATACTCTATTTATCGAAAATACCAGGTAATGCCAGGTACTAATCACGAGCACAAGATTAAGGGAAAGAAAACCGTATCTGTCTGTTCTCTTGGTTATGAAGATTATTGAAAATATCATTGGACACGCATGTCCCACCGTAACGGCGTAACTCGTAAGGCATATGAAATAAAAATGAACCATTTGGTTACGTCTTACGTTTTACCGATACGCCGCGCCGTTGCGTCAGGTAGGTATGAATGGAAGTGATGTTGTATGAATGTTGATATGATGCGCGTAACGTTGCGGCATACGCCTCACGTCTTACCGAATCTATAAATCCAGCTTTCGAAGTGAAAGAATTAGAATGTGCACTTGAAATTAAAATTTGTGTTATTCAAAGAGAAAGATTGTCTTTGAATCCATTTATTCAAAATAATCTCATGAGAGTTGGAGGTAGGCTCAATAGAATTTTTGAGCCTTCCTCCAACTCTTATGAGATTATAGCCAAAAGATCATAGATTTACAGAACTTCTTTTGAGACAGGAGCATCAACGTTTATTACATTGTGGAAGTCAATCATTATTGAATTCAATTGGAAAACGATTTTCGATGATTGATGGTCGTAATTTGTGTAAAAAGGTGATAAGAAAGTGTGTAGTTTGTTTTAAGGCAAAACCACGGCCTCATAATGGACAATTTGTATACATTTCCAAATGACTCGAAATTTTATATACCTATTTTAGACAATATAAGAAAGACATCAGCGAATTTTTTTTTCAAAAAATGGGGCGGAGCCATATCACCCTCTCGAAAGAGAGAGAGAGTCATCTCAGTCAATACGCCAGACGGAGATGGATATTGTATATTCTGTGACGTAGTGGATGTGCATTGGCGATCTTTAATCGGTGATTACTACATTGATAGAGGTCGTAGGTTGATTTCTTCAACATCAATGTCATGAGTACTTACTTATGCTTATATTTTTCATATTTCCAAAAATATGCAAACTGTCCATTATATAATGGAAAATTTACCTGCAGTTCAAACCAGTATCAATTACTTTCCGTTTTAAAATTTTGGAATTGACTATGTACGGCTATTTTATATAAAAGATCGTAGGACACTTGGAGCTAAAACAACAAAGGTTCATTTATTTTTTTTTTTTATGTATGAGTACTGAGGCGGTTCATTTGAAGCTTGTGACAGGTTTGTATCAGGGCTTCGCAAGACCACAAGACTAGTCTTGGTCTTGTCTTGATCTTGGTGACAAGACCGAGACCAAGACCAAGGCCAAGACCCGAAAATCTTCTCAAGACCAAGACCAAGACTTGACGTTCAAGACCAAGACTCTTCCTCGAGAGTCTCGTCTTGGTCTTGGTCTTGAAACGAAAAATCGACACAATATTCAATAAAATCTGCTAATGTCTGTCTACTTTCCAGTCTCTCAAGTAAATCAATCCTTCAAATATGTATTATTGAAATTTTCCAATTCACAGTGGAAGGTATAGACCAATGCATTCTACCAGATCATTGAATCGAATATCTGTAAATTTGATCGCAATTTTTCAATAGATTCCGTGAAGAATTAGGAGCTTCAAATTAACCATCTGAATGTGTATTTTTC
Source organism: Orchestes rusci (assembly GCA_958502075.1). NCBI lineage: Eukaryota > Metazoa > Arthropoda > Insecta > Coleoptera > Curculionidae > Orchestes > Orchestes rusci. The sequence goes on along the minus strand of OY293305.1, from coordinate 26,747,700 downwards.
TCCATCACAAAATAATGATAATATTCCATCTGATCAAACAATAAAACAATAACAGTGTTAAAAAAATGTTTTGAACTCTGTAATAAGTGATAAATGAATGTAACAAAATACTTGAAACATCAAGTAATATACTTACCTACATTCCTACGTGAAAAATAAATAGTGCATGTGTTACTGAACATTGAAAATATTCTTTATACTTGTATATTCATCATAGTTTTTATGAATATACAAGTATAGAGAACATTTCCAGGGAAAATGATTGTATACATTGTTCTCTAAACAGTACAACCTACATAATCCGGAAATGCGCTAACCCGGACATCTACTAATCCAAACAGTTCGGAACTATAGTCATAATCCGAACAAATCTCGATAATCCGATCACCTCTGCTACCGTATTCTTGGGTTTAGGAAGTGGAAAGTCTCAAAAAGTAAATAAATTTTTTGAGAAACAGATAAAATGTTTTGTCATTAGTTTGAAACTTCATTCTTCCCAAGGAATTGAAAAAAAGAGGGTGGAGTAGCAAAAACATAAAACAAAAAAACACATTTTTTTCTCACGAAAACTCAAGTGTTTTTTATATTATCTATTTTATTTTATCGTCACTTTATTTTGTTTTTTGCGTCATTTCGATTGTTTTGGAAAGCTGTTTTGTTCAAAAAATTAAGCTTCTTCATTATTTAGATTTTTGATAATCCGAACAAAGGGATACTCCGAACGGTTCTTAGCAATAAGTTCGGATTATCGTGGTTGTACTGTATTAAAAAACTGTGCTCAAATCGGTATATCGGTAGACAAAGCAGCGCTGTCAGTTACACAAACCCCGCATCTCACACAAACTTATCCAAATCTACTTGTTGTGAATAGGCAAATAAAATGCAAAATGAGCTATGCGACGCTTTTCGGAAACCTTTGTTTGGCATGGGTGTCTAGATAATTTCTTATGAATGGTTGAAAAAGTAAGCAGAAAAGTAGATAGTAGATCCCGTATAATTTGGCCCAATAGGCAATAATACAATATGCAAACCATTCACAATGGAGGCAAATGCTCAAAACATGCGAAAGACGTACGTTTTTGATGTCAAATGCTATAAAGTTGAGTGAAAAGAGACAACTGCTATAATAATAATAAATAAGTAATAATAAACAATAAGGAAAGGTGGTTGTCTCTTTCTTGTGAAAAAGAGACCGTATGTAGCCGTATTACCGTATTAGGCCAATCTATACAGGCTGTAAAATAAGAATTAATTTTTTTCTTCGGTTCAGAACTGGGATTTTGGAAAAACATCTACTCATTGACGTTTCATGAAATGAATCTATTGTAGGATTAATAAAAGAAGAATTTTGTATAACGTGTATGTCGTAAAACATTTTTTTAGCAAAGCGCTTTCGGTGGAACCACCTTCATCAGTGCCTTTCTACAAGAAACACAAAATGTCAGGAATACAAAATTAAATGGTGTTAACTTACATAGTCAAAATAACATAATGCTGAGCGAACTGCACAACCAGGTACATAGATACATGAAACATAAATCAATTAACTTCCACTTTTAAACAATCAAAATAAAAACCAATCAATATCGAAATCGAAGTAAGGTTCTGAGGTTATGTCAAGCTTGGAACCGCTAACCGCAAGAGTAGCTGCTACAATTTGACAACATCGTCGGGGGCTGAGATGAGATGATCTTTGGGATTAATTATTTACATAGAGTTCAGTCTTCTGTGTAGGGGGAGGAATGCCCTGTCCAAATTCATTTGAGTGTTCAAGCAAAAGGCCTCGTTATTTTTCATTTCCTTGGAAATCTCCAAATCTTCCATAAAATCCAATCTCATGAAATTTTTCTTTCGAACATTTACGAGAATTGTAGAGTCCGGGGTCAAACTTGTGTTTGGACGACTTCACGTGATCTCCAAAGGGTGACTTATTGGGATTTTTCAGATGTTCGTTGATCCTGGTTTCTAAGGTCCTGCAGGTTCGGCCAATATATGAAGTTTCACAATCCGGACACTTGAGTTTATGGACCCCACTTTTCTGCAATACACTCACCCCATCCTTCGAGTTAATAAGGGATGTGCCTAGGTTATTCGAGACCGAGTGCAAAATTTTTAGATTTGGGATCTTATCCATAAAGGCCTTGGAAATTTTCTTTGTAAGATTATTATCAATGAATGGGATTGATATGAACTTTTTTGTTATAGTTCGTTCTTGTACAACTGCCGATTGTTTCAACATTTTATTTTGGCACTTACCAATCTTCCTGTCAACAAGAGAGGGATCATAGCCATTGTTGAGAGCTAGTTGCTTCAGTGTCTTCACATACAATTCGAAATTTTCACTTGATAAGGGGATCTTGAGTAGTCGGTGAATATGGGAATTGAAAGCTGCCATTTTATGTTGGTGTGGATGATTAGAAGAGTTGTGTATTAGATGGTCAGTTTGAGTGGGTTTTCTAAAAATTTTATAGCTGAGATTGCTGTTGTTTCTTTGAATTGTGATATCTAGGAAATTCAGAGATTTATCCTTTTCTGGTTTTAGAGTGAATTTGATATTGGGGTGGATGTTGTTGAGCTTATTCAGAAGATTCACAGCAGTGTTCGAATCTCCTTTAATGATGACCAAACAATCATCAACATATCTTAAGTAATGTGCCACTTCTTCTTGGTTTGTAATATAGTTGGTTTCAAAATTGTGCATGAAAAGATCCGCCAAAAAGGGTGAAAGGCAGCTACCCATTGCCAGACCTTCTGTCTGTTGATAGAATTTTCCATTGAACCTGAAAACATCTTGCGACAAACAGAAACTTAGCATAGTTGCGATGTCAATTATGATTGATTCTTGAATTTGTTTCTTCCTTAGCAGCTCGCGAACAAGGGGCAACGTTTCCTGTTTCGGGATCGAAGTGAAAAGGTTGCAGATATCAAAGGATACTATGAAGTGTTCATCATTGATGCTCAGGTTGCTAAGTTTAGTGGTGAGCTCCACAGAATTGATGACTGAATGTTCGGGTTTAAAGTTTGTCAGATCCTTGATAAGCTTATAAATAAACTTTGTAAGCACTTGAACTGGAGTGTTTGAGAAGCTAACAACCGGTCGGATGGGTATGTTGTCTTTATGAATCTTGGGCAATCCATATAATCTTGGTACTGCTGGGTTGCTGGATAAGAGTGTCTTTGGAGCATTAAAATCATCAAAAAGGGTTGTGCCTAGTTTGATATAGGATTTGGTTTTGTTCACAAATTTAGGTAAAGGGTTGTTTTCGATGTTTTTGAAATTATTCTCTGTTAGGAAGGACTCTACTTTTCTTATGTAATCCTTGCTTTCCATAATGACAAGGCAATTACCTTTATCAGCTTTAGATATGGTCAAACTGTAATCTTTGATCTTATTTTTCACTCTTTTGAATATGTGTGTGAACATTGAATTTTTATTTTGGATGCTGCTTCTATGTCTGTTGAAATTATACAAAACGTTGTGGATTTCATCTCTTATTGATTTCTTGGTCTCATTGTTAAAAGAAATCTGTACGATGAGAACGTCCATCTCAATGGCAAAGTGTGAGAAGTCTCTGCCCGAAACGTTTGTCTTCATGGCAAAGCGCTTTCGGTGAAACCACCTTCATCAGTGCCTTTCTACAAGAAACACAAAATGTCAGGAATACAAAATTAAATGGTGTTAACTTACATAGTCAAAAAAACATAATGCTGAGCGAACTGCACAAACAGGTACATAGAGACATGAAACATAAATCAATTAACTTCCACTTTTAAACAATCAAAATAAAAACAAATCAATATCGAAATCGAAGTAAGGTTCTGAGGTTATGTCAAGCTTGGAACTGCTAACCGCAATTTACATTACAAACTATTGTATGAGAGTTTCCAATATATTTTGAATGATATGTGCTCTGAACTGGCAGTTAGGAAGAATTATCAGACGTTTTCCTTGTAGTGACAATATCACCAGAAAGGAGGAGGTCAAGATTGCAATAGGAACCTATAGACTGTCAGCAAATAGTGTTTGCTGTTTACCTGTAGAGTGATGTAACTTGTTTTTGTTGAAGAGACTGAAGACTTTCAAGTCAGGCGGTGTGCTTGGACTTGCGCAAGTTGATAGTTCAACTACGAAATATCCTGTTACATGCATCGCCGGCTCTTGATAGTTTGATTTGAAAATGATTGAACTGTAACCAACAGATAGAAAAAAGTCACCGTTCGTGTATCATTATTCGAAAGCTTGAAATAATAGAAAAGCAAAAAATCAAAGACATACAGTCCACTTCACCTACAAACCCTTCAGTACAGGGTGTCTATTTTAGAATGGCAATGTGCCAGATCCCAGAAGCTAGGCATTTCGGAGAGTTGCGTAAAATAAATATGAAGTATTTTTTTTTTAATACAGAAAACTCAAGTAAATGAATAGTGTTCTAACCTTCTTCTCCAGTAGATAACACTAGAGCCTCTCCACTCTCTCTTCTCCATGATAAAGTTGGCGGTGGGGAGCCAGTAGCTGAACATTGCATTGTAATATTTGAGCCTTCACGCACCACCATATCAGTGCTTGTGGGATAATCCAGAATATCTGGCGGAACTGAAATGATAACGAACTTTAAAATTTTAAGTCATGAGCCGATGTAAACATCGTGATTAAAATGTAATCGCTATTCACCCATCAGATCGATGTTAAGTGTCCTAAATATGTTTTTAGTGAAACAAAGAATAATGTTCAATGTGAATCTGTTTATAAACAAATTAAAGCAGAATATTTTACCTGCCTACATCTGTGATAAGTTTAAGGTTTTTAAGGATGTACATAGTTAAAGTACTAGAAACTGTGATGATTTTGCTGTTATAGACAGATGTTATACCTCTCAAATGCTCAAATCTGTGTTATACAGAGGGTTGATTGAATTTAATAAACTACCAGTGTTATAAAGACCTGTGATAATTTTCAACTGTTCAAGAGGCTTCTTAGAGAATTTGTTTTGACTAATTGTTAGTGTGTTTATTATCTGTATGTTATTCATTTACTATGATGTTTATGTTCTTAACTCTGTAATAGCATGATGCGAAATAAACACATTATTTACAAGATTTTTTTGGGTATTTCGCCACACCCTATCAAATATCAATCAAACTAGTGTTTATACACCCGATCTTCTATATAACCTGAAAAAAGTCTATTAGTAAATGATAAAACCTATCAATATCAAACGTTTCGGGAACGAATCTGCTCCCGTCGTCAGTGAAAACCTAAAAATGGAACAATTAATTCAAATTCTAAAAATATAGTTCGTTTTTTGTTGTGAAATTGACTTTTTCGTGTTTTTGGCACAAAATGTCACTTTTACTGACATTGAAGTGTGTGGTGTTGATTGTTTAACTTTACATATGTTCAGTATTTATAATTTACTTCTTTGGGCTATGTTCAATTTCTTAATAAAGGTAACCATGTATTACTTAAATTTACAGAGCAAGTTGCTAAACATTCATTAGAATTTAACATAATATATGCACTTTCTTTAAGTTCACGTTTTTTAGAACATGGCTCCTTTGCTAAGATTTTTGAATTATCCCAATTTATTCTATGATTTTTATCAAATGCATGTTGACAAATTCCCGATTTATGAAATTCCCTTTTTTTTCATGTATGATTTATGTTCCTCAATTCTCTTTTTTGAAGGTCGTGAGGTCTCTCCAATATAGAATTTATTACATTCACAAGGAATTTTATAAATTACATTTTTAGTGGACTCATTAATATTATTAGGTCGAGTATTTGTTAAATTAGAGCGAAGTGTGTTATTAGTTTTAAAAATGGTCCGTATATTATATGTCTGACCTAAACGTTTCAGTTTATGAGAAATTCCAGGTATGTATGGAATAATTAAATTAGTTATGGGTATATTCTGTTCTTGTTGTCTGGTTTGTTCAAAACTATCAGAACACTTTTCAATAAAATTCATGGGATAATTATTTTTTGATAAAACGTCTCTTATGAAATCTTTTTCGGATTCAAAATTATCACTATCACAAATTATTTTTGCTCTATCATATAGTCTTTTTACCACACCTTTTTTAATGTTCAATGGATGATTGGAATTGAAATTGAGATATCTATTTGTGTGGGTTGGTTTTCTATAAATTTTTGTTTTGAAATTTTGAAAATCTTTCTTTATTAGTATATCTAAAAAGGGAATTTCATTATTTTGTTCTTTTTCAATTGTAAATTTGATCGTGGGTTCTTTATCATTTATGTGAATTAAACAATCATTAAGTTTTGGTTCATCATATTCATATATAGAAAAAATATCATCTACATATCTCCACCAAATCATTGGTTTGTATCTATATGTTTCCACATAAATTGTTTCAAAATGTTCCATGAAAATATTACTTAAAAGTGGAGATAAAGGAGAACCCATTGCCATGCCAAAATCTTGTTGATAAAATTCATCATTATATTGAAAATATGTTGTTTTAACACAAATTGTTAAAAGTTCCAGAATAGCATCGATATCCAAGTCTGTTCTTTCTTTTAAATGTGTATCATTAGTTTATCTCTTATGATCATCAATGTTTTATCAACAGGTACATTAGTGAAAAGACTTACTACATCAAAACTTACAAGAAGATTATTGGGATTATAATTGATATTTGATAATTTCTCTAAGAAATGTTGTGAATTTTTTATGTATGATTGTGTGTTACCTGTTAAAGGAGTGAGTTCGTTTAATAAAAATCTTGCTAATGCATGAGTTGGTGAGTTAATACTACTGACTATTGGTCTTAATGGTATATTTTGTTTATGTATTTTTGGTACACCGTAAAAATGTGGTGCTTTACTATTATGTGGTGTTAGTTTGGATCTTTCATTATCTGAAAAAAATCTTTTGTTTTTTCAGTTTAGAATATATTTGTCTTTCAAAACGTTCTGTTGGATCTTTATTCAGTTTTGTATAATTTCCATCATTTATTAGAGACATTATTTTATTTTCATAAGTTGTGCTATCTAAAATTACTGTTGCATTACCTTTATCTGCAGGAAGTATTTTTATATTATGATCGAATTTCAAATTTTTTATTGCTAAACGTTCTGCATGATTGATATTTTGTTTAATGTTATAAGATTTATTCAAAATCAATTTTGATCTAATTCTAAATTCTTCTTGTTGTTCTTCTGGTAAATGTTGTGTTGTTGCTTCTATAGATGAAATAATATCTAATTTATTTATAATTTTTGGTGTAACAGCAAAATTCAAACCTTTTGATAAAACATTCTTTTCATCATTTGAGAGAATTTTATCAGATAAATTTATAACAGTTTTTTCTATCATGTCATTGTTTGTAGTTTGTTCTGTATTGGGATTTATACTTTCATTTATTAATTTGTTAAATTTATTGACTTGAATATTTTTTTGTTGAGAGAAATATAATTGAAAACTATTATCTAAACAATGACAAATATGATCAAAGTCGTAATAAGTAACTTGCAGTTGCATCTATAGAAGCAACAACACAACATTTACCAGAAGAACAACAAGAAGAATTTAGAATTAGATCAAAATTGATTTTGAATAAATCTTATAACATTAAACAAAATATCAATCATGCAGAACGTTTAGCAATAAAAAATTTGAGATCCGATCATAATATAAAAATACTTCCTGCAGATAAAGGTAATGCAACAGTAATTTTAGATAGCACAACTTATGAAAATAAAATATTGTCTCTAATAAATGATGGAAATTATACAAAACTGAATAAAGATCCAACAGAACGTTTTGAAAGACAAATATATTCTAAACTGAAAAAACATAAAAGATTTTTTTCAGATAATGAAAGATCTAAACTAACACCACATAATAGTAAAGCACCACATTTTTACGGTGTACCAAAAATATATAAACAAAATATACCATTAAGACCAATAGTCAGTAGTATTAACTCACCAACTCATGCATTAGCAAGATTTTTATTAAACGTACTCACTCCTTTAACAGGTAACACACAATCATACAAAAAAAAATCACAACATTTCTTAGAGAAATTATCAAATATCAATTATAATCCCAATAATCTTCTTGTAAGTTTTGATTTTTTTTTTTGATGAATTTTATTGAAAAGTGTTTTGATAGTTTTGAACAAACCAGACAAAAAGAACAGAATATACCCATGACTAATTTAATTATTCCATACATACCTGGAATTTCTCATAAACTGAAACGTTTAGGTCAGACATATAATATACGGACCATTTTTAAAACTAATAACACACTTCGCTCTAATTTAACAAATACTCGACCTAATAATATTAATGAGTCCACTAAAAATGTAATTTATAAAATTCCTTGTGAATGTAATAAATTCTATATTGGAGAGACCTCACGACCTTTAAAAAAGAGAATTGAGGAACATAAATCATACATGAAAAAAAGGGAATTTCATAAATCGGGAATTTGTCAACATGCATTTGATAAAAATCATAGAATAAATTGGGATAATTCAAAAATCTTAGCAAAGGACCCATGTTCTAAAAAACGTAAACTTAAAGAAAGTGCATATATTATGTTAAATTCTAATGAATGTTTAGCAACTTGCTCTGTAAATTTAAGTAATACATGGTTACCTTTATTAAGAAATTGAACATAGCCCAAAAAAGTAAATTATAAATACTGAACATATGTAAAGTTAAACAATCAACACCACACACTTCAATGTCAGTAAAAGTGACATTTTGTGCCAAAATCACGAAAAAGTCAATTTCACAACAAAAAACGAACTATATTTTTAGAATTTGAATTAATTGTTCCATTTTTAGGTTTTCACTGACGACGGGAGCAGATTCGTTCCCGAAACGTTTGATATTGATAGGTTTTATCATTTACTAATAGACTTTTTTCAGGTTATATAGAAGATCGGATGTATAAACACTAGTTTGATTGATATTTGATGAGGTGTGGCGAAATACCCAAAAAAATCTTGTAAATTATGGATGCGCCACAAAACTACAGAGCATATCTACTAAACACATTATTATATCAATAATAATATGGCCCCTCCCTGTTTTCTATCATACAGTGAAATTTGCGTTTTCTTTTCTATTTATTTAGTATACTTTTGGGTATTTTGAAAAAATAAATTTGCTGATGACTCCAATATTGTCTAGGATGCGTATTTTAAATTTCAAGTTATTTGAAAATGTATGCAAATTGTCCATCATGAACCTAGGTATAATATGGTGTAAAATGAAAAATTTTGACTTTGAATAAAATATCATGCATATATTATGATCAATGATGTTCTACTATGCTAAACAGATTATTTGCGAAATCTTAAAGTTGTGTCTAATATCGGTGCAACAAACATGAAGTAAATATATGTATAGGTATTTCATAAAAAATAAAAATCCAAGTTAACATTACAAAAATGCTTGAATTTGATCACAGTTACGAAAAGCTGATTTGATTTTGATCAGTTTATGCATGTGTTCCAGGTGAATATTGAAAAAACAAATTCAGGGCAATGAAAGATGATTTAAAGTGAAAAATCGAAGTCGCCATAATTTCGGTATTTTGTCCCGGATTAAGGCATATCTTTTAATTCTGAAAAACTTTTCTGCATAACATTTTGCATAATTTCTTGGAATAATGGTACCTTACTCTTGTACACTTTCTGTGACATTTGACAGTGAAAAACTCAAAACGCGAACAAGATATCGATGTAGACTTTTGATAATATATTAGTACCTATTATGAAAGTGAAGGTGTATGCAAACATTCAGCTCACTCGGATTTTTTCCGTAGATGAATCCTTATGTGACTGTATTATTATTATTTATGTTCAAATGTGACTCTATTTTTTTTTCCACCAAAGAAAAACAATTAATTAAAAAAATCACCAACCAACAACCTTCAGCAGATGATTGACAGGATAATACGGCGTTTCATATATAGGAAGTCCCATAATTAGTGGATGATGTTGATATTCTGTAACTCAACATATATTAATCAAGTAACTCCATTATGTGAGTAGTATATTTTGTTCTTGTTGGCAATGTCGCCACATTATGTCATTGTCAATATTGTGATGGATAAAGTTAGTCGTTTGCGGATACTTCACATATACTTATTATTAAAATATACCCACCGTAGTCCTCCCAAGGTGAAGCCAAATTCTTCCAAATCGGAAAAGACAGAAATATTAATTTCCCATAAGTATGTTTCATGTGTACTCACATATCAATGCACATGCCTCAATATAAAATTTCAGGATTAGTGGGTAGGCGGGTATATTTTTAGTCCGAATTTGGAAAACAACCAATAGGAAGGTACGGTCATCAGCTGTTATCGATTATTTGAACATAGAACAGAGACTGTGCAACAGCGCTGCCAGATTTAAAACCGCCTAGACTTTAGATCGCCTTAACGTTAAGTTTGTAATTCAAAAAGCCATCAAAATTACGATTTCAGAAGAATGTTTCCGCGTACAGCAACATTCTATTTCACTATATCATAAATTTGGCAGTTCAATATCTCACAAGGAAAACGCTCAACTACCAAAAAAATATGTGTTAATGGTAGATCTACCGTGAAAAACGGGAGTATCGGCAGCGAAGCGGCAGCATGAGATAGGCCCAAAATCACGAGTAACCTATAGGAAACAGCTTTTAGCACAATCGCAGTCTTTTCCAGATACACATGAAATACACTTATGAGGCATTGTTATAGGCTTGATTATTCCTGTCTTTCTCATCGGCTGAAAATCGGCTTCACTTGCTGCTCATTGATGAAATAGGGAACCCGAGGTATATTTTAATAATACGTATATGATACTTTATCGAATCGCATGGTTTCAATTATCTCCCAGATATTCCACTAAAAATCAACAGGTGATGGGCCCAGATCGACTCAGGGAGATTGGAAAATTTATTATGCGACGTTGTTCGATGTTTTTGTGAATAAAACGGTAAAATTTCATCGGTTAAAGACAATAAAGTAGTTCGGGAAAACGCAGGTAACGCCGGTCGATATAGTCGTGTTTTGTTCCCGGGTTCAAAATGGCCGTTAGCTACTTGTCCTCGATTTCGAAATTGCGTGGCCGTGAAAATTATGAGGAATGGAGTTTTGGCATGGAGAATTTTCTTATATTGGAAGGCCTGAAAGGATGTGTAGAAGGAACAGAGGCTGATACTGTGCAGATTGACAAGTGTAAAGCCAAACTTGTTCTTTCAATTGATCCCGCTTTGTATGTCCACATAAAGGAGGCGACTACAGCAAAAGAAGTATGGGATAAATTGAAGGATCTCTACGAAAACAAGGGCTTCACGAGAACAATAGGACTTCTTCGTACTCTCATTTCCTTGAGACTGGAGACTTGTGGGTCAATGGACGAATATGTCAACCAAGTTATTGAGACTGCCCAGAAACTTGGTCGCAGGGGGTTCAAACTGTATACGACCCTTGTTTGTAGTTTACTGTTGGCCGGGCTACCTGAACATTTTGCTCCCATGGTAATGGCGCTGGAGCACAGCGGCATTGAAATCTCAGCTGATTCGATAAAGACGAAGCTGCTCGACATGCACCCAGATAGCTGCAAGTTCTCGAATTCATCCGCTGGCAACAGCGCTTTTATGGGAGGCGCAGGCTTGGGGAGCTTTCACAAATGTCAACGTCAGGTGTCACAGAATGTTAACAAAAACAAAGGGCGAAATCCGGAAAATGAATTTGGAAATGCAGGCAGAAAAAGGGACATGAGTGAAGTGATTTGCTACAAATGTAAGAAAGCCGGTCATTATATGAATAAATGCCCGCAGGCAGGCCAAAAACCAAGTAAGGACAGCCAAAATAATCGGTTAAAAAGTGCCTTTAATGTTGTGTTTTTGAGTGCTCAATACAAAAACAATTAATGGTTTTTGGATTCAGGGGCCAGTGTCCATCTAACTTGCAAGCAGGATTGGTTGCTCAATAGACAAAGCCAAGCTTGAGTGAGATTATTGTGGCAAATAACACAAAACTTCCAGTGCACAGTTTTGGTGATGTTTTAATCAACAGCCAAGTGGGGAATCAAACCTTTGAAATTGAGATAAAAAAATTTCACTACGTTCCTGGTTTAAGCACCAACCTATTGTCAGTTAGTCAATTGTTGGAAAAGGGCAATTCAGTTGAATATAGCCAAGATTGTTGTGAGATTTACAATTATAAAAAAATTTAGTATTAAAAGCTTTTTTGACAAATTGCGTGTATAGAGTTGACACAGTTTGTTCCAAGGCTGGTTTTGTTGGTCAAGCTTTGAGTGGCGAATTATCGCACAAGAGGCTGGGACACTTAAATTCTACTTACATGAACAGGATAAGAGATGGACTAGTAAATGGTGTACACTATCCTGGAGATGTGAAGATTGAAAAAACAAACTGTATAGTCTGCTGCGAAGGAAAGCACTCGAGACTTCCATTTGGTCGTCATGGGACTAGGGCTACAGGACTTTTGGACGTCATCCACAGTGATTTGGCAGGGCCAATGAAAACGAAATCCATTGGAGGCTCGAGATATTTCCTGACGATGCAAGATGATTTCAGCCGCATGTCTTTCGTCTATTTTTTGTCAAAAAGTGAAACTTTCGAAAAATTCAAGGAGTTTCAGTGTTTAGTTGAGAAGCATTGGTGCAGGGTTTCAGCAGTATTTGACAAGCCAGGGCATAGTTCATCAGACTACAAATCCATAAACACCCCAACGGCTATCTGAAAGACTCAACCGAACCTTGATTGAACGGGCAAGATGCTTACTCTATGAGGCAGATTTGGAGAAGCAGTTTTGGGCTGAGGATATCAACACAGCCTGCTATCTCAGAAACAGATCCGCAGTAAGTAACTTACAAAATCTCCTTTTGAATTGTTTTATGGTAAAAAGCCCGATTTAAGTCATGTGAAAATATTTGGCAGTGTAGCCATGACCCATGTCCCGAAAGAAAAAAGTGTAAAATGGGATAAAAAATCCGAAAAACTTGTATTGGTTGGTTTTTCCGAAACAACCAAGGGCTACAGGCTGTATGATCCTAAAACAGGGCAGGTTTCAACCAGTAGAGACGTTCATATTGAGAAGGAGATCAATCTCACCACTGACATCCAGATAAGTGCAGAATCGAGGGCAGAGGCAGGTCAAAGCGAGTGTCAGGAGGCTCCAGAGAATGAGAATGACAGAAGCTCTACATTGGACAAGACTTCGCAGTTTGAGTGGGAGACAGCTGACGAAGCAAGCGGTGAGGGTGACAGTGATGTCAGTTTTGATCCAGAGATAGATGTTGGCGATCCAGACAGTGCTCGTGGATCTCAGAGGGTGAGAAAAGTGAAATCATGGGATGATTTCATCACTTATTTTACGGTGAAGCCAGACGGGTCAGTTGCAGCAGAAGATCCAATGTCAGTCCACGAGGCTTTATGAGGGCCTCATCGTAGTGAGTGGTAGCGTGCTATGTCCAGTGAAATGGCCAGTTTTAGTAAAAACAATGCGTGGGATATTGTTCAGCTTCCAGACGGTTAAGTGCCAGTAAAATGTAAGTGGGTATTTAAAACCAAGTTGAATAGTGACAACAGTGTTACATATAGGGCTAGGCTAGTTGCTAAGGGCTATAGCCAAAGGCAGGGTATTGATTTCGATGAAACTTTCTCTCCAGTTGTAAGGCATTCAACGTTGAGATTACTTTTAGCAATGTCGGTGCAATATGATCTGAATACTGTCCATTTAGATGTTGTCACGGCATTTCTGAATGGAAAGCTGGAGGAAGAAGTGTTCATGGAACTGCCGGAATGTTTTGGCAGCAAACTACTAATAATAGTGTACTTTAATTAAACCGAGCCATTTATGGTTTAAAACAATCTGCTCGAGTGTGGTACAAGGAAGTTGAAATTGTTTTGACAGGTTTAGATTATAAAAAATGTCAGTATGAACCATGTTTGTTTGTAAAGCGTTCGAACAGTCTTTTGAGCATTATTGCTATATATGTGGATGATTTCTTTGTATTTTCTAACTATGTACCAGAAATAGACTTTGTTAAAAGGCATTTATCAGAAAAGTTTAAGATAAAAGATCTAGGCAAGATTAAACAATGTTTAGGCATGAGAGTTAGAATGAATGAATCCAAAACTAAAATTTTGATAGACCAAGAGCAATATATTAACCAGGTTCTAGAAAGGTTTGATATTGTCACGATAAGCGTGAGATTGGGCCTTCGTCTAGACCCTCACCTATCGTGCTCCAGGGACGTAGCCGTCAGTCGGAAGTAAAACTAGGACAGTACATACCAACATCTATTACCTCCTCAAAAACAGCCTACAGCACACACAGTGGGATGAGCATGTTGGACCTTGGCCAGTCCGGGTCCCAACAGTAGACTCGCTGCGGGGGCAGAAGTGTACAGTGAATACGAGAGGACTTGTTGTCTTGCGACTGGCACTGCTCGTGAGAAAAAATATCGGAGTGAATCACGTTTCTTCCAACCATTTGATAAGCGTATCGGGCTTCTATTTATATCAGAAAAATGCCGAGTAAGCATGGCCTGGTTGTGCGTCGTCCGTTTGGGTGGGTTGATTTACTCCATGTTCCTTTGATCCGATCGTATTCACATGACACATGCCCCCTCCTCAATAGCATTGGCCTCCAATGCTCAAAAACCAACATGCCACATCCCTTACAATTTGACTTAAAAACTAATAACATTTGCTTGCTCCGGTCCTGAGTATTACAAATCTCACAAATAACAATATGCTGAGTAGGTATGTTCCTGATCAACACCAACTGTGACCATGGCAATCCATATCGTCATAAATGGTAGCCTCGTTCAGATTCTTGCTGACGCTACATGTTTTTTTGGTCGCCTCAAGTTTTGTAACCGCACTTTTACCTCGATTGTGATGCTTTGTTCGTGCTGGTTCACAGGGCAAAACATATCACTTCTACTCGGTTCAAAGTGACCTGTATATTTCCCTTGATGGAACCATACTCCTTGTGTGGGTTTCGAAGGACCGGAAGCAGTCGTTGTTCATAACATGAAAAAAAAAGTAATGATCAACAGCGGCGTCTAATTGTATAAAAATATATGTAGATACCATTTTTATTACTTGATACCTGCCTATTTCTATCGATAAGTTGGAAGAGACGTGTCAGGAGCAGTGCCAGTCGAGCCTCTTATCACTGCGGATGTCCCCGGGAGTGTGGAGCTTCGTTGACCCAACGATAGAGTAAAGTAGGTTTTATCATATAGGATATGAAAAATATCAATATCAATATGCGTCACAGGTTAGGGGTGTAAATAGCGCACATTCTGGGAATATTTGGAAACATATCACGCAAAAATTTAAGCGCAAGCTTAGCTCAAGCACTCTCAGTCCTGCAACTATCAAACCTCTCAATTGGAAGCCACGTTGGCTAAGCTTACCCGGAACTCAGAGTTCTGGAGCTTTTGGGGGGGTTTATTTAAAATGGGCGCCAGAGATTCGTGCAGGTGAATCCCAACCTTCGAGGTCTTCTCGATTCCAATTGAGTTTATTTAACAATTAACGAAAGAAAGTACGTAGCTGCCTTACTTACCGCCGACAAAACCAGGATCAGGACTACCAACTCTCAAATCAAACTAGTTAATTAATTCCCAAGACACTTATATTAAAATCCAAAAAAAAAATCCAATATTATCTTTTACAGAAATAGGTACCGTGCCTACTTGCAAAGTACTCAAAACATACGTCCGTATCGGATGTACAAGAAATCGGTAAATAATAAACTTGTAATTTCCAAAACTCAGTTCAACTTTATGTGCAATTTATGTAATGAATCGGCATCAAGAAAAAGGTTCAGTACAAATCCGACCATTAATAATTAAAAACGCTATAACCTTAATAACGTTATTCTGTCAAATTTTTATAATCCAACAAGCGAGCAGTTGAACCGATTAACTTATAAAAAGATAACTCACAAACTGAGTTGCCGCTATGTGACGTCACAACGCTTCACAAAAGTATTCTTAAAATAAATAAAAGTAGATAAATCCCGACTGACCGTAACACTGACGTAAATAAAACAATATATAGATACGGCTCACCGCAACAGCTCGCTAGGTTCTTTACTCCACCAAAAACCAAGAAGAGAAAAACCCCAAAACAGTCCGTGTAGGCTGTACTGTACCAGTTCCCCAAGCAGATGAACGATCTATATGGAAAACCTGTTTTAGCATTGCATAGTCATAGTTGAACTGCACTTTTCACCCAAATACAATAAAACCCAATAAAATAATCCCCAGAGTTGAATAAATTCACAGCTTATTATCAATAACCCATAATATGTCTATTTTCCACAATTAACGATTAACTGACTTATTTATCAGTTAAATTTCAGCCCAACCTGAACCCAGTTCGACCCGACTTGAGTCGAATTCAGAACAAATTAATTAAATAAATAACTATATTTTGCTCGAGTCACGAAAAGTAATTAGTTTGATCATGATTGATATTTACCCCAAGTAAGACTTGAAAAATAATCGACAATCAACCCCATAGTTCACTCAAAACGTTCATTAAACGTGCAATTTTAATATAAAAAACGGATGTCAATTCAACAAAAACGACATACCTTGACCGGTTTTTTTATTCAAGCTTCACTCAACAACTCCTCAAGGATTGGTAATTAATCCCATGCTCAGGTTCGGCAATCAAGCAATTAGGGTGGAGTGGATCAATCACGGTCACGGTCGTGGTAGGGAAGAAAACACCCTTAACGTGGTACCTACATCAGTGGGAGGTTGTCATCATCTTAGGCCTGAATGCGTACAAACGTTGAAGAAAAAATGCTCAACTCAATGAAAGGAAAATGAGTTACCTGAATGGACTATCTTGGGGTTACTTATTTTCTACCCCCTGGATCTAACACATGGAGATGCGAATGTCTTCCAACCGTTCGCTACCAAGGTCGAGTTCGAAAAGAAAGATACGTTTAATGAAAAAACTGACATCAGACATCAGCGACGTACAAGACTTTTAACCAGTGCGCTGTTGCCAGTAAATCAAACGACTACAGGGGAGATCGAAAAAGTAACATACCACATTAATGTTGATTAATAGTAATGGGACAAGCAGTGATAACGCTTTTGGCCCGTGATAACTCCCCCTCTCCTTAGACAGGAGAAAAACTAGGATATATTTTCGACGATAGGCCGAGACAAGATTGAAGCGAAACAAGAAAACCTTAAAGATGACCAATTCGGACTCAAGCAAAACAGAAAACAATAACCAAAGAAAAAAAAGTGTCAGAGGACAACACGACAACAAACCCTACTGATCCAGACCTATCAGATTCGGAAAATCACATGGATCAGCTCTTGCAGTTTGAAATTCCGTAGATGTTTTGTGGAATTCCTAACCGGCATTGCGTAACCTCAATGGGACTGAGGATGCCTCGTGTACCGGTCTTACAAGAGTTGACCACGCGCATTCACCAAAGTCCGACCAATCCAAACCAGCATGGAGTGAGTAGACTGAGGGAGTCTAGTATAGGACAGAAGACTATACCAACTCTCACCTCTTTAACCCCTTAGACCCACCAAACTACAGGGAATGAGTTTGACCGAACTCATTACGCGGGTTGTACTATAGCGTTCTACGCTGATGAGTGCTCTTTACGGAAACACCAGGTGGCCTCAAAAATGACGGGTTATAAAAGCTCCACATGGATTAAACAAAATTAATTTTAACAAAGAGAACCACCGCAAGAAAACCAGCGCTGACGGCCTCTGGAATCCAGCACTTAGAGGGCTTCTACCTCATCCAGAACCCGGAGTAAGGGTATTCTGCACAACCCCCCAAACAGGGTCCATAGCCTCGTAAAAGAGGTAAGACAAAAACGGAATAACGAAGAAAAATAACCGGATACGGGGCTGAGATGAAACGCAGTAGCTATGCCTCGTGGAGTCCATGTCGTGGAGGAGCTTCAAACGGTTCAATACCCCTAACCCACACCACTAGGAGTACCACCCCAGCAATAGCCCCCCAACGCCCATCCTCCCGTTTCCGGTGAGCGAAAATGGTTCAAAAAGTACCAAACGTCAAAATCAGGAAACAACCACGTAGGTCAAAAGTCGTCAAAATCGGTAACCAACCATCAAGGTAAAGTCACAATCGGTAGAAGAGAGATAGAGAAATCCAACAAAAAAAAAAAAAAAGATAACTAAGAAAAACAAAGTCAAAATACTCAGGGCTACAGGCTATTACAAGTTTTGTTAGGTCACCAACGGAATGAAGTGCGCTCCAAGCTTGATACAAACAATGAAATGCCTCATCAAGTCACTGTAATCCAATTGGCGCTGATCCAATGCCTAACACCAACTACCTTTCCATAAGAGTAATTTTGACCTATAGAACAATGAAAAGTGAAAGTGAATAAAGATAAAGTGACCTCAGACAGTCAGACAATCCAAACCGAAAATCACAAAATCAAGGTATCACAAAATTACACGGTAAGCCAAAAACTGTTGAACTGTCTGAAAATCACAACAGGGAAAGAGGAAGTTACTGAAAATTGAAGAAAAAGTTACTAAAAATTTTAAAAAAAAGTCACTGAAAATGTTGAAGGTGACTGAAGGTCCAACCACGAAGAAGAACTGAAGGTTTCAACCCCGTTACCCACTTTGTGGACTTTTACCACAGCCAGGTGTCTGCACAGAACTATTCCAACAGGACTCAAAAACAGGGTTAGTCACGCAACAACCTGATGACGTGAATGTATCGAATAAAGTATAGACCTGCATTAACAGACTGAAAGTCTAGAATCGGCAATCACCAAACAACAGCAAGGTTTCAGTTGAAATCCCAATAAATGGCGAGATTTCAGCATTCATCAAACCAGTCAACACAATCCAAAATAATGCTGAAACTCAACGAGGTGCTACAATCCAAAATCCTTCAAAAAGGAAAAACGCACATCGGCAAAACGATCGCAGACCTCCCAAAACCAATACCATCGGCAATGTCACCGAATCCAAACCAATTGACGATGTGTGGCTATACCTGGCCATGAGTCATCACCTGACAACAGTCTCAGTTTTAAAATCCATACAAAAAATGGCAAGAATCCAGTACCAAACTACCAAAAGCAAGCACAGAACCACTGAACTCTCAAATGAAGTAAATATAAACTGAAAAACCTCCTAAGAGAAAATACACATTACTCAGGCTATAAACTTCCCAAGACTGAACAAATGACAACCGCAGCCAAGTATGCCAAGAAAACTTGATTGAATCAGGGTCCATAAAATACATTTAAAAAAAAAAACGTTACCGCAACCTCACATGCGCATCCACCATAAGGTGCGGAATCCATATACGCACACGAAATTCCTGCTGAAAAGGGATGATTAGGACAAACTACTTGAAGTGTATTATCAAGTTCAGAGTGGTTGGACTTGATATAAATAGTCCCGAGGAACAGGAGGTGAAATCCAGATTCAAGGGAGTGCCACAAGATCCATAGGGTGCCGAATCCACTGATGTTCACGAAGTTTTTGTTAAAACGGGTCGATTATGACAAACTATCAGGCGCACAATACCGCCCTGCCGGAACGCATCATAATATACCGTGATGGAGTTGGCAAGGTATGTATGCTGTCCATTTGCTAATTTACTCCCGATTGCAGGTGAGGAAACCACCGCAAGTACAGACGGGGTGTATACTTCAGTGTCCAACCAAGACCAGCAAGTAAACACAGTACTAGTTCACGATATGGTCCGGGCGAGAAGAAAAAAAAACAAAAGGGTGTATACCACAAATGAGCGTACCGGGATAAAAAAAGGTACTCACAACAAAGAGTGAACACTTGGAAAACATCCAATGTACCAAAGAGGCACTAGCCCTGAAAATGGATGGCAGGGTTCTGACATTTTCTCAACATGACATTGTACAGTAATGGATTGAAAACTTTTAACACTTAACTAGACCAACTAAAAAAAAAAAAAAAATCAGGAAAAATGGAATTCGACAACCCTGAAAATGGATGGCAGGGTTCTGACATATTTCAACATGACATTGTACAAGACACCTGTGTCGGTCCTTCAGGAAATTGCTGTGTGTTATTCAGTTATCCTGATTCAGTTTCAGTCAGAAGTAGAAGTAGAAGAAGTTAGAATAACTGAAGTGGGTTAAGTCACGGAAGACACTCATATTCGTAAAAAGCTAGTGGCAATAGAAATCAGAAGTGAATCTGGGTGTCCAGGATATATTTTGACGGACGGCCACCTGAAGAGTGAACACTTGGAGGACTTGTACCTCCGGCAGTTTTCCGCCACGGGCCTTTTCCTCCGCCTGGCACCGTAAGGCTCCTCAACCAAATGAGCGTACCGTGATGAAATGGTACTCACAACAAAGAGTGAACACTTGGAGGACTTGTACCTCCGGCAGTTTTCCGCCACGGGCCTATTCCTCCGCCTGGCACCGTAAGGCTCCTCAACCAAATGAGCGTACCGTAATAAAATGGTACTCACAACAAAGAGTGAACACTTGGAGGACTTGTACCTCCGGCAGTTTTCCGCCACGGGCCTATTCCTCCGCCTGACATCGTAAGGCTCTCACTCAACCAAAAGTTAGATCCAGGGTAGGAAAACAATTTCCAGGTCACAAACATACAAAGAGGTCAACAAATACAAAAACATCTCACGGCTCTCACTCAGCAAATGACAGTCACTCAACATACACTCCCATCTCGCTTTTCCCGTCGATTTGATTCAGAGGCAGGCAGTCGTCTGACCTGTACATAACTCTATCACAATAAGTTCAGCGGTACTCCTCAGCTAGTCTGACCTGTACATAACTCCATTACAATAAGTTCAGCGGTACTCCTCAGACAGTCTGACCTGTACATAACTCTATTACAATAAGTTCAGCGGTACTCCTCAGCTAGTCTGACCTGTACATAACTATTACAATAAGTTCAGCGGTACTCCCCAGACATCTACCCGTCTCCTGCACAAAATAGGAGAGTTGGCTAAGAGAAGAACTGGGTGAAACTTATCCAGATTTCCAGTTACAAGAATAGAGGGAAATATCCAAACATGATACACCAACTGACTGATAAACGATCACATCACATGAAACTTGACAAAATATATCAAACATTCCAAGCCGCAAAATAGGTTATATCCATCAATCACAAATTCAAGGTCACAAATATATAACGAGGTCAACGAATATGAAATATATCAAATATTTCCGGCCGCAAAATAGGTTACATCAATCACAAACACAGTCCGCACACAAGTATGATTTAAAAGCGGCAGATCCGATCAAACGGTCAAAGTCGTCGGCAAGCAGCACCCTTGTACTTGAAACTAGCTGATGGCCTGATGGCCAAAATTCCCCCTCTCCCTAGAGAAAAAAAAAATTTCGAAGAGACTAACAAAACCGCGTCAAAATTCAAAAATCCCAAGAAAAGAATAAAGGTCCCAGTAAAAAAAACTATTTCATTAGGCTTCAAAATTTAACTTATTATTTGTTTTAAATATTATAACCACGTTGGGCGCCAAAATTTATCACGCAAGAATTTTTGCGCAAGCTTAGCTCAAGCACTCTCAGTCCTGCAACTATCATACCTCTCAATTGGAAGCCACGTTGTCTAAGCCTACCCGGAACTCAGAGTTCTGGAGCTTTTGGGGGGGTTTATTTAAAATGGGCGCCAGAGATTCGTGCAGGTGAATCCCAACCTTCGAGGTCTTCTCGATTCCAATTGAGTTTATTTAACAATTCACGAAAGAAAGTACGTAGCTGCCTTACTTACCGCCGACAAAACCAGGATCAGGACTACCAACTCTCAAATCAAACTAGTTAATTAATTCCCAAGACACTTATATTAAAATCCAAAAAAAAAATCCAATATTATCTTTTACAGAAATAGGTACCGTGCCTACTTGCAAAGTACTCAAAACATACGTCCGTATCGTATGTACAAAAAATCGGTAAATAATAAACTTGTAATTTCCAAAACTCAGTTCAACTTTATGTGCAATTTATGTAATGAATCGGCATCAAGAAAAAGGTTCAGTACAAATCCGACCATCAATAATTAAAAACGCTATAACCTTAATAACGTTATTCTGTCAAATTTTTATAATCCAACAAGCGAGCAGTTGAACCGATTAACTTATAAAAAGATAACTCACAAACTGAGTTGCCGCTATGTGACGTCACAACGCTTCACAAAAGTATTCTTAAAATAAATAAAAGTAGATAAATCCCGACTGACCGTAACACTGACGTAAATAAAACAATATATAGATACGGCTCACCGCAACAGCTCGCTAGGTTCTTTACTCCATCAAAAACCAAGAAGAGAAAAACCCCAAAACAGTCCGTGTAGGCTGTACTGTACCAGTTCCCCAAGCAGATGAACGATCTATATGGAAAACCTGTTTTAGCATTGCATAGTCATAGTTGAACTGCACTTTTCACCCAAATACAATAAAACCCAATAAAATAATCCCCAGAGTTGAATAAATTCACAGCTTATTATCAATAACCCATAATATGTCTATTTTCCACAATTAACGATTAACTGACTTATTTATCAGTTAAATTTCAGCCCAACCTGAACCCAGTTCGACCCGACTTGAGTCGAACTCAGAACAAATAAATTAAATAAATAACTATATTTTGCTCGAGTCACGAAAAGTAATTAGTTTGATCATGATTGATATTTACCCCAATTAAGACTTGAAAAATAATCGACAATCAACCCCATAGTTCACTCAAAACGTTCATTAAACGTGCAATTTTAATATAAAAAACGGATGTCAATTCAACAAAAACGACATACCTTGACCGGTTTTTTTATTCAAGCTTCACTCAACAACTCCTCAAGGATTGGTAATTAATCCCATGCTCAGGTTCGGCAATCAAGCAATTAGGGTGGAGTGGATCAATCACGGTCACGGTCGTGGTAGGGAAGAAAACACCCTTAACGTGGTACCTACATCAGTGGGAGGTTGTCATCATCTTAGGCCTGAATGCGTACAAACGTTGAAGAAAAAATGCTCAACTCAATGAAAGGAAAATGAGTTACCTGAATGGACTATCTTGGGGTTACTTATTTTCTACCCCCTGGATCTAACACATGGAGATGCGAATGTCTTCCAACCGTTCGCTACCAAGGTCGAGTTCGAAAAGAAAGATACGTTTAATGAAAAAACTGACATCAGACATCAGCGACGTACAAGACTTTTAACCAGTGCGCTGTTGCCAGTAAATCAAACGACTACAGGGGAGATCGAAAAAGTAACATACCACATTAATGTTGATTAATAGTAATGGGACAAGCAGTGATAACGCTTTTGGCCCGTGATAAACATACAGGGTGCGTCACAAAAGTATGGCACGAAAAAGTATGATTTTTTTAAATGCAACCTCCTGTATATTAATTGATATTTCAATTCTTTCTTCAATTTGGAACAAAAATTGTGATACAACTAATGTTCCTAAATTCAACCGTTATCGAGATATCGCGTTTTAAAAATGGCATTTTTGCAACTTTGACATGCTATAAAACTCAAACTATTCAAGTTAGAGAAAAATGGATTGCACATTCCTATCTCAACTTTGCAAGAGCTATTCAAGGAGATTGAATCCATTATTGTGAAAAAATGTCAAAATGTGCCGAAAAAAGTTGACAGTTGACGTTACCTTCTATCCAAATGACAGAAGAGCTCTTGAAAAGTTAAGTTAGGAAAGTGCAAACCATTTTCCTCTAACTTGAATAGTTTGAGTTTTATAGCATGTCAAAGTTGCAAAAATGCCATTTTTAAAACGCGATATCTCGATAACGGTTGAATTTAGGAACATTAGTTGTATCACAATTTTTTTTCCAAATTAAAGAAAGAATTGTAATATCAATTAATATACAGGGGGTTCCATTTAAAGAAATCATACTTTTTCGTGCCATACTTTTGTGACGCACCATTTATGTTTCCAAATATTTTCAGAATGTGCGCTATTTACACCCCTAACCTGTGACGCATATTGATATTGATATTTTTCATATCCTATATGATAAAACCTACTTTACTCTATCGTTGGGACACCCTGTACATATCTGTGCTAACGCGGCCTGACATTACCTTTGCGGTAAATTTTCTGAGTCAGTTCAATGACAACATTGGAAATGTGCAAAAAGAATTCTCAGATATTCACAGGGGACAAAGGAGTTTTGTTTAAAATTTGAGAAGGATAACAATGTTCTAGTGGGTTTCGTTGATGCAGATTTTGCCAGTAATGAGATAGACAGAAGGTCATATACAGGTTTCATTTTCAAGTTGTCAGGGGGTGCTATCTCATGGGAATGTAATAAACAGAAAACGGTGGCGCTAAGTAGTACAGAGGCTGAATACATGGGTATTACGGAGGCTTCTAAAGAAGCAATATTCTTTAGGAAATTATTGTTAGAGATTTTTAATCAAGATTTATGTATTATTGTGTATAATGATAATCAGAGCGCCCAGAAGTTAGCAGTGAACCCCATATGTCATTAGAGGTCTAAACACATAGGTGTGCGCTATCATTTTGTTAGGGAGGTTGTTGCAGATGGTC
Source organism: Orchestes rusci (assembly GCA_958502075.1). NCBI lineage: Eukaryota > Metazoa > Arthropoda > Insecta > Coleoptera > Curculionidae > Orchestes > Orchestes rusci. Next base: position 26,723,089 of record OY293305.1, on the reverse strand, counting down.
ATATGAAACTAGAATACTTACCTTCAGAAGAAATGGTGGCGGATGTATTAACAAAGACATTGTGTTCTGTGAAACGTGCTAAATTTAGGGAGCGATTGGGCTTGGTTTGTTTGGGAAAAGATCAATATTGTTAAGTTAAGTGGGAGTGTTGATATTCTGTAACTCAACATATATTAATCAAGTAACTCCATTATGCGAGTTGTATATTTTGTTCTTGTTGGCAATGTCGCCACATCATCTCATTGTCAATATTGTGATGAATAAAGTTAGTCGTTTGCGGATACTTCATCGAATCGCATGGTTTCAATTATCTCCCAGATATTTCACTTAAAATCAACAGATGAAACTTCAGCTCTACATTTATCGGTCAAAAATAACCCAACTTAATGTTATAAACATTTAGGGTGTTTCATTATTATTGCGAAAAAAAATCGGGCTGAGTTTCACCGCTTCAAAATAGGAACAAAACTTTTCATAAACATGTATCCGGAATTGTTTTGTTACAGAGCTACAGTGTGTTAAAGTTTTATTTTCATTTTTGTTTTTTCTAAATAATATTTGTACCAACGTCGATCTTTTGATGAAAATTGGTGATTGGAGATTTCTTATCCTGCGAAATTCGAATTTGACGTTGGTATGACTCTAACTTGTAGAGGGCGCTACCTTCAAGTATTTTACCTGTTATGAACAGACAAAACTTTTTTGGACCAACCTTTATCATAAATAAATTCCTCTATAATTTTTACGCAGAAAATGTATACCTATTTCAGTAAAGAAGATAAAAAGTCGACTTGTGTGTGATGTTATCAACAACTCTGATTCAAATATTATTTAGACAAAAACAAATCGAAAAACTGAAAAAAAAAACAAAATAAAAACTTTAACACGCTATCAGCTCTGTAACAAAGCATCTCCGGACAATTGTTTATGAAGAATGTTCTTCTTATTTTTGAGCAGGCAAACTCATCCTGTATTTTTGGCACTATCAATGAAACAGTATGCTTGGCCATAATTTGATTATCACAATGACATGTATTTATTATTTCAAATCAAAATATATCGAGAATGATTGCACGTACCGACTTCCAACAGGTCTACGTTTTCTGCGTAAAAGTGTTGAAGGAATCGTTGTTTTAAGTAAAAATATACCACAGGGACGTCCAACAAAGTTATGGCTGTTCATATCTTGAAAAATGAGTGAAGGTAGCGCCCTCTAAAAGTTAGAGCCATACTAACATCAAATTCAAATTTCGCATGATAAGGAACCCCCAAATATAAATTTTTATTGAAAGATCGACATAAGTTCAAATATTATTTAGAATAAACAAAAATTTATATAAAATTTCAACAACCTGTAGCTCTGTAACAAAGCATTTCCGGATACATGTTTAATAAAAGTTATGTTTTCATTTCAAAGCGGGGCAAATTATCCTTGATTTTTTCGCAATAATAATGAAACGCCCTTTATATCGGCAAACACCTTCTATGGGAGCTACGCCTCACAGTGGCCTGAGAGCGGCAGAAACCCCACTTTTCCAAGTTTCAGAGAAAATGTTGAATGTAACATTTTATAAGTTATTGTATCTATAACAATTCGTTAGAAAGATTTTCACATCCTGAACATTTATCTCATATTTATCATACTATGCTTTCGAAGCCGAACACGCAAAGATATCAACTTTACCTAGAAATAAAAACCCGGAATGAGAATCATATAATATCATTAGATGAGAAGGTAATCTAATTTGACTATTTTTTCCGAATCAGTTCTAGTATCATGTACCCAGAAGTTTATTCAAAGCGACCTTTTTCTATTTCCGCTACTATTTTTGTGAATATTATAGTTTCTCATGCTGTGATAATTGTGTTTTCCAAGTTCAGAGAGATATGATTTGCTTGCTCCGCTATGCTCCATGCTGTGCTGAGCAGAAAACTATTCTTTGGGTTGAATAGCATCAATAAGACTAAGCTGCCGTCACTTGCCGCTATTCTTTATGTATCAAGGATTCGGCGGAGATGAATTTTTGAGGTGAATCACGTTTCCGCCAAAAAAATCAAGTGATACCTCATTTTGAAAACCTTCTCTCCCTCATTATATCCTCTTAGTCTAAAGAAGCTTATTCCCGCGGTTAATTTATAAAACAAGAAAAATCCAAAGAAATTGACAAGCTGTCATATGGGGTGACAGCAGAGGTCTGAAATTCGGCAGTTGTGATCAAGGTCAAAGGTCCTTCAAAATAAGGTATTACTCAAGACTCCTCTTTCCATTCAACAATTTTGGGTTAAATATCACCCCTGCTCAGGGGGTAAAGTTGCAAGAAACAAAAATTGAGGGAAGGATTTCTCAAATTTTTAAATACAATGCCTCAAACCTTGCTGTAACGTTTTTGATCGATCTCACTGTGTAGTACAAAGGGATTGGATTAATTTGTGAATTAAAGTAGTTGACAGATGGTCACTATTTGTAACCAGAAAAGTTACTTCTGTTTCAGTTGAGTGCAAATTCATATCTATCTATCTATACATTTATAAAAGGGAGAATATGTTTGTCCGTAAAAAAGATAGCATTATGCGTGTTTCTAATGAGGGTGAGAGAAGGCTTCATTCTCGCAGTCTCTGATTGGTCAGATTGGTTGACATGGCGTTGCCATGGTGATCGCCAAAGTAACAATGACTGCATTCAGGCGGTCTTAAGCTGCTTGATAAGAAGCCCACCTGAACGTGATGCTGTTGTGAAGCGTCACATCAGTGACTGCGTGTTTTGCTTAGCGTGAAAAATTGTCGCTTTTTCGAATCTCGACTGACATTTAAAGTTGGGTTATGTTTATCTGTTTATGATTACATCTTCACTGTGATATTATGATGATAGTGTTCGTCTCTTTGTGGCACAATATCAACCGGCTGAACAAATTTCTCCACATCCACGAGTAGTGAGTACAAACCCATTGAAATGAAATAATTCCAAATAAGCTTCCCAATGATTTGATGTAACAACAGATTCTCTGTTTTTTCTAGCGTTTCACTTCAAATCTCATCCCATTTGCTTTGGGTATAAAAATGATGAAAATAATAATAATAATAATAACAGGGATAGATGAAGTTTGAAGAAAAGTTATTAGAAGGAAAGATGCTATTTCGATGTGTGGCGACCAAGTAAGTAGCAGTCATTCTTCATGCTGCCTGAGTTTTTAAAGTAGGTGAGTGAAAACCGTGTGTTTTGCGCACAAATCTGATACTGTAGAACTAAAATTTCCCAATCTCAACCATAATGAAACAAAAATACGTAGAGTCAAAAACGGCCCGTGACAGTTTGGTTTCGATTAGATAGGATAAGAATATTCCAGTTTGGTTTTCGATTTTGTGTTTTTTCATCTGGTTGAGGATATTTTACATTATTGTGCAACGTCAGAGCAGATGACGCCAACGGTGATCTGCTGGATGGTTTTTAGATTGTGTTGTGTTATTTTGGAGTCCCAGCGTTAATGATAATTAGTGAGTACGGTAAATCCGTTCTTTTTCTGAAAATTTTTGCAAATACGCAAAAACTTTTTTTCAACTTGCGGAGGGGGTCTTCAATGGCTTGACTGACTCTGAGTTTTTGGAAAAATTGAAGGTGATGGCGTGGTAACCATCTTGACAATCAGGGCGCGTGTATTTTCTCCGTTCCTATCAGAATTATTACGATAAACTTTAATATCATATAACCAAAGTGATGCAGAATCATATTCCCAAGAACTTTTATTTTAAACGATTTTCTCCAAAGTCAATGATAAAACATCTACAGGGTGATCCCTTCATGTGGAGTTTGAGACAAAATCGTACAGGGTGATCAGTCAAGGATAGGGAGCAGCCATATTTCGGAAACTATTCATCGTAGAGGCTTGCGACAAAAAAAAATATCACTGAAACGGCCAGGAGAAAAACCTGGAAAATATTTTCAAGTTTCTGAAATGGTCGCTAGAGGGCGCTACAACCAACAACAAGTAGAAAAATATGATTTTTATGTAATTTTGCTTCATGAAAATATATCGATGAACTCATTTTCAGATTAACTGACTATTTACCTACACTTTTTGTCTTAAACGTTTCTTTCTATCTTTCATGATAAAGTGGTGGAGAAAGTTCAACTGTCTTTGTAAACTAACAGAGACTCCTCTTGTTTCGCTTGACCGATTTCAACGAACTTGGGCTCATATGAAAGAGAATAATCTGTGCTATAAAATGCTTATTTGCTCTTATTATTGCTTTATTTGTGACATTCGCCGTCGCCGCTAGATGGCGTTAACTGAAATGGTAGCATATTTTTGAATTTTAAAAAAAAAATCAAATGTAATGCAATATTCATTTTTATATATTTCAAAAAGGAATACTTTTTTTTATTAAAAATTGGAAACAAAAACAAAGAACGGCGACGGCCAATGTCACAATTTGAAAAGCAAATAAGCATTTTGGACCGCAGATTATTCTCTTCCATATGAGCCCAAGTTTGTTAAGATCGGTCCAGCGAAACGGGAGGAATCTCCGTTTGTTTAAAAAAACAATTGAACTTTCCCACCACTTTACTATGATAGATAGAAAAAAACGTTTTGGACAAAGAGTATAGGAAGATAGTCAGTAGATCTGAAAATGAGTTCAACGATATATTTTCATTGGGCAAAATTCCATAAAAATCATATTTTTCTACTAGGTGTTGTTTGTTACGCCCCCTAGCGACCATTTCAGAAACTTGAAAATATTTTCCAGGTATTTCTCTTGGCCGTTTAAGTCATAACATTTTTTGCCGCAAGCCTCCACGATGAATAATTTCCGAGATATGGCCGCTAGCTATCCTTAACTGATCACCCTGTACAAGACGGAAGTAGTGCGGAATTACATTCCCAGCAACTTTTTTCTACTTATTCTAATGGTTGCTGGGATTGTGATTGTGCACAACTTACGTCCTGTACGATTTCTCTCTACCATCGTATCACCCTGTAGATTTTTAACTACTGATTTTAGAGAAAAAATTTTTTTAGAAAAGTTATTCAGAATGTAAATTTGAACAATTTATGTTCGATGATATTTTACCGTGAGTCTAAAATGGGAACAGATAAAAGAAATAGCACCCTCATTTCCAAGATGATTGGGTTATGTTTATCTGTTTATGATTACATCTTCACTGTGATATTATGATGATAGTGTTCGTCTCTTTGTGGCACAATATCAACCGGCTGAACAAATTTCTCCACATCCACGAGTAGAGAGTACAAACCCATTAAAATGAAATAATTCTAAAAAGAGCTTCCCAATGATTTGATGTAACAACAGATTCTCTGTTTTTTCTAGCGTTTCACTTCAAATCTCATCCCATTTGCTTTGGGTATAAAAATGATGAAAATAATAATAATAATAATAAAAGGGATAGATGAAGTTTGAAGAAAAGTTATTAGGAGGAAAGATGCTATTTCGATGTGTGGCGACCAAGTAAGTAGCAGTCATCCTTCATGCTGCCTGAGTTTATAAAGTAGGTGAGTGAAAACCGTGTGTTTTGCGCACAAATCTGATACTGTAGAACTAAAATTTCCCAATCTCAACCATAATGAAACAAAAATACGTAGAGTCAAAAACGGCCCGTGACAGTTTGGTTTCGATTAGATAGGATTAGAATATTCCAGTTTGGTTTTCGATTTTGTGTTTTTTCATCTGGTTGAGGATATTTTACATTATTGTGCAACGTCAGAGAAGATGACGCCAACGGTGATCTGCTGGATGGTTTTTAGATTGTGTTGTGTTATTTTGGAGTCCCAGCGTTAATGATAATTAGTTAGTACGGTAAATCCGTTCTTTTTCTGAAAATTTTTGGAAATACGCAAAAACTTTTTTTCAACTTGCGGAGGGGGTCTTCAATGGCTTGACTGACTCTGAGTTTTTGGAAAAATTGAAGGTGATGGTGTGGTAACCATCTTGACAATCAGGGCGCGTGTATTTTCTCCGTTCCTATCAGAATTATTACGATAAAATTTAATATCATATAACCAAAGTGATGCAGAATCATATTCCCAAGAACTTTTATTTTAAACGATTTTCTCCAAAGTCAATGATAAAACATCTACAGGGTGATCCCTTCATGTGGAGTTTGAGACAAAATCGTACAGGGTGATCAGTCAAGGATAGGGAGCAGCCATATTTCGGAAACTATTCATCGTAGAGGCTTGCGACAAAAAAAAATATCACTGAAACGGCCAGGAGAAAAACCTGGAAAATATTTTCAAGTTTCTGAAATGGTCGCTAGAGGGCGCTACAACCAACACCAAGTAGAAAAATATGATTTTTATGTAATTTTGCTTCATGAAAATATATCGATGAACTCATTTTCAGATTAACTGACTATTTACCTACACTTTTTGTCTTAAACGTTTCTTTCTATCTTTCATGATAAAGTGGTGGAGAAAGTTCAATTGTCTTTGTAAACTAACAGAGACTCCTCTCGTTTCGCTTGACCGATTTCAACGAACTTGGGCTCATATGAAAGAGAATAATCTGTGCCATAAAATGCTTATTTGCTCTTATTATTGCTTTATTTGTGACATTCGCCGTCGCCGCTAGATGGCGTTAACTGAAATGGTAGCATATTTTTGAATTTTTTAAAAAAAATCAAATGTAATGCAATTTTCATTTTTATATATTTCAAAAAGGAATACTTTTTTTTATTAAAAATTGGAAACAAAAACAAAGAACGGCGACGGCCAATGTCACAATTTGAAAAGCAAATAAGCATTTTGGACCGCAGATTATTCTCTTCCATATGAGCCCAAGTTTGTTAAGATCGGTCCAGCGAAACGGGAGGAATCTCCGTTTGTTTAAAAAAACAATTGAACTTTCCCACCACTTTACTATGATAGATAGAAAAAAACGTTTTGGACAAAGAGTATAGGAAGATAGTCAGTAGATCTGAAAATGAGTTCAACGATATATTTTCATTGGGCAAAATTCCATAAAAATCATATTTTTCTACTTGGTGTTGTTTGTTACGCCCCCTAGCGACCATTTCAGAAACTTGAAAATATTTTCCAGGTATTTCTCTTGGCCGTTTAAGTCATAACATTTTTTGCCGCAAGCCTCCACGATGAATAATTTCCGAGATATGGCCGCTAGCTATCCTTAACTGATCACCCTGTACAAGACGGAAGTAGTGCGGAATTACATTCCCAGCAACTTTTTTCTACTTATTCTAATGGTTGCTGGGATTGTGATTGTGCACAACTTTCGTCCTGTACGATTTCTCTCTACCATCGTATCACCCTGTAGATTTTTAACTACTGATTTTAGAGAAAAAAATTTTTTAGAAAAGTTATTCAGAATGTAAATTTGAACAATTTATGTTCGATGATATTTTACCGTGAGTCTAAAATGGAAACAGATAAAAGAAATAGCACCCTCATTTCCAAGATGGCGGGATAAGCTCACCTTCGATTTTCCCGAAAACTCATAGTTAAGCTACTGGCAGCCCAGCAAAGATTTTAAAAACAAATTTTTGAGTTTTCCAAAATAATTCTCAGATCTCGCGATTTCTAAGCACGGATTTACTGTACTAAGTAGGAAGATTTGCTTCTTTTTGATTAGGATCAGGATTTTTCACTTTGGTTAAGGATTCAAAATCTTTTTTTTGAATGAGAATACCTCGGAGGATATCTACATTTTGTGCATAAGATGCACGTCAGTTCTTTTCTTCTCACAAGTTGGATTTGAATTTTGAGATGCTGCTCGGAGAGCGGGTAATTCAGCTAGTAAATAAATAAAAGTGACTTTCTGACAAAATTTTACATCTGAAAATATGTTTTGAGTTTAAAAATTCACCTTAAAGCACATATCACTCAAAATATATAGGAAACTCTCATACTATAGTTTGAAATGAAATTCGCCAGCGCCCTAAAACGGGTAGTCCTCGTACTTTTGACTTTTTTTTCTCAAAAACGTAAAGAAATCTGTTTCTATTGCAAACCGTGGAGCCATCTATTGGATAAAATAGGATTTATACCACGTTCGAAATTATAATTCGAATATTAATCACATGGTATATCAAAAGTTATTCTGAAAAAATGCATAACTAGTATTCAAAAACGTTCATTTTATAATGTCTAAAAACTATGTCCTGGACTCCTGGATAAATACAACCTATGCATATTTTTCAGTTTATAACTTTTGATAAGCACAATATTTAAATTAAATTTCGAATGTTGGGTCTATAAAATACAAAACCAGCAAATTTTGACTTGTATACCCAGTTGTGCTTCATTTTTGTTGTTCAAATTCGGTTTTACAACATGCTGAACCAATTTTTCTAAAACAGTGGAAGAACATTTATTGGAAAGGATGTGTTTTGTTAAAAATATCCACACATCCAGGGGACGATACATTTCTCAAAGAACTCACGATAAGCTTACATTATAGTCCAATCCAAGGTTCAAACACAAATTCCAAGATGATCTAGGTACTGAAAATCAGAAACATTTGGCACAAAATTCAAATTACACGTGAAATGACAATGACGTCTAGGGTTAGGGATTGGTTATGGTTTCGTTTCGTATATATTTTGAGTGATATGTGAAATAAAGTGCTCATACCTATTACTAAATATACCAAATATCATCCATCATTTGTCATTCCGAAGTTATCGAATTTATGCCGCATTACCATTAAGCCTAAACCATCTTGAGCCTCCGGAAAAATCCATCTTCAGGTGCCCCCCCCTGAAGATGGATTTTTCCGATTATTTCCGAAACTGTTCAAAATAACGTTTTGGAACTTTGGAATCCTACTAGTTTCAATATGCTGATTTTGAAAAATATGAATTCAGAAATTTGATTATTTGGTTTTGAAAAATTTACTGAAACTATTTTATCAATTATGCTTTCGTCTTTTTCTTTGAAATCTTTAGGTTTTTCACGCAATTACGCAGAAAATGTCCCTTGGTTTGTATCGCTTGGACGCACCATTCTCGAGAAAAAGGAATTCAAAAATTACGCTGAGTAGTCACATTTGTCATAATGAGTATTTCCCAAAAATTTGTAAAAAATTCGTGTAGTGGTATCCGGGGCATTTTTATTAAAAATGTACTCACTAACTGCAACATAGCAGTGAGTAAGTTAAAGTGAACATTTGTCGGAAAATTCTTTCTAAACGAGCTACACTCGGAAATATTGGCGAGAAACCGTTTTTGGGGTGCCCTTTTTAAAAGGGCGTAGCTTCCTTAGAAAACATTTTTTGACAAATGTTTATGAAAACTTTTTCTCATGAAAATAGCTCAGGAATAGCCCCATGAGCTTTAAACATTTTTCAGGAAACACCCTGTATTATGATATTGTGAAAACCATGCAGCGTAATGTTGAAATTACTTTTTCTCGAAAATGGTGTGTCCTAGCGATACAGACCAATATGTGCTTTTTTGCGTAGAAAACCGGTACAAACTGCTCCACAGGAGTTGAGGATATTCGTCAAATAATATGGTCACTGGTTTTTATCAAAATAATAAATCTAATGGGCAGAAACCTAGAGCAGAAGAGAGCCTCGAATTCTGGTTTACGTATGTAATGACAGGTGGGTAAATATGATTCCTTGCCAACTTTTATCAATGACGCATGTGTAAAGAGAACTCGTCGCAAGAGACGTCATCATCTTATATTGATATATCATCGCCTTCTTATTGTTTTGATTAATGGAACTTATTTTGAATTCAGCGGTGGAAAACGATGTATTCTGTTAGTATTTATCAATATTCCACAAATATCCCTAACTCTTGTGAAGCAGTATATATTCATATGATAAAGTTAGATTATTTTTGACCGATGAATACAGAGCTGAAGTTTCGTTCACATATATTATGAAAAAATATATTGTCTTTTTTTAAATCTTCAGATTCATAAATCTTATAAGTTAGGACTTTTAGTACATACGTTCATACAAAGATTTTTTCTTAAATTCATGTTTTCGTTCTCATATATCAAACGGTTCGAAAGTTAGCAAGGGGTTCTTTCTTCTGAGCCGCAGCCGCACTGTTCACTAGATATAGCCGTGTATGCAAAAAACATCGACCAATTAACAAAAAATAGTGACCTTTATTCTACAATGGTTACTAGGAGCTGACTGGTTTGTGATTGATCTAGAAAAAGATCTATAATGGGCTACCTCAGCAACTCAGTGAAGTTTAAAGCATATGTGTTTTTGAAAAATGAATCAAAACAAACGATTACCCTTTTCATGAAGAGTTCATTTCATTTGTAAAGTTGTGTTCATGTTCTTACCTTGACATTTATTTTATTTCATTGACTTGATTTTCAACAATGCCCCTTAGCGCCGGTACGATCACATTCAAGTAAATAAAATAATTCTGTCAAATAACCATCTGTCAGATCTTGCTTGATTTTATCCCGAAATTTCAAAAAAAATGATTTTTATAATCATTTCAACAGAAACAGAAAATAGATCAAAGACAAGGTTTAAAAGTTATTGAGTTTTTCTTGAGAAGCGGTATGTTCTTATACCTTTCCACTTGGATAGTCCATGGTAAACAACAACAAACTTTGACAGAGGCGTCAAATTTTTGTTTGTAACAGTTCAATCAATTTTTTTTTCATATTATTTTGACTTGTTTGAAATGCCTCTTACAAATGAAGAAGTCGCTGACATGATAGCGGTCTTTTACGAGTGTTTTCAAAACACGGTGATTGCTCAGAGCCTATTTTACCAAGAGGCCCATAAGGCCCAGGCCTTGAGCCCCGTGGAAAGTGGGGACCGGAAAATGCTCTCGAAAAGTAAATTATATAAACCATTGCAGTTCAAATTTAAACAGTCAAAGAAAAACATTTAGATTGGTAAAATAATCATACTAATCATACTATATTCATGCTAGTGCCAAGTTGAGAAGCCAAGAGAATTGATTACATTATATACATCACAGAACACATATACAAAGTTTAGAACAAAAACTTAAATGGAGGCCTAAGTGAAAGCTTTGATTCGCATCCACGGAACGGCGCTGATGTGCCTGAAGTTCGATGGATCTCGAAAAGATGGCGTTATGTGGACTGCCACATGACAGCTTATTAGGTTGTCATGATGATAGATGAAGTCACGTACGTCTTAAATATATCTGTACTGCTTAAGTGTATTATATCGGCTTCTAAAAATGGTTGCAGTATGGGGGCCGCCATCTTGGCTGGACGTTGACCAAAACGTATGTCTGAGCTTGATTCTTGATCAGTATCACTCTTAACATGACCACTGCACTGAACACACTCAACCCAACTTTTTGTCTATTTATATTGACCTTCACTCATAAGTGATTTTAAGTTTGTTTTTGTAAAATAGTTATTATCTGAAAGATATAATGTAGTTAGGCAGACAAGAAAGTAACTAGGAGTAGTTAGGTAATGTGGGCTGAGCAACAAAACACCTCTAAAGAGAATAAACTGTAACATTTTTGATGTAAACTCACATATTTGTATCCAAAATCATTGTAAGTACAAACGAACGCTCGTACCATTCATTTCCATCAAGTCTCGAATGCGAATGTAATCTTAAATGTATTTTTGTCATGTAATTTGAACTCATTCATGAATACTCTTTAACTTAAAAGAGTATTCATGAATGAATGAAATTACCTTGAAAATTATACAAATCAATGTGGCATGACATTTCTATTCTTATTTTATTCAAGACAAAATATCTAATAGGGCCTATCTAGGTACCTTCCTATCTATTTCCAAATGGTTTGAGTCTATCTAGCAAAAATGGTAATATGGTACCTAGTACGGATCTTTACCAATACAAAAATATCACAAGAAGGTTAATAAAACATTTCATCAAAAACACTCGGCTCGAGAAAAGGCAATCCCAATTCTCACAAAATTCGCAAATCAATAATAATTATCCAATACTCATTAAATTCTCACGTTCAAATGACACGACAAACGAACGAACGCTTGGCTATGCTCAATATAGTATTAGTCTATGGCTATGCTTATGTTACCATCTACATTGAATTTGTAATTTGTGTTCAAAGTCACGCTTACGCCGAATACAATGTGGATGATTGCATATGATTCCCGTTTGGCAAGCGGAAATCTGTCACTTCCACTTCGAAGTGAAATCAGCTGAATCAAGCTAAGACACACTTTTTGGTCAACGTCCAATCCAATATGGCGGCCCCCTTGGTGCAACCATTTTCATCACCGCTTTAGCAGTACAGATATATTTAAGACGTACGTGGATGAGGTCATTTGAATGTCACCCTTTATCTTCATGTTGTCTTTCATGCTTTGATTCCTCTCTAAGTGAAAAAATGCCCTGATAATCCTCATCAAAAAACCTATAAGAACGCAGAATATAACACGGAATACTAGAACCTCATCAATGTTCCAGCCGCCATCGGAAAAGTTCCGGAGAAATGCATTCTCCACAAAATAAGGAAAGTCACGATGGCAAAAAAGTTTCTACCAGAAAAACAAATGAGATTTCGCCCAGTGTATTCTACAACAAATCAAACAGTGAGGCTGAGTGACATCATCCTGAAAATGTCGAACAAAGGGGAAAAAACAGATGAAGTGTTCCGCGACGAGTTTCGTACTGCATGCCCAGCCGTCCCACACCACATGGAGTCATGCACCGCTTCCCGAGACCTTCGGAGTGAGTAGCATTTTCTTATAGTCACCATCACACAGGGTCAGCGCCCCGCAGCGCAGATAGATAGATACCTCGAATGCGCCCGACAAAACAATAATTTGGGAAGTTTGAGTTAGAAGGTGGGACTATTAAATTGAATACACATTTGTAAGAAACCCTACTTTATTGAAAATATGGTAAAAAAAAATAGTGCCGTACTCAGCCTGGAATTCATGCGGGGAAAGAGCACGGCAGAGAAACCCACAATCACAATTCCAAAAACCGAACCATGCTGTACAACTGTTTTGTATTTTTAATGCAATCAATAAAATACTCGTTTTCCGTATCAAAACTTGAAGTTCCACGCTCAAGCAAATATACATGGGATCAAAAACAGGAAATCTCTGAGGTCCCGTACGGGAAGCAACCCAGGCAATTTGAGTCAATATCTCTAGATTGTTTGTTGAAAATAATGAGGTTCAGTACGGGAGGCAACCCAATTAGAGTTGATAAATTGAAACAATATTTCTAGATGATAACTAGAAGATCTGTTGTTTTACTAGGATATTCACTCATCAGGGTGATGAAATGTCAAATCTAGAGCCTATACATGAGGTCCCTTAACTACGGGAAGCAACCCAACCCTAGTAAATCAGTCCAGTCAATATAAAGCAAAAATTCCAGTACGGAAAGAGAGCAATTTCTTTGTCTTGACTTTAATTTAAATCAAAGTTGTTCACACAGCATAAAACAGTTTGATTAAATACAGTAAATGCAATTACGGAACAATAAATCCAAAACCATCAGTACAAATTGGATAATCAACATTATTATAAATTTCATTTTACTGACCTGCGGATATCTGATTATCAACCACAATTCACAATTATTCACCTTCAAAATCTACAATTATCCCAAAAAATGTGTTTCGAAAAGCCCCAAATTTTCTAACTGTTATTTTCTTGTTCCCTAGCAACCAAACCATATCCTTTCTTTTCCCTGGTCATTATTCTATTTTAACGAAATCACGGAACACTCCTAATGTCACAGAAAATCAATGTCATGATAAATGGAATGATCCGCTATTTTCTACAAGTTGTATGGAACATTCAGAAACAAAATCAACATGAATCAAAAACTATATTTTGAATAGGTGGTTCTACTCAATATATTACAAAAATCTTCAATAATACATTATCCAAGTCTGATAGTTCGATTCGCATCCACTTCATTCCGTGGCGCATTTATCCGTAAAATTTTATACGTCAGTTTGTCTTCTAAACTTTTTATATGTGTTCTGTGCATTACATCAAGTATTACATACACATTTATTAAGATTCAAAAACATGACATGCATTTAAGCACAGTATTTAAGCCTTTATCTTTAGCGATGATACAAGAAATCACGCGATCTCTAATGACGTTACAATTTTTTGCGCGTTTTGGTCGTTTTTACCAAGGGAACGACGCCTATCTTCGACAAAAAAAAATAAAAAAAAATAGAAATACCGACAGCATTATGGTGAGTAGTATCATTTATTTAGATGTCCTATTCTCAGTTTTTAAATGGGAAGACAACTTGACAAGCTCAAGAAACATCAATTGAAAGTGTTTTCACAATCCAAATTTAACTTGAGATAAAAGTTTTCAAATATAATAATTATAATATATTTGGGGTTGTGGTTTTGACCGGTTATAGTTTTTTTGGTCAATTGAATGAATTTGAGAAATAAAATTAAAAAATGCAGTGGATATTCCTAATTATATTTGTGAACTTAATTATTTTGCAATTCATGAAAACAGTAATGATTATTTATTATAAAAAGTTTTACTTATCGTTAAAAGTCCACTCCGATACCCAAATTTTGCGATCTCATTCAGGGGAAACAGGTGGGTATAGTATAATGAGATCTATTCGAAGGCACATTATACAGGGTGTACTCGCTCAAGAGCTCAACACTTCTAGTGTATAATTAACTATATTGATGAAGCATAAACAAATTATTTCAGATGTGACACACTGGAGCTGCGTCGTTTCTAAAATACGGGGTGTTGAACAAAAATACGAATTCTTCAAATCGCTTTCTTCAAGATTTTTGGGGAGTATAATAGTTGAAGTATTGATGAAACTCTTGGAACGGATTAAACTCTACACTGTGGGCCAAATTAAATTAGAACCTAGTTTGATCCTTGATAACTTTTTTGTTTGTCCATGGATTTAGATGAATTTTGGATATGATATTGGTCAGTATGTTCTGAATGTTCCTCCAAAATTGAGTTTTCGAATTTTGGTCAGGACCGGACTTACGACGTTTTTATAAAATTGGTGCATTTAAGCTCGTTGCAAAAACGAACTGCGCTACGTACAGACCAACTGATATATTTTTTGAGAAGGACATTAGTTGAAAAAGGTATCCTGATAATATCAATATTTTAGAACCATAACCTGAGAAACTATGATTTTTTCTATATGATGGTGCTTGTCGGCATAAAAACTATTTCACTTCGTTTTGTCAAAATTTCTTTGCAACGTGGATTGTTTGTTAAAAATTGTTAAGATTTTTGAGATTCCAGAGTTTGCCTGTTTGATTTTGAATACGTAGACTAGACATGGTTCTATCTATGAAAGATGAAATCTCGATCAAACGATTGATGGGAAAGAACATTTATGGACGGCAATGTTGCCGCCCCTTTCAAATCATCGAACGAAATTGAACAAAGTTTAAAAACAAGAAAACAATAATAATTGGGTATTATTTTTTTTCCAAATTGAAAAATCTAAAATGTGAAAAAATCGACAAATCTCTAACAAACAATCCACGTTGCTATGAAATTTTAAGAAACTTTGATCAAAATGAAGTGAAATAGTTTTTATGCCGACAAGCACCATCATATAGAAAAAATCATAGTTTCTTAGGTTATGGTTCTAAAATATTGATATTATCAGGATACCTTTTCCCACTAATGTCCTTCTCAAATAATATATCAGTTGGTCTGTACGTAGCGCAGTTCGTTTTTGCAACGAGCTTAAATGCACCAATTTTATAAAAACGTCGTAAGTCCGGTCCTGTCCAAAATTCGAAAACTCAATCTTGGAGGAACATCCAGAACTTATTGACCGATATCATATTCAAAATTCATCTAAATCCATAAACAAACAAAAAAGTTATTTAGGATCAAACTAGGTTCTAATTTAATTTGGCCCACAGTGTACAGTGCCAGACCTGTGTGTTGTTTTTCTAATAAAAAAATTGTGCCCCACCGGCTTTCCAAAAAAAAAAAATATTTTTCCGAATAACCTTATCGTTTTAACGAAAGAAGTGTCTTGAGTTCTCTTCCTCCAACGCACGGTTTTCGATTAAAAAAATTAAATTGAGTACAGTTGGTTTTCTTGTCTTAACGAAAATACTCAAGAGAACTTTTCCATTGAAAATTGTATTTTGAAATAAAATGTCTGTCCTAGAACTGCCTCCAAGACTTCAAACATTTTCGTTTTGTTTGATTACAAACCTGAAGGTCACAAGGAAAGCAGAAACATTCTTAGTGAAAAGTCATACAGGATATTGGGGGCCCGAAATTGTGTTTGGGCCTTGGGGCCCAACTGTTTTAAAAATAGGCCTTGCCGATTGCTGGAAGACAGTATGCGGCACGGTATCCAGAACGTCACCATTACGGTAGGATATTTACACGCCTGGCACAGCGATTACGCGATACTGGCAGTTTTCGTCGACCAAAATTCCGTAGACGTTGTAATACAAGAACTGAAGAGAATATTATCATACTGGCATACTTAGAGTATAATAGACATATCATAGACTGACCTGGGTATAGCATGAACTACTGTCTGTAATGTTTTAAAAGACGACAGGTGAATTCAGTACATAAAATTATTATAACATTCTGTACTCAATACAAAGTTGATTTTTTTGAATATCCACGTTTTGCCTTCCGTTTTCAGATCACATCCTCACCATATCTTCCAATATCAGTCCCCAAATGAAAAAGATTTTGATAATTGATTGAATCATTGTAATTGGATGTTTGGCAGTATTAGGGAAAACAGACATCTCTTGACAAAAATTCTGTGGATCGACGAGTCTCCTTTCAATAGCGATTGGAGAGTCAACAAACATAAGATGCATTAAGGTCGCTGGAGTCTGAACGTGTGGTGTGGCATCATGAAAAATAAAATTATTGGATCATACTTTTTCGATATACCGTTGACCGGCGCGGCGCTACCTTCTCAGATTTCTTGGTTGATGAGTTTTCAATCTTGTTAGAAGTTGTGCCATTGGAAACTAGGCGAAACATGTTTCCACAATTTGACGGTTGCCCAGCTCTGTTTCTATCAATGTCCAAAACCACTTCAACCAGACCTTTGAAGGGCGCTGGATTGGAAGAGGCAGCTTATTTCCTTGACAAGCCAGGTCACCCGACTTGGCGTGTCTCGACTTCTATTTATGGAAACGCCTAAAAGACATGTCAACAAGGATATACATGGAAAATATAATTCGAGATGCAATTCTTCAAATACCAACGGCTGAAGTTGAAGCGGCAGTCTTCTCTACCCATCAGAGAATGAAACAATGTGTGGAACATGATGGGAAACGATTTGAATATCTAAAGCAATAGATCAAATTGTTTTTCAAATGATCGTTTAAATGCTTCTGATTAAAAATGTATTGCTCTTCTGGCAATAGCTCCCGAACGCATCAAGTTATCAGGATTGCGGTTTTCATCTACTTTCTGTTTCTGTTGAAATGATTGTATCATTTTATTTGAAATTTCGGAATAAAATCAGAAAAACTATAAACTTTTGCATTGGCGCCCCTTAGAGGAAGCAGCGTAAACCTATCTCTCATGACTATATTTTTTTCCTGATAAACAAGGCCTCCTCCCTAGAACAAGACCATATTTGCTGAAATAATATGTTAAGTCTAACTGACGTTATAGGCCTTTCAATTAGTCAGTCTTGACCATTCTTCCCCGTCATTATTTGATGCCCTTCTGTCAAAAGTTGTGGACCAAAAACAAACAAAATTGCACGAGGATTATGGTGATGACAATCTATCAGCCACTTATAATCGAACATTTTTGAGTAAAATGGATTTTTCTTCTTGACCTTAACTATTACGTCCCCTGGTGGTGTAGGTATGAACTTGAACATTATTTATAGTGTTTTCCTTTGACCACTTTGGGTATCTAATTGTCTGCCGCAAGTCTCTACAATGAGTGGTTTCTGAGATACAGCCGCTTACTTCGCTCATTTTGCAACCCTGTTTAGAATCCCAACCTTGTTAGTGTCGAAACAAAATGAATGACAATTGAAATGTAGGAGTTTTAAAGGTAGTGTTAGTGGCACTAGTTGGCACTCTTTGACTCCACATCGCATGTGTTCGTTTCCAGTCCGTGCCTTCAACCAGCTGGGGTTCTTTCAAATTGATAAAAGCAATATAGATATGATTGATAGGGATAACCGACTTGAAGGATAAACTGTAAAAATATTTCACTTCTATTGTTACGTCGAGAGTCTCACGAAGCCGAGGGGTTATGCGCGTTTCTGGTGGGCGGAGCAAGGTGCAGTTCTCAATGATCAATTACCACATTATTAGGAGTTGCAGGATGATTTCTCAAAAATATTTGTGGCATTATCACGACCTTATCTTTATACAGTGTGACCCATTCAGATTGGAAACACCCGTCAAAAATTTTGCGTTATTAACCGATATTCACCTTTTTTTTTGAAATGTCGAGTTATGAAGGGTCTACTAGGGGACAAATTTTGAAATGATTATTTTAATTTTTAGGGCATATTACGGTCTTTTTCGTGAAAGAAAATTAAGAATTTTCATCAGCGATTTTTTTATCACATGAATGAATACGCCATTGGATTTGAAGTGCTTCAAAATAGCTGTGACCAAAATTTCATGAAAATATATTCATCGATGACATAGTTACGACAACTTAAAATTCATACATTTTCTAAGCTAACGTTCACAAAAGAACAGCTGATAGAGCGTAGTTACGATAGAAGTACCAGAGAATTTTGTGAAGTATTTAATGAAAGACCCGCAGATCGTCCTAGCATTAGCTCCGTTACGGTTATTAAAATGAACGCAACTTTTTGTGAAACTGGTGCAGTATCAAAAATGCTCTTGAAACGTTATCCTGTGCAAAGAAGACACGTGAATAATCAAGTTATTTTAGATTATTTCAAAAATAATCCTCATGCCAGTTTACGGAACGCCAGCTTAGATTTGAATGCACCTCGAGAAAATATTTGGCGATGTCTCAATGCAAACAATAATTAACTTATCAAACCAAAACTTTATTATTCAGAAAAAAAACGAGTTTCCTGATTGAAATGCAAATGTGATTCCGTTACTTTCAATTAATGTTATGCTATTTTAAACATCTTGTTATTCAATTTGTAGTTCATTGTTACAGGTGATAAAACAGATTCAATTTCCATGGCAACTGTTGATGCGATTCATATATATATTAATAACTATATGGAAAGCAATTCTACACGCTTGATGCCAGGGGACGGTCCCCTCGCGATAGAAAAGGATAGACTTATGCGAAAAATATACATTACAGCGGGATGTTCTATCTCATCCTGGCAGCAAGCGTCGCTCGTTGTTCAAATGGGACGGTTCCCATATAGAGTCAATAGATATATGATGCAAGGTATTCTTTTGTGACCGTTAGCTTCGAGAATGTATGAATTTCAAGTTGTCATCGCATTGTTATTGATAAATATAATTTGGAGGCACTCTGAATCCAGTGACGTAATAAAAAAAACGTTCATAAAAATTCGCCATTCTCCATCACGGAAAAGTATTGTAATATGCCTTGTAAATTGAAATAAACAGTTTAAGATTTGTCTCGTAGTAAACCTTTCATAAATTGACATTTCAAAAAACAAATGGCTGAAATCGGTTAATAAATAAATTTTTTGGAAATATGAAAAATATCAGAATTTGATCAATAGACTATGTGCGAAAAATGCTCCGTTACAAAGTTACGGGGTGTTAAAAATTAAGAAAAAAAATCGAGTTCCATCAATATCTTCATTGCCAATTGAGATTTTCAAATGAAATTTGGCGCGTGTCACCTCTCTACACGCATCTAGGTTCATTTTTTCATGTCATAATATTATTTTTATTTTCACAAGTGGGGTGCGTATGGGTACCGATTGCGATATTTTCAATTAAAAAAACAGATACGCCACTGGTTGATCTCCAAATAAAAACTATATCTGCAATCCTTATTTGATTAAAAAAAAGTACTTTTGGT
Source organism: Orchestes rusci (assembly GCA_958502075.1). NCBI lineage: Eukaryota > Metazoa > Arthropoda > Insecta > Coleoptera > Curculionidae > Orchestes > Orchestes rusci. The sequence continues at coordinate 26,703,151 of OY293305.1, read as the reverse complement.
TTTTATTCGTACAACGCAACGTTTTTGAGTAAAGTGCATACTCCCTTGCGGCTGCTTCTGCATTTTCTTCGCGAAAACCGTGAATCAAATGAATGTCTGAGTATTCTCGGTTAGTAAATAGCCGCTGCATCATTATTAACACTGAAAAAAACACTTAAATGCAACAAATGATCAATATTTCTGTTTTGTGATTGAGTTTTTGGTTTCAATCAAAGCTAATGTGATAATTATGCGCCTTTCCCTGATATGATTCCGGCGATTTTTATTTATTTACTCGAAAATGATGCGTCATACGAAAAAAAGCTGCGAGTACTTTTTTCTTTTAAAACAGATAAGGATTGCAGATATAATTTTTATTTTGAGATGAACCAGTGGCGTATCTGTCTTTTCATTAAAAATATCGCATTTGGTACTTGTACGCACGCCACTGATGCAAATAAAAATAATATTATGACATGAAAAAATGAACCTAGATCACCTCTCTACACGTGCCAAATCTCATTTGAAAATCCCAATTAGTAATGAAAATATTAATAAAATTCGATTTTTTTTTCTCAAATTTCAACACCCTGTAACTTTGTAACGAAAAATTTTTCACACAGAGTTCATCGACCAAACTCACATCATTGTTCGATTATCTATAGATTCTGGAATTTATGCAGGTAACAGTTGGACCACCCTGTATATTAGACGTTGGATAACTTTCTTATTATTGATCGTAGAGAAACGTTCATATCGTCAAAGTTGAAGTAGATCCCCTGAGACACCCTGTATATTTTATCACAGTTCGATGGAGATTGTCTCTTGATTCCAAATATATATAGTTTGTGGGGTCTATTTTTATTGGTTCAAATTTCATAGCCACTTTTGTTAACTTTTATTACATCTATAAAACAAGTTACTTTAAGTTACATCTATAAAACATATTATATTATTTCATACTGTACCGTAAAGTATCATTTACTGGACCCAAAACCAGTCCGGTAAATGACACTCAACATCATCAGAGACTGTAAAAAAAATTACTTGTCTACTCCAAAAATGACATTTTGCATCATCAAAGACTGTGAAATTGCATTGGTAGCATGGTTTGGCTGGCGCCATCTCATGATTTTAATCGATAACTTGACATAGAATGTTGGTAATATCTGATTAATCTATCTTTTACCCAAGTGGTAAGAATGTGAGGCGGACTGCCACTCTAAGTGTATGGTTTGAGAAGAAAGCACTTTAAACCGATTAAAAAAAATTATCACAGCATGAAACAAAACAATGTACGATACACAGCCGTTAAATGTCATCAAACTACTCGTCTAGAAACTCCAGACTTGGCTCCTTCGTCGCCCCGTCCATTGACATCTCGACTCGTAATTTGAAAAGTAATTTCTATTATACTTAGCAGAAAATACTACAATTTCAACTGTTTATAAAATACAGTAAATATGACATTTTCGGAACAGCGCACGGAAATTTTTTCCCGATCCCTCTTTCCGTGCGCTTAATCGTTGCTATAGACACATTACTCGTTTCTAATGTAATATGGATGGAAGGTTTGTTAGAGCTGTACCTTTCATCTTATGTTAAACCAAAAGTTTTCACAGAACCATAATTGATGCCAAGGGTTTCATTCATGCGAGTAGCGCCCTCCTGATGATACCCGTTTTATCCTGAATGTGAGTCTAAGCATTTATCACTGTTCTGTAAGATAATACCTTTTCAAATAAGACCTTCAAGAATGTTAAATACAAAAATTGGCCAAAAAAGGTTTATTTGGTTTGAAACTGATAAGCAATATGATAGTGTGCAAACTCACCAACGACATTTAGAAATCCCACCTGACTCTTCATTGGGTCGGTATTTATCTGACACATGTACCATCCCATGTCCGACTGTTTGACATCTCTAATATGGAGATACCAATTACGATGTTCCGTGTGTGTGACAGCAATTCGATGATTTTTGGTAATCACATGGCTATGTATGGTCAGAATTGTCTGTGTGTCTACCCTTAGCCAAGCAACCTGTAATTATGATGATTAATTTTGACATGTTGAAAAGGTTTGTTAACCAACTTTAAATATATTTTTGGGAGATATCCGTGTCTGTGTGATCAGGAAAGTCATTGTTCTGTTCAAGTATATTTTTACAGATGTATGATTCACAGTATGTCCGCGGATATACCTTTAACAACAGGACAAAAAAAATAATGATTCGGAAAAACGTCATTCCTGTTAAATAATTCTGTTTGTCGAAAACCTAGCAGTCGCGATGAGAAAATGAATCATCTTATTTCTCAAAAAGGCCAAAACATAAAATCGAGCAAACATTAATTTTTTTGGCCTCTGAACGTGAAATAATAAAGAAAAACTTGCCCCAATTTTAGTTCTCACTCTGATTTCGAAGAAAATTTGCATTTATGAAAATTACAACAAATTACGTCAAGTCTTTTCCAAACTCTCATCTCAGTACTTTTACAATCATTACCTATTATTTATAGTGATTATGTTCAGGATGATTATTTATATATTTTTCATTTATAAAAATGCATCGAAAAGCTCAAAATTTCACACAATATGGTATTTTATAAATGGCACATCCTGTATATCTTTGGCTATAAATATAGATCTTTTTCTTATGATTTCAAATATATCATGATAATATGTTGGTCTCTGTATCAGCCGTTTTTGCGCTATTGAAGTTCAAAGTCTCATAAGAATCACATTACGTTGATCTGGGATCTACCATACCTTGGCTACCCACATTAAGCCTTTGTAATTTCTATGAGTCAAAGGGCGCATATTCCATAAATACCTCCACTCTTGTCCCTTTCATTGTAAGAGACCCTCACAAAGTGTACATTTACAATCTTGATATAGATTTTGAAAGTATATTGGGTTAAGATTTTCTAGAACATTATGAATGCGTTATCGATTTAAAAACCAAAGAACTCATTACAAATTTTAAAACGATCCCCCTGTATAAAGTGAACGACGGATTCATACACAAGCAAAATAAAAAACATCATGTTTGTTTAAGAGGAAAACGTAATCAAATTTTATTAGATGCTAGAACTAGAATGATAATATGTAAGTTAATATGTGATTTGACTAATACTGACGCTATTCTACACTCGCAAGAAAAAGATAGGGTCAGATTACCTCACGCGTTGGTTAAAGTGAATGAAAAAGGTGAATTCTACACTTCCATTGTATAAGTAAACGCCATGCCTAAAACTGTTGACTTTTCAGATCTTCATATAGAACCGCTTGATCCACTCTTGAACAGTGATGAAACAATTTTCAATCTTTAATCACATATTTGACAATACAACCATTTTTGATAGGAATACATTCATAAAAGATCAATTAAGAACAAAACATTTGAATTTCGAAGAAAAAGAAATAATAACTCGACTTTGCCTTGATTTTTCTGACATATTTTACCTCGAAGGTGACATTCTCTTTTTCACCAATGAAATTGAACACTCTATCAACACTAATAACGCAAGACCTGTTTTCACTGAATCTTATCAATCCGCAAGTACATAAGGAAGAAGTGAAATCCCAAATAAAAAAAATAAACGATCAACGTATCATTCGTCCCTCAATTTCCCCGTGGTTCTTCCCCGTTTGGGTTGTGCCAAAAAAAATTGATGCGTCTGACAAACCTGAATGGTGTGTCGTGATCGACTATAGAAAGCTCAACGGGTTAACTGTAGACGATAAATACCCTCTACCAAACATTTCTGATCTTCTAGATCAATTGGGAAAATGCCAATATTTCACCCAATTTGATCTGGCATCCGGTTTCCACCAAATTGAGATAAACCCAAAAGATATTCCGAAAACAGCATTCTCCGTGGAAAATGGACACTACGAGTTTATTCGTATGCCATTTGGATTAAACAACTCTCCCTCCACCTTCCAGACAGTAATGGACAACATCCTTCTCGGTATCCAATACACAAGATGCTTAGTCTACATGGACGATATAATAATTTATCCCTCATAAAATGTTTCTCAGGTTTAGCAGGATACTACAGACGCTTTATCCCAAATTTTGCCAAAACCTTCAAACCACTCACGAAACTTCTTCAAAAAGACATTCCATCCATTTCCAACTCGGAATGCAAAACATCCTTCAATCAGCTTTAACAAGCTTGTGACGAGAACCCAAAATACACCGGCCAGGAGCAACATACAGAGCGACCAAAACGGCAGACACGACCACCCGCTAGACTATACGAGTGAGAATACGCCTTCTGTGGTGGTTAGAGACAGAATGGAAAGTGACGTGTGACGTTTTAGGTGAAATAAGACAGGACATTGATTGATGAATTGATTAAAAAGACGGTGACGCGTTGTTCGTTGTTAATTTATCATTATCTGCATTTTGTTCATCGTAAATCATGCAAAAGACCAAAGTATTGTTTCAAATAAACGCTAGTCAACGATCTTCGGACTTTTAACAAACCCTTCAAGCACCCCCAGGCTACATTGGCGCCCAACGTTGGACTTCGAATAGTTTTGGATGACTTTGCATTTTGTGCGGGGCAGTTTTCACGTATTTTCCGGCTTGTACTGCGTAGGACAGGAAATTATGACGGACTTTTGAGATTTTGTGAACCGTTTGTTAGGTTTTGTTGTGCTCAAACAAAATCATTTGCTTTTAGTTTGTGTTGGATTTGTACTAAAATCATTTGTTGGAGTCCGGTGTCTTGTCTCTGCGTTTGGGACTTTGGAACAAGCGGAATAGTGCGAGGACTTTCAACTTCATGAAGGATTCTCAAGTTAGGTTTACCCACACATCTCCAAAACTGTAAGTAGTTTTGTTTATTTGATTTCCACCGACTAAGGACAGCGGGACTCAGCGCACTTGCGTTGTAACTCAGACTTTTTCGGGTTTGGCATGTTACGGTTGTGGCTATCCAGGTTTTGTCCGTTCCAAGTGTTTAAAGTGCAAAGGTCCGACTTCCTCCGCGTCCTCAGAGTTTTCCAGTGCAAACATTACACAAGACGATGCTGACGTTGTCAAGACTGATAACCAGTCAAACCTTTCTCCTCGTGCACGACCTTTCTTGAAAATAGGTATTTTGGGTCACCTAGGAAGAGTTCTTGTGGACTCAGCCGCGAAACAAAGTATTGCTGGACGCACATTATATTATAAAATCTTACTAGATTCTAATCAGAACTTCAAGACGAAACATTTAACTTACAAACTTGCAGATGGATCTGTTGATGACAGAGATGTTGAGTTGACAAATGTCGATGTTTATTTGAATGGTCGTTGCATACCTACAAAATTTATCATTTTGCCAGGCGCAGTGAACCAAACTCTGCTAGGTGTGAATTTTATTACAGATGCCAACATAAATTTGAACATTCCTTGTGCAACGTGGCATTTCAACGATGGAAATGATGCAAATGCGGTCCAACAACTGTACATACTGAATTGGAAAGCTTTTGAGGAATTGAATAATCGAGGAAACAGAGAGTCCATGGGCTTTTCCCGTTGTCCTAGTGCCTGAAAAAGATGAGAAAGTGTGGCTATGTGTGAACTATCAGAACCTCAACGCTGTCAGCACTACTGATTCGTACCCACTACCACGTATGGATGCCATGCTACATGAGGCAAAACATACCACATTCCTGACTACCATAGATTTGCTCTCAGGATATCACCAGATTAATATTCGCGAGTGTGATCGAGATAAAACGGTTCCACATTTTACCACTCCATTTGGAACTTTCTGCTACTTACGCATGCCTTCTGGATTGAAGCATGTTCCGGCAACTTTTCAGCGTCTAATGGATGTTTTTCGACGTGGACTTACAGACTTTTCGATTTTGGCTTATCTGGATGATTTGATCGTGTTGTTCTCAGACTTTGATACGCACTTTAGAGATCTTCAGAAGATTTTTGACAGACTCACACAGTTCAAGTTGCGCGCTAATCGAGCAAAAAGTGTGTTTGTTCGTCCAAGTATTTGTTATCTGGGACATTTAATAACACCCGAGGACGGTGGACCCCGAAAAAATTGCTGCTATTGCTGATCTGCCTGCGCCACGTAACTTGAAGGAGGTACAATCATTTCTACAAGCATGTTCCTGGTGTAGGAGATTCATCAAGAACTTTCCTGATATCGCACGCCCTTGAAGCCAGCTGATCAAGAAGAATTTAACCTTTCACTGGAATTACACACAACGCCACAGTTTTGGGACTTTTACTGAGCGCACCAATTCTGCAACAGATGGACGAAACTAAGCCGTTTATCCGTTTATGCCAGTTCTTATACAATTGGGAAATATTGCCACAAGGAAAAGGACCGGATGAACATGTCGAATATGCGTCGAGATTACTTCTTCCAGCCAAACGAAATTATACCATAACGGAACGGGAAGCCCTAGCTGCTGTATGGGCCTTAGATAAGTTTAGAGGTTATGTGGAAGGGATCAAGCTAACCCTCTCCAGTGACCATCAACCATTAAAATGGCTTCTTACAATGAGGACTCAAGCAAGAGGACGTCTTGCACGGTGGGCTATTAGACTACAGAGCTATGATCTAAGAGTAAAATACATTTCGGGTAAGAAGAATGTAGTAGCAGATCTTTTTTCTTGGCCATCCTGTGACCATGAAGATAGAATTCCTGTGATGCATGTGATTTCCAGTAGATGTGCCAGCCCGAACTGATTATGAAGTACGTACCGAGCAGTTGAGGGATTCCGAACTTGTCAAGATAATAAACAGTTTTGTGAGCCATGAAGATAACGCTATAGCTCAGTGGACAGATCGAGGCTTCATCCTAATGAATGGAGTTTTATATAGATACTCTTGGGAAGAAGAAGACGAAGAAGCGCAGCTTGTGGTCCCAACACATGAACGAGAGCGGATCATGTAAAAGTACCACGATAGTCCCACCGCTGCCCATTATGGGATCGAACGTACTTATCAACGGATAGCAAGAAAGTACTACTTCACTGGCATGAGACGATATATGTATACATAGTATAATAAACAACAAGTAGCGACAGCTCCATATACCTAAACGTGAAAATTTCGTTCTGTCTCAATGACAAAAATTCGCCTCATTTATACACTGCTAACATTATGAAATGTGAAATGAAACTATACCGTAGCAGATTCCATGATTTCAATGATACTGATACATAGGTGAATTACTTATCAAGTTATAGAATACGATTACCCACTATGAAGTATGTCTAAAGATCTATGCGAAGTTCAAAATTCTTGATTTAGAAAACAATTTTGCATTTCAAAAGGTTAGCAGGGTATAAATGAGACGAAATTCTGTCATCGAGACAAAAAGGGGTTGACGTGAGCTGTCGCTACTTGTTGTTTATTATACTATGATATATAGCTGACTATGTTAAAAATTTTCCGGAATGTCAACCATACAAGGCAGCGAATCAAAAACCAGCTGGGTTGCTGCAAACTCCGGCCCAAAGATTTGAGACTGTAGCAGTTTACCTTTTTGGACCCTTGCCCGAATCTGATGATGGATACAGATGGATACTGATTGCTGAAGAAGCTCCGACTAGATGGATTGAATTGTTTGCAGTCAAGACCGCCAGCGCAGAAGATTGTGCTCAGAAACTGGTAGAGGAGGTGTTCCTTCGCTATGGAATCCCACGACGAATGACAAGTGACAACGGTGTTCAATTTGTTTCAACGGTGATGCAGCAAGTGTGTTATATCATGGGAGTTCAACAATCTTTGACGCCATATCATAGACCTGAGTGTAACATCGTGGAGAGGAAAAATCGAGATTTAAAGCCACGGTTGGCCATTTTAGTCAAAGATAAGCACAATACTTGGCCAACACATCCACCAACGATAAGATTTGCTATGAACACAGCAAAAAACGAAAACCTTCGGTACACATCAGCATATTTGACATTTGGGAGGAAATAACGAACCCTCGACGAGGTACAAGATGATATGAGACAAATCATATCATCAGACACCTTTATACCCCAGATTACTCCCTATTTGGAGCACATGGTCAGGGCGCAAGAAGTACCAATGAAAATTCTCGAGATCGACTCAAGACCTATGCAGATACCAGAAGTAGCAAAGAACCCGAGTACGCCGTTGGAGACTAGGTGCTTGTCAATCTACATAGACATAGCAGTTCTGCAAGAATATGACCAAGAAATTCGATCCAAAACGAGATGGCCCTCATAAAGTGATAAGGAAGGTTTCTGCCACCAGTTATGAGATATCGAAGACAAACTCCAGTGTACCACTTGGAAAGTATCATATGAGTGACTTGCAGGCCTATCAAGGACCAGAGACGATACCTGAAGTTGTATTCCGGAGAAGAGAAAGACCAGCCAAGGTACCAGCTGAACAACAACCAGAAAAGAAAGTGTGCGTGGTTCATTCTCGGCACGTTATAATATTGAGATCGAGAAAAAAGTATACATTCCTTTTCACAAGGTAGGTATATGGAATTTATTCCTACTTTATGTAGCGATCGACAAAGTTTACCGTTTTTTAGCTTTTCTTGCTTGAAAACAACAAGTGGAAGTTCAGGGAAAATGTTTCTATTTGGTTTCTAGTGGAAAAAAAAAACTTTATCATATGGAGATTTGGTGACTAGTGCAATCGTTCAGGTAACTCTTAACTATGAAAACTAATATAAACCATTCATTGAATAATGATTAATACAGGAAGTCCAGAAATTATGCGTCAATATTTTAACCACGAATTCTACGCTCCAGAATAGAAATAGTATTTCATATAAACTAGAATCCACAAACTCTTCCTTTTCAAGATACAGGGTGTTAAAGGTGAAGACCTGATGACGTTTTTTTGTGGATATTTTCGAAACCTGTCAAGATAATTGGATTCAATTTGGTACAGTTGTGGCGCCGCCATACCAACTTTGTTTCCGCCCTCGCGTAGGAAGCAAATTCTACTCTCGCGGCCCTTTTTCTAGACTGCAGCACGCTTCACGTCTTTCAGAGGCGCCAGCCGTCTAGAGCGCCATAAAATTTGACAGTTGGATGATCGCCTAGGAAACGCTAGTAAAAAAAACGTCACTCACCGATCAGCTATTTTTGAAAAAGTTTAGTTAAAACCGTTTTGTGTATTTAGCCCAAAATAAAACCCCTCCGAGAACTTACTTCTCGTTTCAATCTGCAGACCGCATTTTCCCTCAACATTGATAGTGTGAAACACGCTCGTTTCTAAAGTGGTGACTCCAAGTTAAAGCATTTTCGATACGCGACACAACATGTCCACAGACGATCAAAACGCAGTTATCAACACGCCACCGACCCAAGCTAATGAGGTTGGAGCGGTCGGTGGTTACAAATTGCTTGTATTTTGGCGGTCAAATCCAGATTTGTGGTTCATCCAGGCTTAAGCTCAGTTCCAAATACACCGAGTGCTTGCAGACAGCACGCGGTATTTTCTCACATTGACCGCCTTGGATGTCGACACCATCAAAGATGTCTCGGACGTCGCCCGCTCGCCTCCAGAGTTGGACAAGTACAAAGTTCTCAAGGCCGCACTTATAGGCCGCCTCTCCGATTCTCAAGATACCCAGCTACGCAAGTGGCTTACTGAGGTTGAGCTTGGGGACAAGCGGCCCTCTCAGCTCTTGCGACAGATGCGTTCTCTGGCCGGCTCGTGCGTGATAGATGATGTCCTGCGCATCAAATGGTTGGACCTGCTGCCGACTCGACGCATGCTTCTTCTCGTCAAGGAGCAGCCCTTGGAGGAGCTCGCAAAGTTCGCCGACGAGTTACAGGACACGGGGCCAGCAGTAATGGTGACATCTGTCGGACGTTCCATGTCGCCCTCGCAGGGTTCTCTTCCAAAGGCTACTGAGACTTTCACTACCCAGCTCGCCGCCCTTCAACAGTCTGTGGCTCAACTCTCCTGCCTGGCGCGGAAAAACTCCGCTCGTATGAGTGAGCTTGCTGGAGTTTCTCACCAAGGCCGTTCATTCTCACGGGAGCCTCAACAGCAGAAAAGCCAGTATCTCAAGCCAGGTCCTGATCCGGGTTTTGGTTACTGCTGGTACTATTCCAAGTTTGGCGCAGGCGCGCGTCAGTGCATGCAACCCTGTTCCTACAACCAACAAGTCGCCCATACTAGCCAGGAAAACTAGTTCCGCCGGTGGTGTCCACGGCGACCACCGCCGGCTCATGCTCGGAGACTCGACTTTTTGCAACGGATCGCAGGATAGGCTTGCGTCTTTTAGTGGATTCCGGGTCAGTATTGTCAATTCTGTCTCGTAGGTTCCTTTCCAGGACAGCCAAGGAGAGCCTGGTTCTTCAAGCTGCCAATGGGTCGTCCATTGCTACCTTTGGAACGCACCGACTGACTTTGGACCTTGGTCTGCGTCGGCCTTCCCAATGGCTTTTTACCGTCGCCGACGTAAGCACCGTCATCCTAGGAGCCGACGCCATCAAATATCACGCTTGGTCATCGACCTCCTTGGCCGTCGCCTGCAGGACAGCCTCACCAGTTTGTCCACCGCTTGCTCCGTCGGCCCAGCTCCAGCGACTCACTTTGTCAGCGTCGTCTCGAACATAGTTTTGCCCGAAGGCCCTTCTCGCCGTGCTTATCAGCAATTTTTAGACAAATTCACCAGGGTTGTGCTTCCACCAGGAGAAATGGCAGCAGTGAGCGACCTGCCAGTCCAGCATCAGATCGTCACGCATGGTCAGCCAGTTTTTGCTCGTCCTCGTCGACTCCTGGGGGAGCGCCTCGCAGCCGCTAAGAAGGCATTCGACTTCCTGCTCGACCGTAACGTCATCCGCCCATCTTCTAGCCAGTGGGCCAGCCCCTTGCACATGGTGCCTAAAGCAGGGGGAGGTTGGCGCGCCACTGGTGATTACCGCCAGTTGAACACCTGCACTCGACCAGACCGTTGCCCGCTGCCAATCATCGAAGACCTGCTCCAGGACGCCAAAGGTAAAATTTTCAGCGTCATTGACCTCCACAGGGCCTTTTACCAAATACCGGTCGCTCCTGAGGATGTTCAGAAGACTGCCGTCACAACACCTTTCGGCCTATTCGAGTTCGTAGGGATGCCCCTGAGCCCTCGTAATCATCAACAACATCTGCGCCTGCTCCTCGGAGCCTTGCGAGACGCTCGCCTATGCGTCAATTGGGACAAATGTCAGATCGCAAAGTCTCAGGTGATTTTCGCAGGTTTCCAGGTATCAGCCAGTGGTTTTTGCCCGCCCGAGCACAGAGTCAAGGCCATCGCAGAGTACCCAAAGCCACTTGACTCTTCCAAGCTCAGGCGTTTTATCAGAATGCCAAACTTCTACAGACGTTGCATCCCTCACGCAGCGTCTCTGCAGGCGCCTCTCACAGAGTTACTGAAGGGTTCTACCAAGAGGAATTCGAAGCTCACTTGGACCTCGAAGGCCGCCGTCTCATTCGAGGTCTGCAAGAGCAGCATAGCTGCGGCAGCCACCTCTTCCTTTTTCTGCCTGCATCAGCCACTCGCTCTCCGCACTGACGCGTCCAACACCGCCGCAGGCGCAGCCCCAGACCGCAACGTATTGATGGTACCTGGGTCCCTCTAGGGTTCTTCTCTCGCAAGCTTGCCAAAACCAAGCAACGCTACTCCACCTACGACAGGGAACTCCTCGCCATCGTCGCCGCCATCAAGCACTTTCAGCGGATCTTGGAGGGCAGGTCATTCACGGTAGACAACGACCACCGGCCGCTCACTTACGCTCTTTCTCAGCGCACGGATAAAGCATCGCCAAGACAATGCCGTCACTTGGATTTCATCGCCCAATTCGACGTGCATTTGGTCTACACACCGGGCGATCAAAACGTCGTGGCCGACGCCCTCTCTCGAGTGGAAGTGGTCTCTCTACCTATCACACTGGACCCCACTACCATCAGTTCCGAACAGTCATTGGACGCGCAGCTGCCGCATCTCCTGTATTGCCCTCGCTACAAGTTCCACAAGTTGGACATTGTGGGTCGCCCGCTCTACTACGCAGAGCATGATGGCGCCTTTCGGCCCTACCTGCCCGTCAAGCTGCGCCGCCATGCTTTTGAAGCCGTCCATGGCCTTTCACATCCCAGTGGCCGTTCTACAGCGAAGCGTCTGACCGAGAAATATTTCTGGCCCAGTTTCCGCAATGATGCTCTGGGCCAAACAGTGCATCCCTTGTCAGCGTGCCAAGGTTCATCGTCACAACCGTGCAGAGTTGGGCAATTCCACCTTCCCCGACAGCCGCTTTGATCACATCCATGTGGATCTTATCAAGTTACCCATGAGCGAAGGTTTCGAGCACTGCCTCACCATTGTCGACCGCTACACCCGTTGGCCTCAGGCAATTCCTGTAAAGGACATGAAGGCGTCAACAGTCGCTCGCGCCCTCATGGAGGGTTGGATCAGTTTTTTTGGAGCGCCGCTCTACATAACTGCAGATCAGGGTGCCCAGTTCGAGTCCAGTCTTGTTGACCAGCTCGGGCGTCTCTTGGGCGCCAAGCATTTGCGTACTACGCCTTATCATCCACAGGTGAAGGGATGGTGGAGAGGATGCACCGCACCCTGAAGTCCGCTCTGAAATGCATTCCAGAGTTACCGTGGACCCGCTCGCTTTCCTTCGTGCTCCAAGATTTGCGCACCACCTTTAAACAAGGGCTCCAGGCCTCACCAGCTGAAATGGTTTTCGGCACTTCTCTGAGAATCCCAGGGGAATTCTGCGAGCCATCCACCCAGCCAGTTCCGCTTCCTGAGGATTTTGTCGCTGAGCTTAGGCGCGTGTTTGCTGCCATCCGCCCTGTTCCTCCTGCCAGGCACGTTTTACACAAACCTTTCATTTTCAGAGAATTGAACTCCTGTGACTACGTTTTTTGGCATGTTGACGCGGTCCACAAGCCTTTGCAACCGCCTTACACCGGTCCACACAGAGTCATCAAGCGTTTGAACGACCTCGACTTTGTCATTGACGTTAATGGGGTCGTAAAAACGTTCTCCACAAGCCAATTGAAGCCAGCCTACCTCGCTCAAGCCGACTAGGACCGTTTGGCAACCTCAAACTCTCAGTTGACGCCGCCGCTTCGAGAACAGTCGCAGCAACCACAATCTCCTCTCCAGAAGCTTTGCAGAATATTTTAGGAATACATACGCACATAACCTCAAGTACTGGGCATACTCTTTCAGAAAAGGATGCGGAATAAATACAAATATGGTTTTGGAAAGTATGCACAAAACAGTAAAGTACTTTTATCTAAGTGGAAAGGCTGTGAGAAAATTGGACAAAGGACTAAATGCAGTATTGAATTATATTAGAGATAAAATGGTGAGTTCTTGGACTTTTCTCTCGTCTACATTACTCATCCTCCTATACAGGGTGTTGCATAAATCAAGGTTCAAACTCAAAACATGTCCCAAAGAGGAGGTCATTTTAGATTCATAAGTTCTTGTTCTTATAACAAGCAGTCCGATTTCTTAAAACTATTTGTAAAAAACTTCTTGTTTTTCTAGGAACTTTTGATTGATTTTCGGTTGAAAGCGGGTGATCAAATTCAAATTGAAATCTAAACTTGTGAGCAAAATCTTTAAGAGAATTCTGATCAGAAATGACCTCTATCAACTATTTGAGTTTGGGTCCTTTTTAATGAGACACCATATAGATATTATAAAATAGATATATTTATTTTTCTCTCGAAATATTTTTCAACAGAGCAGGGCGAAAGATGACTTGAGACCATCCGTTATATAGGTTGAAGTATGTAAATCACTATCTTATTGTATTGTATTGTATTGTATTGTGTATTGCGAGTCTTTGAAACTTTTTGGCGTCTGGGAGTTATTGCATGATTATTATCGTTTAGTGGGTAGTAGTGATGATAATGAGGTATAATATACCTCTCAAAAAGTGCCTATTTTTGAAAAGTTAAAATGAATGATAACTTTTCTTTTGCTTCTTGATAACAGTTTTTTTACTTGAAAGTGTTCAAGTGGTTTTTGTCTTGACTTCATTATCATCTCCGCAACATATACATAATATTTATTTTGAACAAATCCTCATTATCAATTTTTGGTAGACGTTGTTGAATTAATTATCTAGATTGACAAAGTAATAATTTGAAATGTTGGACATAATTTGTTATAATATGTCAACAAAACTATTTATTCAAGTGAAAGTCTTTCACGCGTGGTGTGGGTAAAATTTCAAGATCGCGACACATGAGCTAGCGTTATGACAATCCGTCATGGTCCCTATGAGACCCAAGTTATTTGTTTATGGAATAGTTATTTCGATTTTACAGTAAATAAATTGGATTTCGAGGTGGTTTCTGGTTTATGGTGTAAGAGGATTTCTTGTTGTACTTTTTTGGAGTTTATTTGGGGTAAGATCGGGGGTTAGATTCTATGATTCCTTGGATCGATTCCTTCGAGTTAGTTGATTTGGGGCCGATGTTTAAATGCCCATTCAAGATAAAGGTAGGGTAAAGATTATTTTGGACCTCGAAATTGTCTGCCGTAAGTGCCGTGTTTTAACTGCGACACTCACATCAGATCCTTAGCTATAAACAAAAGGAGTGGTGCATTTGAAAAACGGCACTTTCGGTGGCCATTTCTGAAATTCACATCAACTCTGAGGGCCGATATTTCAATGTCACCTTAAGTTATATTTCAGCTTGGGTATAGGTACTTGAAGTTGATGTGAAATTCAAAATTGGCCACCAAAAGTACCGTTTTCCAATTGCGCCACTCCTTTCATTTAGCTAGGGATCTAGTGAGTGTCGCAATTGAAACGCGGCACTAACGAGAGACCAATTCAAGGTCCAAAATAACCTTCAAGTTTACCTTAATCTTGAATGGACATTGAAATATCCGCCCTGAATCAACCTGTTTAAGGTCAAGAAGTTTCACTTCAGGTATGTGCACATAGTGAACACAAGTTTTTTTCTTCTGATGTTTATTTTTAAATTACTTCAGGCTAAAAGGATGATGAAAGGAACCAAATAAAAACAAACGAGCACGATAAGAGGTATTATCCAACGCCAAAGACTTGCTATCACATGTACCTTTTCTGTAAATTACATTGAAGAAGGCAATTAATGGGAAATTGGAAATGACAACACAAAGTATTCAGTGAAAAAAGAAAAATATGTTAGGGGTTGCAAGTTATCTTGTCAATATTGTGATATCTGTATCCACACTTTTGTCTCTAGTTGTCCAGATTATTGCATTGAGAAAACAATTTGTAAACATATCCACTATATCGCTATTCATCATAACATATTCATCATAACAATGTACTAGTCAATAACATTAACAATGATCATGATAGTCTACCGCCTTATAACAGAAATGATTTATCCAAATGTTTGAAAACATTATCTAAATCTTCAAAAGGTTCAAATGAGAAAAATGGAGACCATATTCTAACAAAATTGTCTTTTTGTACAAACAAAATGAATAATACGAATTTTAAGAATGAAGATGATAGTATTCTACAACAAATGTTATCTCAAATCCAAAATCTAGAGTCCCTACTTCATATTGCTGAATCAAAACATCACAATAATAGTAATTTTCCGGAGAACACAACAGTTTCTTCTGACGAGAAGATTGAAAAACAATCAATGTTTCATTCCACAAAAAAGAAAAAACTCAAAATTAACCAAATAAAGGCACCCACTCCGTAGGAGAAGATAGCTTTAACTAAATTCATAGCTGGTCAAGAGCTGTTCATTTCAAAAAACGCTAAAAATGATCACAATTATTTGTAAATAAACCTGTGATTTACGTATATTTTCATGTTTCATTTATTCATTATCATCCCTTATACTCATGAGTATATTATACATACAGGGTGTCTTACGGTGCCCGTCCATAAGAATATCTCGCCAAATAAAGCGATTGGAATTCTGAAAATTTGTATGGTGAGATATTCAAGAATGCTCTCTTCAATTAAAATAAAAGCTTTGTTGTGCGACTTCCGGTTGTACCGGAACTAGGTGTCAACTCTCTTATTTCGAATGGAGCACCCTTCATATTATTACATTTTTGGTAAGCCTTTATTGAAAGACGTACTATGAAAGATGTTATACAATATTTGTATCGCTATTGATACAAGGTGGTCAGAAAATAAGATCAAAAATAAAATAAAAAAAAACTGCCAAAAATCATTTTTTTCGAATAGAAACCACCAAATTTTATAATTTTATCTTATGGAGCATTGGAAATAGAGGTGAGTTTGTATAACATTGTCCACTTCGAAATCAGAAAAAAAATGGAAAGGACAATCTTATACAAACTCACCATTATTTTAAATGCTTAATTCCATTTGAAAAAATTGATTTTTGGCAGTTTTCTCGATTTTATTTGCGATCTTATTCTATGACCACCCTGTATTATCAGTTCACAAAATATTGTAGAAAATCTTTTATATTAGGTCCCTCTCGACAAGGGATCCAACACAAGTTAAATAATAAGGGCTTTCTTATAGATATACTTCACATTTAAATTGGAGCCTACAAACGTAATTTTTGACATAAAAACTCAAATATTTCAAAAACTCGTATGCTTAGGTAAAAATGTAATGATAAACATATAGGGTGTTCTATTTAATATAAGCAAAATGACACCTATTTCCGGAAGTCGCACACCGTCGCTATTGTTTCATTTGAGGAGAGCATATTTGGAAATCTCACGTTATCAATTTTCAGAATTCCAATCGTCTTATTTCCTAAAATATTCTGATGTACGTTCACCGTGAGACACCCTGTATAGATATCAATACTGAGTCACTTATATCACTGATTATAGGAGTTGAATAGCTCGCAACTGATCTGATATGTATGAAAACGGTGGAATATCTGACGAGATACCGTGTATGAAGCCATGACTCACCAAAATTGTAGTATTTCGAATGCAACATCCCATCAATATCATACAGGGTCGATTATATATCATATGGAAACGGTCGATTATTTGGTAAACTATACAAGACGTCGGAAACAGTTGAATAGAAAAGTTGTGCGTATTCCAAGTGCCTATTAGGTAGTGATAATTTTTGATATACAGACGGGGTCATACATTCGTGACACATGAAAGTTGAATTTTCCAAATGGAACCATCAAAAAGAAAAAGTATGGGTCTGCTTATTTTTCATTGACTTTCAAACTCAGCAATAAAAAAAATTTGAGGCAAGCTCCCCATTATTCAATATTTCAATTTTTTCTTTAATTGCAAGCAAAAATTGATGTTCTACGACCAAATGACCGACCCTATATAGTTAAATTTCCACTAAAACTTATAGGCATGTATAAAAATCTCAAAATTTTTGTATTAAACTTTTTTTGATAGATACCTCTTATATTTTATCCAATAATCGACCGTTTCCATTTATATACGTGACCCCCTGTATCATTGAGTATGGAGAAAAAAGTTTTTTTTTTTTATTTCGAAAATATACGATTTGATATAGTATACATTTCTGATGAGCCATTCAGGAAGTACGTATTAATCCTACTATACTAAGATTTAAAAAAATAGGCACATAATGTACGTATACCGTACTTACAATTTGATTATTATGGCTATAGGTACCTTGCCTTGAAAAAAATAAACACTTTTGAATGGATTAAAATAATAATCCATGTGCATTGAGAGCTAGGTATTCCTGAACGGCTGATCAGAATATAACATATTATGTAATCATGTAGTTTATTTTTAAAATCAGGAATAAAATCTCTAAGCGACCCTGTATGAATAATTTTGTATGCTTATCAGCCCATCATTGGACAACTCATTAACTATTCGATCACCATATTATAAAAATTAATTGTTGGAAGTTTCATCAGCTTCTATGTAGTACCAGATTGTTGAATTCTATCAGTAAATCTGAAGTGTCGAAGTTATTTGTTTAACAAACTCACAATAATAGTCGCGCGGGATTTGACTTTAATTTTAATAATTTTAATTTTTGTTCAAAAATGAAATTCAAACAACAACTAGTACATATACTGGATTTATCACAAGATATGGGTTAACAATTTATAAAATTACGCAAAAAACGGCGTTGCATTTCAAGGAGATCTAGATATTTTATCCTTGATGACACACAGGAAATCGCTTCATTTCATTTACGCGCGTGAACGCGTTTAAAATTTGAATCACGACAAACGTCGTCGTTTGACAATCTGTTGCATTCATATCTAGAGGAATATGTCTTCATTCATATCCAAAAGAAAACGTCCCTCTCTTTCTGTCAGTTTCCATGCACAAGCGCAGTTTTGACGGTTCATTCCGATTTCTATCATCTCCTGATTGATGAATTAGTTGAAAAAAGATGGTGACGCGTTGTTCGTTGTTAATTTATCATTATCAGCATTTTGTTTATTGTGGACCGTACAAAAGTCTACATTATTGTTCCGAATAAAAGCTAGTCAACCATCTTCGGGCTTCGGACTTTTATCAGACCCTTCAAGCCCCCAGGCTACAAGCTCTAATATTAGATCCAATTCTAATCTATCCCAATTTCGAAAAAACCTTTTTCTTAACAACCGACGCAAGTGCTTTCGTAATTGACGCGGTTCTTTCACAAGGACTCGTTAATATAGATCTTTCGGTAGCATATGCCTCTGGAACTCTATGCACTGCAGAAACCAAATACTCCACTATAGAACGTGATCTCCTTGCAATACTCTGGGCAGTTGAGCATTTTCGCCCGTACCTTTTTGGTCGTTAATTTATATTAGTCACTGATCATCGCCCTTTGACCTGGCTTTTTTCCATCGAAGATTCAGGAAGTCGTCTAGCTCGATGGCGGCTCAAGATGGAGAGTATGATTATAAAATCGAATATAAACCTGGTGAAATTATTAAAAATGATGATGCATTATCTCGAATAAAAATAATCCTTTTCCAAAAATGTTCAGAATCCCAACAAAAAGTTTCCATTTTTGCTTCAAACGATGATGAGGTTGATGATCGATTGTGAAGACCATCCACCTAACATGAACTACCTTCAATCGAAAAACGAAACGTTCAATGACACGACAAACGATCACAAAGTCACAGAAGAATACAACAGATTTGTACACCTTTACAAAACAAAATCAATGATTGATTGCTCACAACTTTTGGACAAATCTAGCAAAGACATTGTCACATTTTTCCGCCCAGCAAAATCAGAAGACCTTCATCAAAAGATAATGGATGATATTTTCGAAGAAAATGCCAACTTTCATTCAAATGAAGTGAACAAACTTCATAGCAAATCTGTTAGGGATCGTGAATACTTTATAATCCCACTACCATATGATAACAACATAGTTGTACCACGCCTTTTTTATTCGTTATACACGTGCCGTGACAAATTTGATATTTCTCAAACTTATCAGGTAGAAAATGATCTCGAACTCCGAATCCGTGAAATATTCTCTTTCATTTTTAATGACACAGATATAAAAATCCAAGTATGTCAAAACATTGTAGAAACTCCCGATGACGACGAAAGACCAATAATTATAGACCAATACCATTCTGGCAAGAATGCTTTACAACGTGGAATCAATGAAACCATCAAACCGCATAAGAAGCAAATATAATTGGCCCGGTTTGACAAAAGACGTAGACCAATTCATAAAAAGTTGCGAAATCTGCCAAAAGGTGAAAATCTGTCGAAAAAACCTTAGTACTTCTGTCGTCATCACCGAAACTCCAAACACTTCATTTTTAAAGAGAAACAAAGACCTCTTCGTATTTTCTACTCGCAACCATGCCCTCACCATTTGAGATGAGCTCACCAAATTCACTCAAGCCTACCCTGTAAGTGACAGAGAAGTGAGTACAATCGTGAACACCCTCCTTGTCTTCTTTCAACACTTTGGTACCCCTTCAAGAATACATTGCGACCGTGGTCGAGAATTCGAAAATACTCTTGTTAAAGACCTTTGTGGGATGTTTGACATTGAACTCACATTTTCCAGTGTCAGTCATCCCCAATCTAACGGATCTCTTGGACGGTTTCATGCAACACTCACTAAAATGATTCGAACTCACAGAGCCGATCAGCCCGACGAACACCCCTTCAACATTCTCCGATATGCAATCATCTGTTATAACAACACAAAAAACAAAACTCACGGTTTTACCCCCTACGAACTGATATTTGGGCAAACATCGAATAAAACTCCTGAAACTCTTTATAACCAAGAACAATTTTTTTCCAAATACATTCGAGACCTCAACAACAAAATGAAATAATATTATAAAGTTGCATGATCAAGAACCAACCTTCAAAAAGAAAAATCCAAGATAAGATTCGATGAGAATGTATCCCGGAAAATTCCAGAATATAAAGTAGGTGACAAAGTATATGTTAAAGAAACCCAAATAATTAAAGACGAAGCTCAGAATAGTTTTGATGGACATTTTGAAATCACCGAAGTTTATGAAACTTCAGCAGAAGTAAAAAATCTATCTACTAATCGGTCATCAAAAATAAACTTCGATGAACCAACGCCTTTTTATGACTAGTCTTCTTCTTATCAGACTCCTCAAACTACTCCAAGTAGTTTCCCTGGTTTCCAGTCAATTCTCCATAACCCCAATAAACAACACAGATTGATATAAAGTCTTATTGTTTTCAAAAAAGAATAACAAGAAAACTTACTATAAACATGTTTCCGGAAAAGCTTCATTACAGAGCTACAGGGAGTTGAAGTCTTATTTATATTTTTTCTAAATAGTATTTGCACTAATGTCGATCTTTTGATAAAAGTTGTTGTTTGGAGGTTTTTTGTCATGGAAAATTCGAATTTGATCTTAGTATGGCTCCAACTTGTAGAGGGCGCTACCTACTGTTACTTTTCCTATTATTAACAGCCGTAACTTTTTTGGACGGGCCTGTATTATATTTTGAAGTCTTCTTCATCATTTTCACGTAGAGAAAGTATGATTGTTTGAAGTCGCTAAGAGATATTTGGATTTGAATTAATAAATACATCTGATTTAAAAATAATGGCGGAGGTAAAGTTATGGAATATTTCGTATGATTGCTACATATCTTTAGTAAAAAGATGAGATTCGACTAATGAGTGATGTAAATAACAAGTTTTATTGAAATATCATGAAAAAATAAAAAAATGAGAAAACTGAAAAAATAAAAACATTCAACACCCTGTAGGTTCGTAACGGAGCATTTCCGGACACATGTTTATGAAAAGTTTTGCTCTTCTCTTCAACAAGGGAGACTAATCCCGATTTTTTTCTTAAAAAAAAATGCAAGACCTTGCTAAACCATAATCCCAATATCACATGTATTCTTTATTTCAAATCCCAATATCTCGAGAATGGTTGCACTTAGCGACTTTGAACAGGTCCACTTTTTCTTCGACAAAATGATAAAGAAATCTGATTTTTGACTTCAAAATATAATGCAGGCCCGTCCAAAAAAGTTACAGCTGTTGATGATAGAAAAAATGAGTGTAGGTAGCGCCCTATACAAGTTAGACCCATACTAGAATCAAAATCGAATTTCGCATGACAAAAAAACCCGAAACACCAATTTTTATCAAAAGATAGACATTAGTGTAGATACTATTTAGAAAAAACAAAAATAAAAATAAAACTTCATCACCCTGTAGCTCTGAAATGAAGCATTTCCGGACACATGTTTATAAAAAGTTTTCATCTTATTTTATAGCGGGAAATACTTATAAAACACCCTGTATATTTAACATACACAGGGTGCCCACTTTTCCCTGGTCTGGACCCAACTTTGAAAAATTGAATGGAACACCCTGTATATTATTTCAGAAATTAATTCCACATGAAAAATCAGGCTAACTTTTTATGGGATGTCCTATACGTATCCCCAATAGTTTGAGATAATAATATAATCGCGATTTAATTTTTTTTTGTTGCAAAAAACGTATTTATTTCAAGTAATAAAAAAAAAATATGGGTTCATAGTATTTCGTGACTCTACCATATTTTTCCCACAGATAATACTATAATTTATCATTCCAGTAGTTTACAAGGGCTGCCAATCATACAGGGTGATGTCAGAAGTTGAATCCAATCGGGACATATAAAATCACCAATAAGTCAAAAACTCTGTATATTGTTACTGATTCTGATCGTTTACGAAAACTGAAGGTTAGTTTGTATAAGATAGTATAGACCTATCTTTGGCCGTTAACAAAATATTCGTCATTTAATCCGTTTCATGGAAAAAAATATTTTTTGTGCAAATTCAATGAGGAGAAATATAAATATTTTCAAATGGACTGACACTTTTCATCACCAATATTTTGTTTTATTACATTATTTAACCAAAAAATCATCGAAAACTACTATTACAAATGAGAAATTCAACCAAATAAAAAATGTTGCATGTGTGATGATGGATGGAAACCAAATAACGCTTGAAAAACTAGACTTACCATGGAAACACTGATACTGTGCCTTGGAAACCAACATAAACAAAAAAGACTTATAGTGCTGAGGAAAGGTTATCTTCAAAATATCAAAAGCAACGCTCTCACCATCAGAGCATATCGTCAGAAGAACCCGGAACGAAGAATACCAGAGAAAACCATATTTAGGCGAATTGAAAAAGACCTTGAACAGCAAACGCAACTCAATATATTTTTTTATTTTGAAGAATATACAGAAAATTCCATAAGAGATGCAGCAAAAGACTTAGATAATCCAAGAACTGACAAACATAGAACGCTAAAAATAAATAACTACAGAGCATTCAAGTTTGCCAAGTTACAACACTTGGGACCTTACGATCTTTATTTGCGTTTGGATCTTCACGACCTCAGGAATTTTGAACATAAAAATACTTGGCCACAAAAAAAAGAAAAAAACAAAACCATACAATATCAGGGTCGTCAAAGTGTTCATTGTTGGTGTGCTATATGACAGAATCAAATGAAAGGTCCTCTATTTATGGATAACCATATGAACGGTGCGACAAAACCGTAGTTATTGGAGAACGATATCAGACCATTACTACAGGCAAATGGTAACATGAATAATATGATCTACCAGATGTATGGAGCACCGTGCCACAAAGCGCGGCAAGTCAGAAATTATGTGCATCAAAATTTTGTAGAAGTCTTAGGGACGGAAATATTTCTTGGACTCCGCGGTGTCCTGATTTGACCCCTCTGGACTATTTTTTGTGGGAAGCCTCAAAGGAAAAGATCTTTAAAAAAAGAGTTCAAGATATTGATGTTCTTATGGATAGAGTAAGGGAAGAAATTCAAATTCTCAACACAAGTCACTCAGTCAGAGATGCCTTAAGAAAACTGGAAATTATCTATACAACTTGTATCGCCCAGAATGGAGGACATGTAGCACATTTAATTCAATTCTCATTTCGTGATTCCGTTCTATCATTGTTATATGTATGTATTTGTTTGATTTGTGTTAAAACATACTCATTTTTCCCCTTCGATTTTGCACAATTTTTTTTTAATAAAATTGATTGAATAGAAAATATTATCTAAACGGCTTAAGATAGGTTCAGACTATTTTATACAACTTACCTTTATTTTTGGTGAACCATCAAAATCCGTTACAATACACAGGGTGTTCTATTTAACATTTTCGATTTATTGGTAATTTTAGATGTCCCTCTGACGCTGTATAGTTGGCCGCCATCCTAACCAACTGGAATCATATATTATAGTATCGTCCGTGTAAAAAAAAATGGCAGACCCACGAAGTACTTTGAACCTATTTATTTTCACCACTTGAAATAAATGCGTTTTTTGCAAAAAAAAATAAAATCGCTATCAGATCCCAAACTATTGGAGATACGTATTGGACAGCCTATAGAAAATTAGCTGTATTTTTTATGTAGATTCCATTACTGAAATAATATACAGGGTGTTCTATTCAATTTGTCAAAGTTGTGTCCAGCCCAGGAAAAACCGAGCACCCTGTGTATGTCAAATATATCATGATAAAGTTTTTTTGAAAACAATAAGAAATTGCAAAAAACTTTTTTTCGTTAATCGCATATCTTCCGAGATAAGGTAGTAGAGGGGGTTATTTATTTTTAGCGACAGCGTGCTAGTTCTCGTGAACTATTTATCATAGCGACCCAGAAAATAGAATATGTAAAATAATGTGTCCAAGAGAAAATGCTAAAAATATCTTTCAAGCTTCTAGGATCGCTGCAAGGGGGCTTAACGGTACTGTGAAAACAGAAAATCGATACATTTTCGAAATTTTTCCCGGTGGACTACCAAATAAGAATATAAAAACAGATTCTAAAAGATACTTTCTACACAATTCTCCCCCGACACTTCTCTATTAGTTGTCAAATAAGACAGCTATAGGCCGTCAAACTTGATGTTACTGAATTGCCTATAGCTTCGAAATTCTTGAACCGATTGTACTGTTCTCGAACCCATTTTAAAAAGAAAAATCTGCTGCTGGTGCATTTACTCGGGGTCGATTCTATTCGCTTTAGCCTATGGCACAAACTAAGTTGTGAAAGTCCTGTATTTGAGGTTTTTTGGAAATTTTCAAATGCAAACCCACTTAATAGATGCCTCCATCGTGTTATTTGGATAATGTCCTACCACTTTCATGAAGGTGATTTTTTTTAAATATTTTGAAATAGAAGAACTACGGAGACTTCATCAGGAATCCCTCGAGAAATACTTTTGAAACAGCCCCTGTGAATTTGAATGTGTCATAAAGATAGGAGTGCCTTGCCAACGGTAGGGATTTTGAGGATTTGCACTAGTTTTTTTGTTTTTCTTTTGGTTAATTCATTTTTTTTATATTTTTGGAATCAGGTGTTTACTGATCCACCGTATTATTTCTCGCGAGTGGTGCACTGTATTCCACTTGTCAGCTACTCCTAGAAAAAAAAAAACGGAAAATAGTTGGCATTCACACTTATAGGCTTGTCTTTTCAACATGAACTGAAGAGAATGTTGAACGCGAATCAAAACAGATTTGATTGTGAATCTTTTTCAAATTTATAGGAGCAGTTTCAAAAGGATTCCTGATGAAGTTTCCAGAACTCTTCTATTTCAAAAGATAAAGAGAAATGATCTGTATGAAAGTGATAGGAAATTATCCAAATAACACGATGGAGGCATCTATTCAGTGAATATGCATTTGAAAATTTCGAAAAAACTTCAGTCGCAGGTTTGACTTTTACAATTCATGTTGTGTGGTTGGCTTAAGCAGATAAAATCGACCTCGAGTACATGCACCAGAAAGAACAGATTTTCTTCTTAAAAATGAGCCAAAGAACAGTCAAATCGGTTAAGGAATTTCGAAGCTATGGACAATTTAGTGACATCGAACCATCGACGTACCTTATTCACGAATGAAAGCCTGCAAAACTCAAATCTAGACACACACCTATCTCAAATCGCCAATCTATACATAAACTTGGGAGATCTTACTCTCAAAAAAAAAAAAGTCAAAATCAAAACCCTGAGAATCAGTCTCAACTCTTTTTTTCCTGAGCTTGCTCCTTTCACAAATCCCATTATCAAAGAAAAGCCCAAAGACCCATTAAAAAGGATACAGTTCGCTTGAACTAAACCCCCGAAACGCGTTAAAACTCTCAACTTATACATAGCCGCCGATACAAGAAATCACGCCTTTAGATAAATGACATAGGCAGCAATTTAGAATCCATCACAGGTAATTTAGATGCTTCGGCATTGTGTATAGATAAAGTCTCACAAAACGAACATAAGATTGAACACTCATCAAAAAGTCAAATTTCTG
Organism: Orchestes rusci; assembly: GCA_958502075.1. NCBI lineage: Eukaryota > Metazoa > Arthropoda > Insecta > Coleoptera > Curculionidae > Orchestes > Orchestes rusci. The sequence goes on along the minus strand of OY293305.1, from coordinate 26,677,398 downwards.
TAAAAACATCCTTTATAAAAAACTTTAATTCAACCATTCAAACATTCCAAATTGACGAAGAAACATTTAATCAAAATACTGCTTAAATACAAAAAACAATTCTTGATATTTTAGACAACATCGCTTTTTACGAAATTCAGATAAAAGCCTCAAATCTTTGTGAATCTTTAAATATCTCACATTTATTTTTAGGAGATTCTCTAAATGATATCTTGAGTGCTATTACATTTGCCAGATTGAAAATATTTCATAGTCCAATAATAACTTCTAGAGATTTAGTCACCTCCCTTCAAGATATATCAAGCTCTTTTTAAAAAAACATTTTTCCTCTACCGACCTTTACTTCCAAAGTCACTCAATATCTTGACATAATAGAATCAGAAGCGTATCAATCTGATAATAAAGTGGTTTTGAACCTGGGAATACCTTTAATCGAACTTGAATTTCACACCCTTTTCCGAATCTTTTTTATCCCAGTATTGGACAATCGAACTGGTGTCTTCCACATTCTACCAACAACTCAAAAATATATTGCGCGTGATGACAATTCTTCAGTTCAAGTATCTCCACAAGAGTTACGCAGCTGTAAATAACCACAGAACAGCATGAAGATGTTTTCTGATCTTCTCCAATATCCAATAGATAGTGATGCTATCTATGAAGCACAGCTTTCAAGACAACCTACCACACTTTCCAAGACATGTCAAACTTCACTTCTCGTGGCTAGCTAGTCGATCAGAACTACTGGCTTATCCCAGTTGCTGAACCTCTGCCAATCTCAATCAGATGCGGTAACCGAAATATGGTCACTAACATGCTCAAAACAAACTCTTTTCTGAAGCTCCAACTAAACTGCAATGCATTCATTGGAAGTACTACACTACACTCCAAGTACCCAATTGAAAAATACCAGAACGTCACATACAACAGTCATCCCGTAAAAATTCCCTCTCAACATGGCACAGCATAGGCTGAACCAATACTCGGATGAACTGGACAGTCTACTGAACCAGCCCTTGATATCCAAACATATTCACCGGTTGACCATGTTCCCGTTCATGCTGATCATCATCTCTTTGATCATTTACACTTGCTATAAATGCCAACGCAGATGCCCTAACTGAATCAGCTTAACCAATGGTAATTACCCTCCAGACCATCCAAAGCCTGAAAAGAAGACATTGTTGCGCCAAAAACTTGGAAAACTGATCCCTAGAAGACGTACAAGCATCTATCCAGAAGAATTCACAGAAGAAGACTTCGAACTGAGATGCGACCCAAGCCATCAATGAAAGTTCTTCAGTGCACCAACTTTCTTATAAAATGGGGAGTTGTTATATCTTGAATATACGACGACCTCGATCAGCGACCGGTCAAGCACGTCACTGCCTCACTATGGAAATCGCGTATCCAGCAATCTTTCGCGATGTGCCAATAATGCTGCATTGAAAATATTAGTTTATTAATAGGAGTGCTTTTTAGTTTTAAGCATATTCATTTATATTCATTCTGTAATCAATTTAGTTAAGAGCACAATAATTTTCCTTTATCATAACTTTTGTATTAATTTTGGATAAAACTATTTTTTTTTCCAAAATTGGATTGTGAAGTGTTGGAGATAACATAATATTTATATTTGTTTTTCTCTTCGTATTTATTTATCAACTACTAATTTTCTATACTTATATGTAAAAACCAAGGGACGGCGTTGGCGGGTCTTCACCGTGAGGATGACGATGCCCTCCTGCAACGGTAAATCGTACATCAACCAGGGTGATTGGCGGCCGCTGTATAGAGAGGAAGATAAAAAATCCGTTCCAGAACAAATCTATTGCATGGGGAAGAATACAGACTTATGCGAAAAATGACATGGCGTGCTCCCTCGTCAACTGTCTCCTTACAAAGATCTCCTGTTCCGAATAATACTTGCACCTGCTGCCTTCCCTCATGATGATTTGATATAGATAAGGTTCTAGTGGGTATATGTTTATAATTTCAATATGGGATGCTATTGTTTATTTTAGGATGTTGTTAATATAATATTTTGACCTGTATAAGGAGGTGTACTTATAGACTTTCTGTTTTTCATATAACGGCCACCGGTCCCCACAACCACCCAACTGGACAATACAAAACCTGTCAGGAATCCACAACCTCAGGCCATATTACAGTAATACTGGCCCTCTGAACTGAGTAAGGGGACCATATTTGCAAACGCAAGTATTAGCACTATAAGTAGTGAACAGGCGTTGAACACACGTCACACAGCGGTGCAGAACCACAGGCCAAGACTTGGGAAAACTAGACGAATGGATGGCAGGACCGGAGCAAGATATTTCAGCCACAAAATGTGTTAATAGTTTTTACGTTTTTTGTTGTAAGGGATAAAGCATGTTTTCTTCTGGCATTGAGGTCCAATGCTGTCGTGGTGAGGGCATATTAATTTCATATTTGTATTAGAGGCAAGTAAACGTGGTGTGAATCCACCCAGTTTGTCACTAGTGAAATCGCTGAGCACGCAGTTTTGTTGCTATAAATAGATACGTTCTGCAAGATGATGGTCAGTGGTTAGCCTGGCCAACTACTCTCCATTGTGAGTAATGTAACCCCTTTCACCCTGAGTAGTGTAACTCCTCTCAGCCTCAAATAACATGCTTGTCCTATTGTTATGGTGGTGGAGATAGACTGTACCATAGAGGATAATTAACTGGAGTACCTATTACCGAGTTTCCCTACTGTTCAACCCAGCTACGTTCCCCTAGAGCACGACAGGTGTTGGGGCTCCAGACGAAGGGCAAGCGTGACATCATACGTGACAATATTTTCAAAAATTGAATACAGGAGACCGATTGGCAGTGCAATATTTCTCCTTACAATTCACTGTTGGGGACAACCGAGGGCCTCATGCTGCTATAACCTATCACAACGTCATCTACAACGTCAATTTTACGATATATGAACTGAATCGATCTGCGGACTCATACCTTACTGATGCTCAAGTTCAAAAGCCGAGTCCTGAAAACCCTGTACTTTGAAATCGATTATTACAGGCAAGAAAATGTCAAAATGAAGAATGGATATACGGCATTTCTCACTACCTAAAGTAAACCAGAAGAATGAATAAAGAAAAGTCTATTACAATCCATGATAGATTTGGCAAACAAGTAAAATATGGTTCAAGGAATGCTTCAGGTTCGAGTCTGTCTCGTAGAATTGTCAGGTGTCAGTCAGTTTGATTCTGATATTTTATTTGTTCCATCTTTCCCGTTCACTTTCAAACTATTGACAGGTCGGTTTCTATTGTTTTTGTTCCAAATGTATAATAATATAATGAAGCTATGCGTCTTTTAAATGATTCTGAAGTACTTATAAAAAAACAAAACAGCAAAGTAGTGGTGAAGATGAATCAAACTTTGTAATAATGTAGTCATGATTCAAGTTTCCATGACTACGTGGAAAAGCTCTTCCATCACTGAAAATTTATGTTCCGGATAATATTTCACCTCCAACTTTTATGAATGGCATCTCAACTGTGAAATTCTGTTTTGGTCTCTTTTTATTTAGGCTCTATTATGTATTAGCCATTTCTTGGTAATGACAGCCAAAAAGTTTTCACTTAAAACCGGAAAAAAATCGCGAACCACGACCAAGCGACAAAAAAAATGGCATGAGGCCAGATGAGAAGTTTTGTTATATGAAGAACGTTTCAGTAACTTCTTTTTTGAGTGGAAATTAGCGAGTTCTGAACTTTTCTAATTAAAGGGAAAAGCGATATTACAGTCGCATAGAATCCATTATTGCGACAGTTTAGAGGCGGACATTCACATTGTAAGGTCTTCTAGCGACTTTACCTGCAGAGCATTAAATAAAAAGAATGATTCATTGTTCTTGTGAGTTGGGTTATTTCAGATATCATTTGACAAAGTGGCAAATTAGCATAGAATAAAATATTCCAACGATCATTTTCCGCAATTGCCTGAGAGATTAAGTACATTAGTTCATTCCGTAACCAATTTTTGTCAGTGGGTTGTTTCTCAAATATGTGGAATGAAAAACGTTTTAATCTGATCACCAGATATGACTTACCTTGAAAGCCGAAAGATTATCTATTCCACATTCTAAAATAGCTTCTCTGCCTAACGGTACGGTCACATTTATTATTGGTCCAGTGAAGTTTGGGATTTCTGCAATGAAATAGTTATTAGCATCACAAAAACTCTCACCAAGTATCCACGAAAGTGCGTTGTTGCTATTTTTCGATTGAGAATAAGGTCTGTTCGTGGAACAATCACAAATCGGTCAGTGCTTCATCGATTGGTCAAAATAATCAAAAATAGTTAGCAAACTGCGGATGCTGATTGGCTCTGACTGGTTTGTGATTGTTCTACGAACAGACCTATTGATAGATGTTAAACGGAAAGGTTGGTACAGAACCGTGAATTGATGTCACTGTTGTACCGTGGGTACCAGTATTTGTAGGTAGAAGAAATCAATCCTTGACAAATCAACTTTTGCAGAAGTTTAGAACGACAAAGTTAGTGTTGTGTCTTTCTCTTCGAAAATATTTTATCTGATAACTTGAAGACTCAATAGCGCTTGATATTATGGTGTAATATTTCAGTTCGTTGATATATAGATTATTATGGAGTGTTTCAAATATCATGTTGGAGTATCCATTTGAAATTTGATCAATTAACAAAAGTTTATGTACAGAACAATGATAAAACTATTGATTTGACAATTTTTGGTTACAAACCTTACAATTAGAAACAAACTAAATAATAAATTTCGAAAAGCATCATTAGATGTTAACCATTGACTTGTCATTTTGACAAAAGTGATTTGCTTCTATGACAAAGTTTGTCAATTTTCGAGGGTTGTTCAAAATACTGTGTGCGACTAGGCTCCTCACACGTTTTTTTTGTTATTGCATCAAAATGATCAATTAGACTTGAAAAGTATCTCTACAAATTTTTTTTTGCATACGAAAAATATTGACGTCGCAATAAATAACTAAAGTTCAAACTGGCCAAATACCCGCGAAAACAGCGAGTGACGCAATCGGCCTAAGTTGCGTTCCGATTTAGAGAGGAAGGTTTTTTCATCAGCGGATTGCTGACGTTTGGCGTGTCGTCCAGGGCCGGATTTTTCTTTGTATAATAATTGTTCATTATGTTTCTCTTGATAAGGAGAACCGAAAAGAAAAGTTGAACAAAAATAAGGAAGAATTTGAATATTGGAGGATAGGAACATGGAAAAAACAATTCAAGGAAAACAGGACGAATCAGAGACAGAATTTGAAAGAGCAAATTTGGACATACTGACATTAACAGAAACAAAAAAGAAAGGTAATGGAGATATTATAATGCAAAATGAACATGTACTCATATACAGTGGTGTATCTAAAGAGGAGCGTGCAAGAGCAGAAGTCGGATGTATAGTTCATAAAAATATGAAGAAAAATCTACAGAAATGGACGGCTGTTTCTGAAAGAATTTTAGTAGTTGAACTCAAGAATGAAAATGGGAACACAAGAACCAAAGTGGCAGTATATGGACCAAACGAAGATGAGACAACAAGACCTTTTCTGGGAGGAGTTGACAAAAACTATGAAAACACTGAAGGGAGAGATCTATCTAGCAGGTGACTTCAACAGCAGAGTAGGAAAAAGATGAAGATTACCCAATATGGAGAAGATACAAGAAACAACAATGGCAAACGGTTGCTTGACTTCTGTGTGATGCATGACCTAGTCATTACAAATACACTCTTCCAGCACAAAGATATACACAAATACACAAGAGAAGTTATTTCCAGAAAAAAGAGATCAATTATTGACTATGTGGTTGCAGAGCAGAAAAACAAACCAAATATAATAGACACACGAGTGAAGAGAGGACCAGAAATCGAAAGCGACCACTTCTTGGTAACAACAAAGATTAGAGGAAGACAAGAATACCGTAAAAGAATAGAGAAAAATCATACAAACCTGAAACCAAAACAAGCCTACAAACTGACAGAAAAAGAAGTGGCAGAAAAAAATTTCCAAGAAATGTGAGAGATTAAGAGAGCATATACATCTACGAACTATTCAGGAGTTGTGGATTAATTTCAAACAAATTATAATGGATACAGCTACTGAGACATGTGGAATCAGCAGAATACTAACTAAACAAAAACAAACGGCATGGTGGAACAATGAAATCAAAGAACAGATAAAGAAAAAGAAGGAAGCCTGGAAGAACTACCTCAAGGTGAAAACGACAGAAAAATATAAAATATATACAGAGGAAAGCAAAAAGGTAAAAAAGATGGTGAATCAAGAGAAAAAGAAAAAATGGGAGGAATTTGGACAAAAAATTGAAAATGCGGCGAAGGGTAACCAAAAGCTTTTCTACAATATAGTGAAATCCTGCAGAGGCGAACCCAAAGGACGAAAAACATTCAACATAAAAAGTAAGAAAGAGGATGATCAAGAAATCATGCGGAGATGGGTAGAATACTTTCAAGAATTGCTAGAGGCAAACAAAAATACAGAAGCAACAGAAGGGATAGAAGAGGAAACGATGGGTTCATTTTGGGAGACGCAAGATGAACACATAACATTTGAGGAACTTGAAAAGGCAATACGGGAACTTAAAAATAGAAAAGCACCAGGAACCGAAAACATTACAAGCGAAATGATAAAATACATAGGTGACGAAGGAAAAGAAATATTACTGGTAGTCTACAATCAAATATGGAAAGAAGAAGAGCTACCGGGAGAATGGAAAACATCACTCATCGTGCCGATTTATAAAAAAGGACAGACTGTAGCAAGACTGTAATAACTACAGAGGAATAACACTTATCTGCACAGCAATGAAAATATTGGAAAAAATTATAAACAGTAAAATGAGCAACATTATAGAGAATTCAATGCACGAAGCACAAAGTGCATTTCGGAAAGGAAGAAGTACAGAAGACCATATATTCACAGTGAGACAAATCTCAGAAAAGAGAATGGAACAAGGAAAAAATACTTACCTGGCTTTCATAGATCTGGAAAAAGCTTTCGATAAAATACAAAGGAGTAAATTGTGGGACATATCAAGACAGAAAGAAGTTCAACCAAAGGTATTAAGACTGATAAAGGAAATATATGCAGACAAATCTCAGAAAAGAGAATGGGACAGGGAAAAAATAGTTACCTGGCTTTCATAGATTTGGAAAAAGCTTTCGATAAAATACAAAGGAGTAAATTGTGGGACATATTAAGACAGAAAGAAGTTCAACCAAAGGTAAAAAGACTGATAAAGGAAATATATGGAGACAATAAAAACTTCGTAATCAGCCAAGGCAGACGCTCAAACTGTTTCAAAATTGAAGAGGGCCTAAGACAAGGAGGTGGATTAAGCCCAGTCTTATTTACCATATATATGAATGAAATAATAAGAAGGTGTACAATCAGGACAAAAAAACTACAAGTAGGCTACAGAAACATGCAAAATATACAAATATCAGAGGCAGCTTTTGCAGATGACATTGTGTTATTTGCAGAGATGACATTGTGTTATTTGCAGAAAATGAAAGAGACCTTAACAGTAACATCAACATATTATGGAGTCAGGTGACAGAAAAATATGGAATGCAAATCAACAAAACCAAAACAAAAGTTATGATGGTTGGAAAAAACATTCACCAAATGAACATTCAAGTGGAAAGAGAGAGAGCAGGTCAAAACTTATAAATACTTAGGGGTAGAACTGGACCAACTAGGAACAACAGAACCAGAAGTCAACAGACGAATAGAGACCTCAACAAAGCTTTACTATGCAATCAACAAAAAAATAATAAACAGAAAAGAAATATCCAAAAACACAAAGATGAAAGTATTCAAAACTATCTACAGACCAGTACTGACATATGGATGTGAATCATGGATACTATCTCTGAGACAAGAAAGCAAAATACAGGCCATGGAAATGAAAAATAAAGAAGAGTAATGAGGGTAACAAGGATGGACAAGATCAAGAACAACGACATCAGGGAAAAAATGGATATAGAATCAATCCTAGAATTCATTGAAAAGAGAAAATTGAGTTGGTGGGGACATTTACAAAGAATGGGGAGCAATAGGCAGGTGAAACAAATCTGGGAAGCAAGAGCGGGAGGAAGAAGGATGAAAGGAAGACCAAAAAAAACATGGAACCAGACTGTAGGGGATGCACTGGAGAAAAGAGAAAAATCATGGAATGAGGCTAAAGCATTGACCAGAAATAAGAAGGAATGGGCCAGATTCGTGCACAATTAATGTAAATTGAGAGAAAAAAAAAATGTAGACATGTATACACCCTACACCATTTCAAATGGTACAGTATGGGGTTTTTTGATAATATATATATATGTTTCTCTTGGAAGCTGGTTATTATTATGTTTTGTGGTTTGTGAATGATGATTTTGAGTCAAGTTTTATAATGGTTTATCATTATTGTATCGTGCCAGTTGTGAAAAAACTTTAACTCCTAGAAAAACCCTCCAAACGAAAATAAACAAAGAGAAAGCTGGTTATTAGCCATAGAACGCCAGCCTTTTTTAGAAAAATGCGAGGAAAAAATGTATATTAAACAATGATTTTTTAATAATTGATTTCAAAATAAAAAGAAAATTAATTCAATTTGTTTATGCGAACTTTTTTTTCGTTTTATCTTGTCTTTGCATCTATTTTTGAAGCAAAACTTCTTTTGCGTCGTTCTGATATTTTGTCGGCAATGAGAAGTGAACTGCAAAAAATGTAAAGCAAATGTAACGATGTAACGGTAACGCTTTCAGATTTCGTTAAAGCGAGCATAGTTTTGTTATTTTTCGTAAGAATTTGTTCAAATTAGGTTATGTAGGTTCTAGTTCCGATGATCTGGAAATTTAAAAAAAAATTACTTTGTGAGGTTATGTTTACATAGTTTTGCTATTTTCCAGAGGATTTTGTTTATAATGGGTATGCAGGTTCTATTTGGGATTTGATCAAAAAATTTTTACAAAAATTACATAGTCAGGTTATGTTTGCATAGTTTTGTTATTTTCCAAAGGGTTTTGTTCAAATTAGGTATGAAGGCTCTATTTGGAATCTGATTAAGGAATTTGAAAAAAAAATGCATGGGTGGTGAGGTTATGTTAGCATAGTTTTGTTATTTTCCAGAGGATTTTGTTCAAATTAGGTATGAAGGCTCTATTTGAGATTTGATCAAAAAATTAAAATGAAAATAACTTAGTGAGGTGATGTTTACATAGTTTTGTTATTTTCAAAAGGATTTTGATCAAATTAGGTATGCAGGTTCTATTTGGGATCCGATTAGGGAATTTAAAAAAAATACATAGGTAGTCAGGTATCTGGGTTCTATTTGGAATTTGATCAAAAAATTTGAAAGAAAATTGAGTAGTGAGGGAAGAAGTGTCACTTCTGACACGTGTACGATGCTGCACATTATTTTTTTTTTGTATTAAAAATTTAGATTATTCAACTATTAATGTGTAAATCACTTGAAACTGTGAATTTTATATAATAAAATACCCTGCTCTCAAGTCTGTTTTTCTTTGAAATGAAAAAACTCTTTTTTTTTTCATTTCATGAAAAAATAAAACTTACCTTTATCTTGAAGCGGTCGTCAAAATCAAAATGAAAAAATTTGACGTCCGTGATTTACCCATTATTGGTTACAAATAATGGACAAACTTTATTTTATGCACTGATTCTTTCCTCTATTTATTTTATTCATTTGACAAAATTGATATTGGGTGTAAAATTCAGTCAAGTCATTAAAAAAAAAACACATATTTTTCTCCATTAAAGGTATTATTATGACATAATTATTTATTGTTTCCCAGATATCGGCGTTTCAAGTGATAACTGATAACAATGCAACATTCTCATCTGTCACTACTGGTTGAAAAATGCAGACCGTTCTCATATATTAGGGATTGAAATGTTGTTCAACTTTACTTGAAACGAAAATTATAAATATTCATGTGAATAGTACTTCGTGTCCTTGATGATTCAACTAACAAAACAAAATACTTGAGCACGTTCTGCATTTCTCAACACAGTACTGACAGCTGAGAATGTCAAAACGTCAATTGAGTGTCATTTTGGAAAATAATACTAGACCAAAATAGAAAAATTGGAACAAAACAGCGACCCCAAACTTTCAGGGTGTAATGAGTATGTGAAGCCCTTTAAAATGAGGTATCACCCGACTCCCCTTTCAATTTTTAAAAAAGTCGGTTAGGTGAATAACTTTTTCAAATCCCTGTATATCATTGGTTTCGATATCAAAATAAAAACTTGGCAAGTGGCCCTACAGCATATTCTTTGGTTCTTCGCTTCGGTAAGACAATAAATATGACGAGCCAGACAGGTTTAAAACGTGGACAAGATAAATTGACCACACTGTTCCATGTACACTAGGTTACCTTTAGTTGAAAATGTGTTTTGACTTTTGACACACAGCACAATAATTATTATAGTTATTATCCATTTTAGATTTATGATCAATAACAAAATCAAATCACAAAACAAAGCTATTTTATGTGATGATTCTGGATTCCGATGAGATACAAGACTCAAATATTAAAATATCAAAATAGACAAACAATCTCCTCCACTCACCTTAACAATCCTATCCCATATTGATAAAATTAAAATCTCAATCCTATGCCAACCTCAACAGACACTACAAACAGAGAAACGGCAACATTGTGGCCCAACCTCGATTAAAATTCGTTCCTGCCTAGACATGACATTTAACCTACAGATGTTATGTGGGCTGTCACTTACACGCAACTTTTTTGAATTCAAATACATTCTCGTGAATTTTTAGTGTAGTTTTGTCCCTGTCGATCCTCTTGTCCAAACAGTATTATAAGAAAATTATTATCGATAATGTCTGAAGGGTTTGTAAAGGCAAAATTGAAGAATCGCCTTGGATGGAATTATTGATGTTGTGGTGATTTTTTGCCAAAAATGATTTCTTCACATGTGCTCAACATCGGAGAGTTGGAGCTAAAATGTTAGTAGGATAACAATATAAGAAAGATCATGATACACAAACCATTTAAACCAATAAAATACTCACCTATGCACGCCAGCTGATAACTGTAGACAACGGATCCAAGTCCGGTTTGACTTCACTGGCTTTGGACCAATAGCATAGAGTTTCCGTGTCACGTGAAATTCAAAGGTCCCGAGTGGAGTTAAATTTAACAATTTTACAGCTATTCGAAGATTTTATTGCGAAAAAATATTGGAAAGGGATATCTTTTCCATCTTAGAAGGTTTTTGAAAGGTTTTCTGGAGGAAATTAAAACACATGCAAGGGGCCTATTCCAATACATATACAGGGTGTCCATATGAAAAGAAGACAAAGGTAGTCTTGGGTGCTTCAAGACGTTCAAGAGAAAACCCTCGCAGCCGTCAATTTTTGATTTGAGGACGAACCATTCTATGGCATTTTCGCCCCATGGAGGGCAAAGCCCTAGCGGAGAAGACAAGGACCCCCAAAAATGGCAAAGGATTTAAATGTAGATTATGACTTCTCAATTTAAAACCGCTAATATCTACCTAAGATGCTTACTACAGAAAATGTACATTTTGAAGTATTTGTGGGATGATTTGGCGATCCATCAACTATTCGTTTTAGCGAGGTCTCAACAGATATTGGTTGGATATCGTGGGTTTTAGTTTTCAAATAACCTCAAAAAAAAATTCAACCCAGATCTGAAGTACGTGAAGGCTACTGAATAGTCCCTCACTTTCCAATATCCATTGTCCTGAAAATGTTTGAACCAAATATTGACGGAACAAGCCTAGCATAATGGGGTAACGCATATCTTGCGATGGTTTCAAGACATATTTTTGTAACTTTGATCAACCCCTGTAATGGCTGTGTGGATGATGATAGAATACGTGGTTAATAATTAACATGAAATACCTTCAAAATCTGATGAAAGTCTTCCACTATTTTCAGAATTTCGTCTCTATTTGCTGTTGTTATACCTTGTTTGTTCTTTAGTTTAATTATATGCTTTTTCCCAATTCCAAGTTTCCTTCTCATAACCTTCAAGTTTTTATTATTTTCGATCGTTTGTTGAATGTGGTTTGTATTGAATGTTCTAATGTCATGTCTTATGGCTTTCGCCACCTTTTTATTTGCTTCTTTTTGCTCGTTGTTAGCCTTTCCTTTACTTCTGAGGTCTCTTCTTTCTTGGATCATTTGCCTTGTATTTTGGCTCAGTTTTTCTTCCTTTTGTGTTTTTGGGCAATATTTATTTTGGCTTTCTATCATGGCACTGGTTAATATGTCATTGAGAGTGTTGACATCTTCGTTTGATTTTGCGTCGCAGTTTGCCAATCCAACATCTATAGCGCGCTGGAATCCCTCTTTATCTGTTGGTCTCGTCCAAGGTTTATTTGTTTTCTTCTTGACCATTCTGTGGCGCTCTTTATCGATATCAATAACTACTTTAGCCCGTACGAGTCTATGGTCGCTTCCGGTAGAGAACCTATTCAGTACTGTAACATCTTTGACGATGCGTTTTTTGTCCGTTATGATGTAGTCAATTTCGTTTTTTGTGTGTCCATCCGGGCTTTCCCATGTCCATCTTCTGTTTAACTTTTTCTTGTAGAAGCTATTCATCTGAAATAGGTTGTTCTGTAACAGATAGCCCAGCATTTCTTCACCTCGTTCGTTTCTGCCTGGTAGTCCAAAGTTGCCCAAAGAGGTTTCAGCGGTGTCCTGCTTCATTCCCATTTTAGCATTGAAATCTCCGCAAAGAACCGTGTATTGCGCTTGTTGGTCAGTGAGAGCCGTAGTTATATCATCATAGAAACTCTCTACCTCCTCGTCATCATGGCTAGTTGTAGGTGCGTATACTTGTATGATCTTGATGTTGTATCTCGAGGTCAGCTTCAGAACAAGACAGATTACTCTGGTGGAAATTTTCTTTAAGGAAACTATGTTTGCGTTATGGCGTTTATGTATCAGGAATCCCGTTCCCCCGCTAGACTTGTCATCTTCGCCAACATAGTATAGGTTATGTCCTGATTTTAGTGTGATAAGTTGTTCACCGCGCCTTCTGACTTCGCTAAGGCCTATGACATCCCACGTGATATTTTCAGCTTCACATTCAAGTTCAGTCAGCCGTTTCTGTGACAGTAGGGATCTTGCGTTGAACGTTGCAATGTGTAGTGTCCGGTTTTTGTTGTAGTGCATCTTTCTCTTTCTCAGATGTTTGTCCCCCCCAGAATCCATGGGACAGACTGATTGATTATCAGTGCGAGATTTTGGAGATGTTCTCCTACTCGCCTGGGGTAATTTTGTTTTAGCAACTGACATTTTCCATAGGGGGTATTTAGCCGTAAAACACCTCGCTGGCTAGACGTGTTGGTGAGTTCATAGTTCAGCCGCCCAATCTGGGACAGTCGCTGTCGGCAAGCCGCCCATTCTGGGTCAGACGCTGCCTAAAAAAGATTTGCTAGTTTTGGTCCGCCCCGAGTATTTGATTTCCTCGGCACCACCCATATCTGGGAGGCATCCCCCTATCCGCCACCTGGGGAGGCGCCCGATAGGGGACTAGCAACCCCCACGGGACTAGCAACCCCCACGGGACTAGCAACCCCCACGGGTCAGTTATCAAATTCTGTACACAAGCCAAAACGAGGATATGCTAAACTCTAGTACAGATCCGGACATAGTGACAGCCAAAAAAGGGATTGTAAATCAAGGTTCAGAAGAATTACCATGCATCACAATAGACGAAATAAAGCTCGCGTTAAGGAGAACAAACAACAACAAAGCTCCCGGGGAGGACAATGTAGTTGCAGATACAATAAAAATCGGTGGCCCACGTTTACTAGAAAAGATCACAGTGCTTTTTAACTTGTGCATATACAACAGTACAATACCAGACAAATGGAACAATGCCATCGTAATACTACTACATAAGAAAGGTGATATAGCGGAACTTGAAAACTATAGACCGATAAGCCTTCTGAGCCACCTCTATAAATTGTTCACAAAAATAATAACGACGAGACTTGAGAAAAAATTGGATTTTTATCAACCTCTAGAGCAGGCGGGATTCCGGGCTAAATTTGGAACAAACGACCATCTGCAAAGCATAAAAACGGTTATCGAAAAAAGCATTGAATACAATAGACCACTAGTTCTTGCTTTCGTAGACTTTCAAAAGGCCTTTGATACGGTAGAGCCGAATGCGGTCCTCAGCGCATTACAGGAATGCCGAGTTGATCACAGATACTCAAAACTAATTTACAATATCTACAAACATGCTACAATAATGGTAAAACTCCATGAAAATACTAAATGCATCCAAATTGGCAGAGGGGTTAGACAGGGAGATACGATGTCGCCCAAACTCTTTATCACAGTTTTGGAATATGCTTTTAAAAAACTCAATTGGGAAAATAAAGGCCTAAACATAGATGGTCGAAACTTAACAAACCTACGTTTTGCGGATGATATAGTTTCGCTCTCAGATAACCTTAGAGACATTGAAGATATGTTAAAAGAACTAGAAAAGGTATGTGCTGACGTAGGTTTAAAAATGAATATTTCAAAAACAAAATATATGACAAATTTGGTTCCCAGTGAGCAAATTTTCATTGGTGATGAAGAAGTAGCTTTGGTGGAAAAATACAATTATCTTGGTCATGAAATCCAAATCTCACGGGACAACCAAACATGCGAAATGAAAAGAAGAGTTACACTATCCTGGGCAGCCTATGGAAAACTTGCGGAAGTCTTTAAAAGCGACATGCCACAATGTTTGAAGAGGAAGGTGTTTGATCAGTGTGTACTGCCGGTCATGACCTACGGGGCTGAAACCTTAACACTAACCACAGCAAGTGCTAAGAAACTTATGGTAACACAGCGCAAGATGGAAAGGTCCATGCTCGGAGTGTCACTGCGGGATCATATAAGAAATGAAGACTTAAGAAGAAGAACCGGCGTCACAGATGTAGTTATCCAAATTCGCAAACTCAAGTGGAAGTGGGCTGGACATGTGGCACGAATGACGGATGGAAGATGGACGAAAAGGCTGCTGGAGTGGAGACCGCGCATGGATAAGAGAAGTAAGGGAAGACCCCCTACACGTTGGACGGACGATCTAAAGAGATGTGCAGGCAACTGGATACAGAGAGCTCAAGACAGGAGGGAATGGGCAGAAATAGGGGAGGCTTATGTCCAGCAGTGGACACAGAGAGCTGAATGATGATGATGATAATGATGACCTTCAAAATAAGGTATCACGAAATTGCCAAAAAAATTATTTCCTATGGAATCAAAAATCGACGGATCCAAGGGTTTTTCTCAAATATCTTGAGACACCCATAATTATCGCTCCTGTTTTCTTCAAAAATGGGTACCCTGCATACAAACAAGCAAACATGAAAAGTCACAGAAGTTAAAAAAGAAAATGAACAATATCATTCAGATCAAACTAGGAAGAAAACAACGTATATTATGTATACCTTCCCATTCGGATGGTATCACAGTGATTGTTCGTAGAGGAATTCACCAATGGACAATTTGCAATTTTTTTGGAAATATGAAAAATATAAGGATAAGTGAGTACTGATGCCATCGATTTTTGAAAAATGAACCTACGACCTTTATTAATGTAGTAATCACCGATTAAAGAGCGCCAATCAACATTCACTACATCACAGAATACATTATCTATCTCCGTCTGGCGAATTGACTGAGATGACTCTCTCTCTCTCTCGGGAGGGTAATATGGCTCCTTCCCGTTTTCGATCATACAGTGAAATTTGCATATTTCTTTTTAATTATTTAGCATATATTTGGGTATTTTGAAAAGAGATTTTCGCTGATGAATTTCTAATATTATCTGGAATACGTATATAAAATTTCAAGTCATTTGAAAATGTATGCAAATTGTCCATTGTGTAGTAGCCCTTATAGCATCCAAATAGAAAACGATCTTTACCCATATGTTTATTTGTTAAAAAGTATTCTATATCTAATGTATTATGTGGAAAAAAAATCGTTTGGTGGTTGTCTAGAAACTTTTATCCAGACTTCGATTGATCAGTTGTACAAAAAAGTAGAGAAATGGACTATTGCAGGTCCCAGTCTATACAATGGAAATCAAAAATATTTGGGGACGATCAGTTTCTACTGCACTTACTTTATGATACTTAAACACACAAGATAATATGATTTGATGGGTGAAATAGAAACCGTCTTGCGCATATCGTCAATGCGTGCTCAAAATGTATAGGTAGCTGTTAAAATATCAAAGCGAAACCTAGAAACTCAGTCACCAGGTTAGATATGCAATTTAAATGTTGAGCACGCGATGATATCGCGTTTGATCATACTATCTTGCTTGTTGCAGCATCATGGCACCTGATATAATATCGAGTATAATTTTCTCTAAAAGCTAGAGAGCTGGGTTTTTTATTGTTCTCGTTTGATTTCGGCGCAATGATTATCAAAAAATATAAATATTGTGAGGGACGTTTCTTAGTCCAAATAGTGTGAAGAACGGGGTTTTCGTGGTGTAGGGACAGATAGGGAAATGAGAAAAGTTTGCACTAGGCGAGATTTGAACCTACGACCTTTGTCATACCAAGACAACGCTCCACCAACTGGGCAACCAATGCCTATGAGCAAAGCCAGCCCAATGCAAACTATTCCCACTTCTAGGATGTAAGTTTTAAGGTTATGGTGAGCAACCTTCGGCGGTCACATGTTCGAGGTTATATAAGAGTCTTTTTCAACTTCGAGGTTATATAGACCTCATAACACCTCCAATGGATTGTAACCGCCGAAGGTTGCTCACCGTAACCTTAAAACTCACATCCTAGAAGTGAGAATAGTTTGCATTGGGCTGCTCATAGGCATTGGTAGCTTAGTTGGTAGAGCGTTGTCTTGGTATGACGAAGGTCGTGGGTTCAAAATACGCTTGGTGGACACTTTTCTCATTTCCTTTTCTGTCATTACGCCACGAAATCACCCTTCTCTACATTATTTGGACAAAGAAACTTTCCTCACTTACATTATTGGCTTAATTTGGATGGTTGAGGTGTCAACCCCGATAACTGCTAAAGGCGCTATATGTCGACGATGCATCTTGGTTGAAGTTGAGAAAGACTCCTATATAACCTCGAACATGTGTGTGATTCTTCCTACCCCCATTTATCACCTCCAATGGATTGTAACCGCCGAAGGTGGCTCACCATAACCTTTAAACTTACATCCTAGAAGTGAGAATAGTTTGCATTGGGCTGGCTCTGCTAATAGGCTTTGGTAGCTCAGTTGGTAGAGCGTTGTCCTGGTATGACGAGGGTCGTGGGTTCAAATCCCGCCTGGTGCCAACTTTTCTCATTACCCTTACTGCCCCTTCGTCACGAAAACCCGTTTCTTTCATATAAATTTTGTCGGATATTTCACCCACTTGCTTTTGAATCCAATCAGATATCAATCAAAAGTATGAAGTGTTCAGAATATGCAAACTATAAGTATCAAATTTCTTACAAGAAACTGCCGTCAAATCTCAAGATCATAACGCAATAAATCCATACACATTCTTGGTACTTCATTGATGTATTAATCATTGATCGTTTGAACAAACCTTATGTATCTGATATTTGATATTGATAGTGCTCTATATTTGCTCTAAGATAAACAACTGAAAAGTAGAATGAGTCCTTTTTTAGAAACAGCTTGCTTCGAAACACGTTTCCCAAACATAAAGAGAAAATTTTCAGGTTATCTGCTTGAGTTTAGTTGTGCGTTTGGAACTTCTCAAAATTTAATTTATTCTGGTATTTGAATAAAATGCAAATTGACGGATGTTGCTGCTGATTACAATTATCATCTCCACAATTCCCTTGAGAAGTTTTCGACATTTGACACTTTCTAACAATTTCACAGAGAAAATCTATTATATTGCACTAAGAGGAGCGTTGTATATCTGATGATTTTGTCAAATTGAATATCGAGTAGCTTCTTGTTTCACAACAGTTCCACTCATAAAATAGACTGGAAAGTGGAGCAGATTGGATCAATACAATAGGAACTGACAGTCAAAAGTTGAAAATTAGCCTGCATGTTCAATACTAAAACTAGGTGATGTTCTTGATCAGCACCTTAGTTAGAACTTTGGTACACGGAAGAGGTCAGGGGGATCGCCCCAGGGCTACGTTGTCGCCCTGATTGCTAAAGTTTGACGACGATGGTTCGAGAAAGCAACCTCTTTTGGGGGCTCCTCTTGGAGGTGCACAATGAGCCCGCTTTGTGATGTCGGTGCTGTGGTATCTGAGATATCCACCGAAGCGGTAATGCGTTTCCAGTGCATTTGTTGGCATTTTTGAGTTGTTCTGTCCTTTAGTGCCGAATTTCAATAAAATAACATCCTGCGAAGATACCTCTCAGAAGATGGATATATCCATATCAGGAACCATGAAAGATGCCAAAATGTTCATGCTCAAGACTGTACGCACTGTAGAAGATCTATCACTACCAGAGCAGTATGGATGAATTGAGAAATGTGTAACATTTGACGAATCCCCCAATACATGGTTATTGCAGACAGAGACCATCATCACTTATTGGTCAGGACAATATTAATCTGATCGTTCCCCAACAAATTAGGTATGTAGCACCCGAATCACCAGTGGCATCAAAAAGTAAGTTGGGATGTCATCACATGGATTTGGTATGTCCTCACAATCTCAAGACCTATCTTATCATGCAACAGTAATGCACATCTGTGATAATCTTCAGTCTGGGGAATCAGAGATTTTAAAACTCATAAGAGATAGTTACTCCACAGAATAATTTGGAGTGACACATTCAAAAATCAAATCAACCAACAATTAAAGAAGAACTTTGAACATTACGAAGAACACCTTATCAAAGACAGAAGATAATAATTTTGAAATTGGATTGCTATGGAAAAATGATGATATTACACCATGAAAACAAGATATGCTCACGCACAGGTCTCGCTGACGTCATTGCGTGTCCGAACCTCAAAATTAATAGCTTACCTAGGTAACTGAGTTACCATGATACTAGAACAAAAAGGATAAACTCTCGCACATCCCGTGATCGACCTCAAACCTCTACAATGTCACGTTTTGAATCCAACCTCACTTTGAGCTAGCGTCGACGACATGCGCGGCTTGGTCATGATTTCGTCTGGTAATTGATCATATCTTTTGTGTTTTAGTATCATGATATTAGACTACCACATAATCGGAAAATGGCTGAGGATAGGCTCAATTGTGTCGAAAAAAAATGTAAAAGAAATGAAAATTCAGCTAAACAATATCAGGAAAAAATTGCAAGTCATATCACAAAAACCTATGCCAGAAATCCAAATTCAGGAGAAGTTGCTGACAATTACCCAAAAACATGTTATCTTCCACATTTTCCTGTGGAAAACGAGCACAAGCCAGGAAAAATCAGAATTGTTTTTGACGCAGCAGCAAAATTTGAACGACAATTTATTGCCTGGACCGGATCTTTTAAAATCTTTGGCTGCAATTTTATTCAATTTTCGATCGAATAAAATAGCATATTCAGGAGAAGTAGGTAAAATGTTGTCCTAACGTTTTCTTTGAAGAAATTTTGGATAATAGGATGCCTGATGTATACGAAATGCTAGTAATGACTTTTGGTGCCACATGTTCACCTGTTTGTGCTCAATTTGTGAAGAATAGTACTGCAATAGAGTTTTCTCCAGATCCCACAACTGAAAAGGCTATAACTGAAAAATTCAATTTCCATGGACTCCGAAGATACAGAAAAGATAGCTCTTGAGAAAATTTTGGTATGGATATGTTATATCTAAAATATACGACGACCTTGATTAGCGACCAGTCAAGCACCTCATTGCCTCACTACGGGAACCGCTGATCCAGCAATGCTGCATAGGCAATATTAGTTTATTAATAGGAGTGCTTTTTAGTTTTAAGGACATTCATTTATATTCATTTTTGTAATCAATTTAGTTAAGAACACATCAATTTTATAACCAAAAGCCCAAAGGCTAGGGGATGCGAAAGACATGCATTTTTCTCCCACAGATCCATCCACAGACGCGTTTCGCTGTATCACAGCTCATCGGTGCGGCTAGGATCTGCAGGAGAGAAATGCATCGCTTCGCAGGGACGTACCAAACGGTAAATGAAACACGAAGGTTTGGAGACAGAATATCCATCTATTGGTGGTGATGAGAAACCTACTGTCAAGAACCAACAATGTAGCATTCACATGACATAGAAAACTTGAAAAGGCATTCGCCACAATTTCAAGAATAAACGTTTCTATCCCACACAATAGCAACAATGCAGTTGCGTACTGCCAACGTTTATTATAACCAAAAGCCCAAAGGGTAGGGGTTGCGAAAGACATGCATTTTTCTCCCACAGATCCATCCACAGACGCGTTTCGCTGTATCACAGCTCATCGGTGCGGCTAGGATCTGCGGGAGAGAAATGCATCGCTTCGCAGGGACGTACCAAACGGTAAATGAAACACGAAGGTTTGGAGACAGAATCTCCATCTATTGGTGGTGATGAGAAACCTACTGTCAAGAACTAACAATGTAGCATTCACATGACATAGAAAACTTGAAAAGGCATTCGCCACAATTTCAAGAATAAACGTTTCTATCCCACACAATAGCAACAATGCAGTTGCGTACTGTGTGGGATAGAAACGTTTATTCTTGAAATTGTGGCAAATGCCTTTTCATGTTTTCTATGTCATGTGAATGCTACATTGTTAGTTCTTGACAGTAGGTTTCTCATCACCACCAATAGATGGAGATTCTGTCTCCAAACCTTCGTGTTTCATTTACCGTTTGGTACGTCCCTGCGAAGCGATGCATTTCTCTCCTGCAGATCCTAGCCGCACCGATGAGCTGTGATACAGCGAAACGCGTCTGTGGATGGATCTGTGGGAGAAAAATGCATGTCTTTCGCAACCCCTAGCCTTTGGGCTTTTGGTTATAATAAACGTTGGCAGTACGCAACTGCATTGTTGCTATTGAGTGGGATAGAAACGTTTATTCTTGAAATTGTGGCGAATGCCTTTTCAAGTTTTCTATGTCATGTGAATGCTACATTGTTAGTTCTTGACAGTGGGTTTCTCATCACCACCAATAGATGGAGATTCTGTCTCCAAACCTTCGTGTTTCATTTACCGTTTGGTACGTCCCTGCGAAGCGATGCATTTCTCTCCTGCAGATCCCAGCCGCACCGATGAGCTGTGATACAGCGAAACGCGTCTGTGGATGGATCTGTGGGAGAAAAATGCATGTCTTTCGCAACCCCTAGCCTTTGGGCTTTTGGTTATAATAAACGTTGGCAGTACGCAACTGCATTGTTGCTATTGTGTGGGATAGAAACGTTTATTCTTGAAATTGTGGCGAATGCCTTTTCAAGTTTTCTATGTCATGTGAATGCTACATTGTTAGTTCTTCACAGTAGGTTTCTCATCACCACCAATAGATGGAGATTCTGTCTCCAAACCTTCGTGTTACATTAATTTTACTTTATCATAACCTCTGTATTAATTTTGAATAAAAGTATTTTTTAAAAAATTGGATTGTGAAGTGTTGGAGATAACAACTGGCGCAGTCGCTGTAGGATCTGTCTAACGCTGTCAGAACACGAGAAACTTCAACTGGTAGCGGCGGATTCCTATTCCTTAACAGAAAAGAATCAGAGAAGGCCCCACTCGCTATTGCTACGGAAGGAACACCTAGTGACACCCCTGGTAGTCAAGAAAGAGAACACGACAACTCGATGAAGAATACAATCTTGTAAGTAACGAATTGTCTCGTATACGTTCATTTTTGTTGATTTTTCTTTACTGTTCGATTTTTCAATATTGTATCTCCCAATTTCTATTTTTCCCGAGGAAAAATCCATATCGCAAAACAACTTTATTCGCATTAAAACTTTTAAGTAATCAAGTAACAATGGTCCAAGCTCGTCAAACTAGTCAAGATACTGTAACGACTATCGAAGTAGAACCATACAAACTTTCCGAAATTTTTTCCATTGTCCCAGAATTAGATGGCGACCAAATCTTTCTAGGAAATTTTATTAACGCATGCGATTGTGCGTTTGATATGGCAACTACACAACAACAAATTTTTTTGGTGATTCATATTAAAAACAAACTTAAAGGTAGAGCAGCTCAGCTAATCAATTCTAGAAATCCTAACACTTACCTCGAAATCAAGCAACTTTTAAATCTACACTTTGGTGATTCCCGTGACCTTTCATCACTTATCCAAGATCTTCAAAGACTAAAACAAACTCCAGATGAATCACCCTTGACATTCTTCAATAGACTTCAAGTTCTAAATGCAAAAATGCATTCGAGCATTCAAAAATCCGCTACTCTGAAAAGAGACCAGAAAGAAGCCCAAACCACTCTTATTGAAACTATGGCCCTAAATACACTCCTCACTGGCCTAGAACCAAGACTAGGACAATTAATTCGTGCTAGCAATACGACAACCCTTCTAGAAGCTCAAAGCAGAATCAGAAAAGAGCTTCAACTCTCATATTTGGAGAATCAAAAAATTGGTAGACCAAACGCTCAAAAAATTAGTCGACCCAACTCTCAAATCCTCAAATGTTCGTCATGCAACCTCACTGGTCATAACGCACACCAGTGTAGACAATTCCCTAATCGTTCTAACTTCAATTCAAACCACCCATCATTTAATCCAAACTTTCAAATAGGTCAAATAACTTCAACAACAATTCCACTAATTTCTCTGGTCAAACCAGACAACAACATCAACCCCAAAACTCACAACGTCCATTCAATTCCAACTCTCAATATCAAAAACCAAACTTCTCATCAAATCAGATGCGCCCTTTGCATCATCTTAACGAACCTTTCGACAATACTGGTAATACTGATACCTATACAGAGTATCCCAGTTACGATTTTCAAGAACATTACAAAAATGATCAATTTTCCGAAGAAGATTCCGCAGTAACCATTGATAATAGTTATGAGGATTTTCTAACGCGTCCTACAGACCCCCAACCCCCCGACAACTCATTTCAGGATGCAATCTTAGACATCCAGACCCAAATCCAAGCCTTGAATTTGGACAACATGGATCCAAATCTGAACTTCCCGGAACAGACATTCCTTTAAGCCAACCTCCAACTGTAAACTCCAAAAATCTCTATTACATCAAGGATCGCAACAACAAATTCAAATTTCTCATAGATACCGGCGCAGGAATTTCTATTTTTAAAGAAAACGCTGCAACACAATTTCCAACACGATTCTCCGAAAATATTACCATCCAAGGTATTACCAACCAGAAACTTTCCATAAACACTTCCACTCTTGTCCCTTTCAATGTAGGTGACCCTCACAAAGTGTACATTTACAATCTTGATATAGATTTTGATGGTATATTGGGTTTAGATTTTCTAGAACATTATGAATGTGTTATCGATTTAAAAACTAAAGAACTCATTACAAATTTCAAAACGATCCCCCTGTATAAAGTAAATGATGAATTTATGCACAAGCCAAATAAAAAACATCATGTTCGTACAACAGGAAAACGTAATCAAATTTCATTAGATGCTAGAACTGAAATGATATGTGAGTTAACATGTAATTTGACTAATACTGACGCTATTCTACACTCGCAAGAAAAAGATAAGGTCAGATTACCTCACGCGTTGGTTAAAGTGAATGAAAAAGGTGAATTTTACACTTCCATTGTAAACGTAAACGCCATGCCTAAAACTGTTGACTTTTCAGATCTTAATATAGAACCACTTGACCCATTCTTAAACAGTGATGAAACAATTTTTAATTTTAACCCCGATTTTGACAATACAACCATTTTTGATAGGAATATATTCATAAAAGATCAATTAAGAAACAAACATTTAAATATCGAAGAAAAGGAAATAATAACTCAACTTTGCCTGGATTTTTCTGACATATTTTACCTCGAAGGTGACATACTCTCCTTCACCAATGAAATTAAACACTCTATCGACACTAATAACGCAAGACCTGTTTTCACTAAATCTTACCGTCCATAAGGAAGAGGTGAAATCCCAAATAAAAAAAATGCTTGATCAACACATCATTCGCCCCTTAATTTCCCCGTGGTCTTCCCCCGTTTGGGTTGTGCCAAAAAAAATTGATGCGTCTGGCAAACCTAAATGGCGTGTCGTGATCGACTATAGAAAGCTCAACGAGTTGACTGTAGACGACAAATACCCTCTACCAAACATTCCTGATCTTCTGGATCAATTGGGAAAATGCCAATATTTCACCACACTTGACTTGGCATCCGGTTTTCACCAGATCAAAATGAACCCAAAAGACATCTCGAAAACAGCATTCTCCGTAGAAAACGGACATTACGAGTTTATTCGTATGCCATTTGGATTAAAGAACTCTCCCTCCACCTTTCAGAGAGTAATGGACAACATCCTCCTTGGTATCCAAAACGAAAGATGCTTAGTCTACATGGACGACATAATAATTTATTCCCCCACTATCAATGAGCACATTTCCAGGTTAACGGAAGTCTTCAAACGTCTTCGCAAAGCGAACCTAAAAATCCAACCAGATAAGTGTGAATTTCTTCGTAAAGAAGTTGCTTATCTTGACCATTTGATAACCCAAGATGGAGTGAAACCTAACCCATCCAAAGTCGAGTGTATCCAAAACTTTCCGTCCCCAAAATGCTCTAAGGACATAAAATCTTTCTTAGGTTTAGCGGGCTACTACAGACGCTTCATCCCAAATTTTGCCAAAACTTCCAAATCACTCACGAAACTTCTTCAAAAAGATATTCCATTCATTTTCAACTCGGAATGCGAAATATCCTTCAATCAGCTCAAACAAGCTCTAATATCAGACCCAATTCTTATCTATCCTGTTCTTTCACAAGGACCCATTGATAAAGACCTCCCTGTAGCATATGCCTCTAGAACTCTATGCGCTGCAGAAACCAAATACTCCACCATAGAACGCGAACTCCTTGCAATTGTCTGGGCAGTTAAGCATTTTCGCCCGTATCTTTTTGGTCGCAAATTTATATTAGTTACTGATCATCGCCCTTTGACCTGGCTTTTTTTCAGCAAAGATCCAGGAAGTCGTCTAGCTCGATGGCGGCTCAAGCTTGAAGAGTATGATTATAGAATCGAATATAAACCTGGTAAAATTAATAAAAATGCTGACGCATTATCTCGAATAAAAATCAACCTTTTCCAAAAATGTTCAGAATTCCAACAAAAAGTTTCCGTTTTTGCTTCAAACGACGACGACATTCACAATAAACCATCAACCTCATATGAACTACCTCCAATCGAAAAACAAAACGAAACGTTCAATGACACGACAAACGATGACGAAGTCACAGAAGAATACAACAGGTTTGTACACCTTTACAAAACAAAATCAATGATTGATTACTCAAAAATTGATTCTTCAAACTCACAACTTTTAGACAAATCTAGCAAAAACATTGTCACATTTTTCCGCCAAGTAAAATTAGAAGATCTTCATCAAAAGATAATGAATGATATTTTCGAAGAAAATGCTAACTTTCATTCGAATGAAGTGAACATACTTCACAACTACCCACTACCATATGATAACAACATAGTAGTACCACGCCTCTTCTATTCGTTATACACGTGCCGTGACAAATTTGATATTTCTCAAACTTATCAAGTAGAAAATAATCTCGAACTTCCAATCCTTGAAATATTCTCTTTCATTTTCAATGACAAAGATATAAAAATCCAAGTATGTCAAAACATTGTAAAAACTCCCGATGACGACGAAAGACCAATAATTATAGACCAATACCATTCTGGCAAAACTAATTTACACCGTGGAATAAATGAAACCATTAAACGCATAAGAACCAAATATAATTGGCCCGGTTTAACAAAAGACGTAGACCAATTCATAAAATGTTGCGAAATCTGCCAAAAAGTAAAAATCTGACGAGAAAACCTTAGTACTCCCCTCGTCATTACCGAAACTCCAAAAACTCCATTTGAAAGGATAAACATAGACCTCTTCGAGTTTTCTACTCGCAACCATGCCCTCACCATTCGAGATGAACTCACCAAATTCACTCAGGCCTACCCTGTAAGTGACAAGAAAGCAAGTACAATCGTGAACACCCTCCTTGTTTTCTTTCAACACTTTGGTACCCCTTCAAGAATACATTGCGACCGTGGTCGAGAATTCGACAATACTCTTGTCAAAGACCTTTGTGAGATGTTTGACATTAAACTCACATTTTCCAGTGTCAGTCATCCCCAATCTAATGGATCTCTTGAACGGTTTCATGCAACACTCACCGAAATGATCCGAGCTCACAAAGCCGATCACCCAGACGAACACCCCTTCAACATTCTCCCATATGCAGTCATCTGTTATAACAACACTAAAAACAAAACTCACGGATTTACCCCCTACGAACTGATATTTGGGCATACATCTAATAGACCTCCTGAAACTCTTTATAACCAAGAACAACTCATTTCCAAATACATTCGAGACCTCAACAACAAAATGGAATATTATTACAAAGTTGCACGATCAAGAACCAACCTTCAAAAAGAAAAATCCAAGATTAGATTCGATAAGAATGTATCCAAGAAAATTCCAGAATATAAAGTTGGTGACAAAGTATATGTTAAAGAATCCCAAATTAGAGACAAAGCTCAGAATAGTTTTAAAGGACCATTTGAAATTACCGAAGTTTATGAAACTTCAGCAAAAGTTAAAAATCTATCTACTAATCAGTCATCAAAAATAAACTTCGATAGACTAAAACCTTTCTATGACTAGTCTATTTCTTTTCAGACTCTTCAAACTACTCCAAGTAGTTTCCCTGGTTTCCACTCAATTCTTCATAACCCCAATAAACAACACAGTTGCATATTCTTCCACGAACAATGCTCACTAAGAATCTCCAACGACAAATGGACATCACTGGTGTACAAAGAACTAGAACCACTTCGAGAAGCCATAAAAAATAATGAGAACATTCTTTCCACATGACCGACTTATTCGACGAACCTTATCCTGGAATGATAGCCTTCAAAACTCAAATTAAGACACACATTAGCGTCTTATCTCAAATCGCCAACTCTGTGAATCAAAAGTATACAAACATAGCCGCCGATACAAAAAATTACGCTTTTAGAAACAAACAAGGTTTAATAAACGGCAAAGGCAGCATTTTTAAATCTATCACAGGTAATTTAGATGCTTCGGATGGCGATTACTACGGAAAGTGTATAAATAAAGTCTCACAAAACGAACATGAGATTGAACACTTATTAAAAAGTCAAATTTCCGTAACAACATCCGTTATAAAAAATTTCAATTCGACCATTCAAAAATTACAAATTGACGGAGAAACATTCAACCAAAATATTGCTGAAATACAAAAAACAATGCTTGATATTTCAGACGACATGGCTTTTTACGATGGTCAGATAAAAGCCTTGGATCTTTGCGAATCTCTAATGGAAAGTTATTCATTTTCTCTAAATGATATCTTGAGTGCCATAACATTCGCCAGATTAAAAATATTGCATAGTTCAATAATAACTCCTAGAGATTTAGTCACCTTTCTTCAAGAAATAGCGCGCTCTCTCTCAAGAAACATTCTTCCTCTACCAACTTATACTTCCAAAGTCGCTCAATATCTTGACATGATAGAATTAGAAGCGTATCAATCTGACAATAAAGTTGTTTTCATCCCGAAAATACCTTTAATCGAACCTGAATTCTACACCCTCTTTCGAATCTTTCCTATCCCAGTATTGGACAATCGAACAGGTGTCTTTCACATTTTACCAACAACTCAAAAATATATCGCGCGTGATGACAATTCTTTACTTTACGTATCTCCACAAGAGTTACACAGCTGTAAACAACTACAGAACAACATGAAGATGTGTTCTGATGTTCTTCAATATCCAATGCTATCTGTGAAGCACAGCTTTTAAGACAACCTACCACACTTCCCAAGACATAACAAACTTTACTTCTCTTGACTAGCGACTACAATGTACAAGAAGTCGCTCAGAACTACTGGCTTATCAAAGTTGCTGACCCTCTGCCAATCTCAATCCGATGCGGCAACCGAAATATGGTCACTAACATGCTCAGAACAAACTCTCTTCTGAAGCTTCAACCAAACTGCAATGCCTCCATTGGAAGTACAAGACTACACTCCAAGTACCCAATTGAAAAATACCAGAACGTCACATACAACAGTCATCCGGTAAAAATTCCTAACAACTGCTGCGACCATCTTCCAGAGAAACTTGCCGTCCCAGAACTGACACCACTAAAGTTGAGCAAGTTAAACAAAGAAGATCTCAATATGGCACAGCACAGGCTCAACCAATACTCGGACGAACTGGACAACCTACTGAACCAGCCCTTAATAACCAAACATATTCACTGGTTTACCATGTTCCTGTTCATGCTGATCATCATCATTGTAATCATTTACATCTGCTGTAAATGCCGACGCAGATGCCCTAATAGACTCAGCCTAACCAATGGTGACGACCCTTCAGACCCTCCGAAGCCTGAAAAGCAAACATTGTTGCGCCAAAAACTCCGAAAACTCGTCCCTAGAAGACGTACAAGCATCCATCCAGAAGAATTCACAGAAGAAGACTTCGAACTGAGATGCGACCCAATCCACCAGTGAAAGTTGTTGCAATGCATCAACTTTCTTATAAAATGGGGAGTTGTTACATCTAAAATATACGACGACCTTGATTAACGACCAGTCAAGCACCTCATTGCCTCACTACGGGAACCGCTGATCCAGCAATCTTCCGCGATGTGCCAACAATGCTGCATAGGCAATATTAGTTTATAAATAGGAGTGCTTTTTAGTTTTAAGGACATTCATTTATATTCATTTTTGTAATAAATTTAGTTAAGAACACATTAATTCTACTTTATCATAACCTCTGTATTAATTTTGAATAAAAGTATTTTTTTAAAATTCGGATTGTGAAGTGTTGGAGATAACAGATATATACATCTTCTCATAGGTATCTTCGCAGATGTTATTTAATTGGTCCATTTTAAATATAGAGGCTCTTTCACTCCTACCAGACCATGCTTTTGTGCAACTTCTCCTCTCAATAAATTGTTTGTAGAGCCTTCATCTCACGTTGCAAGAATCTGTTTTTGTCCACACGGTCCAAATAAGGTTACTGGGATCATTCTCAACAAAACTTCTGATCTGCTCCATGTATAGAAGTTGTTCTGTATGTCAATGTTGACTGAAGCCAAGTTCTGATTTTCAGATGTAGATCTGTTTGTCGTGTGTAGAAGTGGGTGATGAAATCCCCGACATTCGTTGATATTGCACGAAATCTTTTGACGACAGTTAGCTTGTCGGTGATTTCTTCTCGGACATTTCAAACATAGCTTTTTCGCAGTCACCTTCTTCCACCTAGTATCTACATCTTCTTTCACCATCTGAGGACAGTTTTTCTCACTTTAAAATGCTAAATAGTCGCTCAATCTTTTTTGTATTTATTGGATTTGATTTTGGGAAGGAAATGTAGCTGGAAGCGTTTTCAATATCTTCCAAAAATTCAGCAAATTTCAATAGATCCACCTGGCCACTATTTTGAACAACGAATTCACCCCATTTCATATTCAAAAATTCGGAAAGTTTACTGTTCAAGTCTTTCAATAGATGAGGATTTGTGACATGCCCTGTATAACCTAATGTTGTCATCGTAGCGACAAGATTTGAGACTTGACAAGAAAATTTGATCAATAATTTTTCGATACTTGAATCTTTTATGACAGGCAAAACTATGATTTTCGAAATCATCGATTCTACAATATGATCAGGTCTTCCAAAACGCATTTTAGAAGTATTCATGATAATTTCAACATTTGCCCCAGCCAATTACATCCCTGACACTGTCTCTTTTGCTTCACCTCGGAGACATTGTTAGAATTTGATCAAAATCTCTCCATCAGAATAGTTACAAAGTAGTTTAACTGTCTCGAAATGTTAATAGAACATTGACCATTCATCAGGATTCCCATAAAATATCGGAAAATCTCTAGATATGGATTGACGGACAAGTATATTTTTATTTTGAACAACATAATCTGTCATAGAATCTCAAGCAGAAGTGGCTTTCAGAATATTTGAGATAGTGTTACAAAGAAGATTTATATCGGTATCATGCTCAACTGGGTGGCAGGTAGTTATCTGGATATTATCACTTATCAATTCATTCGTTGATTTTATATCAGCTTTATCCAAATTCCCCATATTAATAGCTGTATCACTTCTCTTGAAGTATTGAAAAAGGGTTTTCGCGCACCACGGCATGTCTGGATTAGCTTGTACAGTCTGCCCCACCCATTCTTCGGTCACTTTATTGCTGGACACGCTACCATGATCCTCTACCATGACTGATGGTAGAGGGCTCCTCATTTCTGAAGATGATCTACTGCTCTTCCTGAGCTCTGCTTTTCTCAACTCTCTTTCCATTTCCAGCAGCCTCATCTCATTTTCAATCTGCTTTCGTTTCATTTCTAACTCCTGACGCCTTTTCTCTTTCTCAATTTCTAGTCTTTGCATTTGTAAACTTATTTGTGACCTTCTAGAACTCATCTGTCCATGGTTCTCCATTATGTCTTTCTCGTAGATGTTCTGCTGGCCACTTCTTGAGAGTTCACATCGTTCAAAAACTCTTTGTAGATATTAGGCATCGTCACTACGCTCAAGTCTTAGTTCACATTTATCATTTCAGTTCAAAAATTTTTTGCCCAGGAATAATTTTCTGACAATCGTCGGACTTCTGCAGTGCTTCTCTTTGGTTTTTCATTGTTCATCACGTCGGAGTCACCAAATTGTCACTTTGCAGTGACAAGAAATAGGTCTTTATTTCAATTGAATTCAATAATAATCTTTTTATGAGAATCTATTTCGTCAAATCTCACAATTTTTATGACAATGACAACTTTTGTCGAAGGTACTGATGGTACTAATTGATAATAAAAAAACATATCGACAAATTCGACATTTGGAAAATAACAAAGACCTTTTTCCAAAAACAAGAAAACTTAAATGCAAAAATAGATGCGTTCTAGCAAGAAAGAACAAGACACCACGAAGTAGTCCAAGAACTCTTCGTAAGAAGAACTGCTTCGATACGCCAGAAGAGCTGCAGGTGGCCATCGTGGATCGATCATATCTCGATGGCAAGATTGCAACCGACATGTGGCTTGAAGTGGAAGCGAGGATATTGGACGCCATACTCGAGCTAGACAAGCAGAGCAGCAACGAGGAGGACAACTTCGACGAGGCTCGCTGGCAGAAAAGAGTCAAAGTTGTCGGCTGCATTAACGGAAAGTCAATTGACATTCTAAAGCGTGTAGTCGGCGGCTGCGGCGAAATCTCGAGGTTATACCAGTCTCGAAGCTGCCTCTGTGTCGATTGATATCAGTGTGGATTCCGCCTCCGGTTCCGGCGAGCGATGAATCCTTACTAAAGATCATCGACAAGCAGAACAAGGGCCTGAACACTCAAATCTGGAGAGTTATCTCTTCGATAAAATGCAAGTTTGGGCCAGGGAAGAAGATCGTCTGCACGGTGGAGGACGATACCTTCGAGATACTGAGGAGCAACAACGGGAGCATCAAGTTTGGGTTAGGCACTCTGCAAGCGAGGCTTCTCAGGAACAAGAAAAAAGGTACCTGAAGCTGCAAGCAGTGCAAACTGATTTGCATCACTGCGAAGCGGTATCGGAGGACTTGGTGCTGTTTATTACGGAGAATAAAGTAGTCAACACACTTATCCTAGAACCATGGCTCAATAAAAATTCAAGGATCAAAGGCGAAAGACTACCATCTATATCATTCTCCGTCGGTAGGTTAAATGAAAACCTGTATACTTGCAAAGAGGACACCAAATCTTAGCCTATCCCCACAGCACAGTACAGATGACTTGACAGTGCTAACATGCGAGCAAAAGAACAAGCAACCGCTCATTCTAGCGTCCACATACATGCCATATGAAGAACCTGAACCACCAGCATCAGCAATTCGAACTCTAGTCCACCACGTCAAGAAAGGACAGCTGTTGGTGATAGGCTGCGATGCCAATGGTCATCACACGCTAACCACCGACCTTGTAATATGCAAATGGGAAGATGTACCAACATTTGTGGAAAGACGTGTTGGATTTAACTTTGGCTAGAACGAAACAGAGAAGAACTGAACTGAATACCTGCTTCAACAGATACAAAAGTGAAATCAGGAAGGCCAAAAGACACTCATGGCAGGACTTCTGCGAGTCTATAATAGAAACAAATGGCTAGCAAGACTAAGAAAGATGCTTTCAAAAATCATGAAAAGATAACTCATGGCAAAATCCTGGCAGAAGAGACACTGGACCTTTTAATGGAGACGCACTTTTCAGGATGTACCGTAGCGGAAATCGGCAGTTCTGACGAACAACAGCCGATGCAAAATACAAGAACACATGGTGGGTAGTATCAAGGATGATATCGAGGGGAAAAAGTAAAGAGGGCAGTGAACGACTTTGGGTCTTATAAAGCGGCGGGACCGGACGGAATAATGCCAATCATGTTACAGAAATCCCTCGGCAGCATATTAGATGACCTGGTCAAAATATACTTCGATTGTCTCCAATTGGGATACACACCAGGTAGATGGAGGGAAGTCAAAGTGGTTCTCATGCCCAAATCGGTAAAATCGAATAACTCAACTCCGAAATACTACAGACTAATCATCCTATCATCCTTCTTGCTGATGACACTGGAAAAGCGGATTCACCTGCACATAAGAGAATCATTCAAGATAGAGATGCAATGTCCGGATGAACATGCTTACCTTAAGGATAAGTCAACTGATAGCGCTTTGCATGCAGTTGTGAAAACAATTGAAAAATCTCTCGATGACAAAGAATAAACGCTTCAATAACGTCACGACCGAGGCCATTGAAGAGAATGGAAAGGATGAGAAAAGAACCAATTATCATCAACTTGACAATAAAAATGCTGAAAAGCAAGGATTATGAATCCAGAAAATGGGAATTGTTTTATAAGAAAAAGAACAACAAGATGGACACCACAAGGAGAAGTTATCTCTCCACTCTTGTGGATGATCCTGGCAAACTTCATCTTTAAAATCTTTAGAGAACTTGGAATAAAGATGGTAGCATGTGCAGACGATGTGGCAATCCTGGTAGTGGGAAAAACCTTGTCAACTATCAGTGAAATCATGGGATCCGCATTAAAGGAACTTTCCAAATGTGCAGGACAGAACGGTCTTGGAGAAAACCCTGATAAGACCAATCTAGTACTGTTCACAAGGAAGTACAAGGTGCCAAAAAGTAAAATGCCCATATTCGGGGAACAAACTCCAAGACTTTCCACCGAGGCAAAGTACCTAGAGATCATCCTAGACTCAAAGATCTCCTGGAAAAAAACACAGAGAAAAAAATGAAGAGAGGCCTTAATGCATTATATATATGCAGGAGAATGATTGGTAAAAACCTAACCCATAATTACCTGCCTATTGACTTGTTCATTGAAAACACTGCCGCAAAGGAAGCTCTAAGACTTGGGGAGGCCAAATTGTGGAAACAGGCAACGAGTGGGCACTGAACGGTGCTAAGGGATATCTCTGAGGCAATGGATAACCAAGAGGCGAAGCTGCTACGAACGGCAACAGACTACATGGTGACCAAGAGCCCTTCTGAGAATAAGGTAGTGGTTAAAATACCTACCAGAGAAGACTGGATTCAAGACTCAATTATAAGGGAGGAAGAGATATCCTTCTTCACAGACGCAGCAAAGACAAATACATGCACAGGAGCAGAAATATAGAAAGGAACTAAACATCCAAGAGTGTAGCTTGGGAAAGGTTGTGGCATTCTGCATGCCGAAATCATTGCCATTAGGGAAGCAGCCAATGTGCTGCATAGACTGGACAACACAACAAAAGACGTCACAATCTATGCAGACAGCAATGCAGCGTTGAGACTACAAGAATCAAATACAGTTAGGTCAAAGGTAGTGATAAGTTTCCGTGAGGCATTGTCCTGGATCAGAAACAAGAAGCTCGTTCTATGCTGGGTTCCTGGACATAGCAATATTGGATGAATCACGATGGCAGATAAACTGGCGAAATTGGAAATAAGAAAGGACAAAGCCAAAATGGAATACACAATGCTACCAACGATCAAACTATTGAAAGATACAGTAGATAAAAACATGGTTAAGCTTCACAGCGACAGGTGGAGCAATCTGAAACGAATGCAACACATGGAGAGCTCTGTGGCCAAACTTGGACATGAAAAAAAGAGGGAAATTATTAAAGCAGAGCAAATCCCCTGTGAGCACTCTTGTGGGAGTAATCACAGGACACTGAGAAAACGGAACCATACTCCGAAAATGGGGCCTTGAGACTGATGATCTCTGCAGGGACTGCATCAAGGAGAATAAGACGATAGAACATCTATTGTGCCACTTCCCAACTCTGGAGAAAGGACGCCTTGAAGACTTGGGAGAAGCGACAAATGTAGACATCGTGCTAATTCTGAACTCCGTTAAAACCATGGAATGGTTTAGAACGATGAAGAGAAAGGCTGCAGGAGCAGACCGAGGGGACACCTCTTCAAACAAGGGAACACAATGGGCCATTTGGCCTCCGAGTGAATGCAATGCGAAGTAGGAGACTGTGGGGCAGGGCATACACTTCACAACCTAAATTTGCCTAAACTTTCAAGTTATCATGCCGGTGTTGTGTGAGCAGTGAATATATAGAACGAGGGAAGCTCAGGGTTTAGTTTTTGAAAACACTTTTACTTGAGCGAATTTTTCGATAGAAGTCCAATCATTTAAAAGCAAAATATCCTATCAGGTGAGTTTTTCTGTCAGTGTCATCGTGTGTTGACTGCAGAAACAAATAATTATCAATACAAATACATACTGTCTGTTCAATGCTTTTCTGCGGTTACGTCACGGTGTTTGATGTTTGCCAGTATGTCGTAGATTGATCGCCTTCGACGTGACATTTGTCAAATTGACCCGAACGACCAGCGTCCACACATACGTGAAATGTTTGTAAATGTGTACGAGAGGAACCGAAAAGTATGACGTAACCGCAAAAAACATTGAACAAACAGTACAGTAAGTTAAAATTTTTCATATCTCATATCGTGAGTCTGGGCTGCCTTATCCAAGATTTTCACAATCATAATCGACTATCATGTATATTTTTCTGCTGATACCGCATTGTGATAACCAACAAAATGGGTGAAAACTTAATTCAGAAGACGTGGACGAACAAACCGAAGAACCTATTGAATGTTCATTTGCTAAACGACGTCAACTTTTGAAACAGTTTTGAAAATTCCAGGAGTTTTATGAAGAAGTTTCCAGCTCTAGTAATGAAGACAAATTGACACAATCAGAATATTGTTTGAAATAATGGATTTAGTTTCAGATCAGGTGAACGAGGTTGAAACGTTGGAAAAAGAATCGGTAATTCAAGATAATTTTGAAGACCTAGTATCTGAGGTCAAGAAATACCTCAAGAGTAAAGCCGTAATTGGTTTATCATCTGACGCTGAAATTCTTCATGTCAATTCTCAAGGTACGCTAATTGGTTCTACATCAGTTTGGGGTGGGGTAAGACTCCCAAATTTGGAAATACCAAAATTCAAAGGAGAGTATGATAAGTGGATCCAGTTTAAAGAAACCTTTGAAACAATATCAAAAAATATCTGATTAGATGAAATCCAAAAATTTTATTACGAGATCGATACACTCGGAGATGAAGCTGCGACTCCTATTAAAACATTGCTAGTAACTAGAGAAAACTACAAAATTGTTTGGAAAATGTTAGATAACCGTTTCAATAATAAACCTGTAATAATTCAATCCCATCTGAAATCAATCTTCGATGCACCCTTTGAACGAACAATCGTACATTGGATTGAGAAAACTGATTGTGAATTTGAAGCGGAATTTGTGAGCTTCAAAAGCATTGTGGGAACTTGTGGAATATTGGGATAGACTTTTAATTTTCACCGTTTGGGTAAACTTGATATAGAAATACAAAGGCATTGGGAAGAAGCAACTATTTCGAAGTTTGAGGTTAGTACTAGCCTTCAAACTTTTATCGATTTTATCTCCAATAAATGTCAAATTCTAGAAAACGTAGAAATAAATACGAAAAACAGACTGTTGGTGGAACGTATACTAAATCGGATATTCAACCCAGCAATAAATACACAGCTTACAGCACAACAGGAGCAACAAGCAAAGCGTCATGTCAATTTTGTATATTTCTTTATCAGTGTGAAAAACTTTCATAGTCAACTGTCGACGAACGGATAGAACGCATCAAGAAACTGCGTCTTTGTTTAATCTACTGTTTGCGTGGTGATCATGTTTTTAATCAATGTTTGACTGATGGGTGCAAATATTGTAAGGGTAGGCACAATTTTGTTCTGTGTAAAAAAATGTATCCTGTTCCAAATACTAATCAAGATAGTTCTGAGACTAGCAATATTTATGATCTGGAGAAAAGGCAGAAAGAAGAATTTTCAACAGTGTCTGCTTCCTGTGATACTCCGTGTAAACTTTCTCAGGCTCTGATATCGACTGCTATCGTTTTCATAAAAAATTATCATGGCCAATATGTGGAGTGTCGTGCGTTATTAGATAGTGCGTCTCAAGTGAACTTTATTTGAAAAGATCTAGAAGATTTTCCAGATTTAAAGGTGATCGGAGTTGATATACCAATATCAGGCGTTGGAAAATCGCTCACGAAAGTGAAGCAGCGAGTTGTTATCAATATGATTGATCTTCAGCAATTTTAATGCCGATATATCATTTTTAGTTTTGGAAAATATAACTTCTGAAATTCCAAATCACTCTTTCAATATCAAAGGTTTGATAACTTCT
Source organism: Orchestes rusci (assembly GCA_958502075.1). Lineage (NCBI taxonomy): Eukaryota > Metazoa > Arthropoda > Insecta > Coleoptera > Curculionidae > Orchestes > Orchestes rusci. The sequence continues at coordinate 26,640,326 of OY293305.1, read as the reverse complement.
TCGAATATAAAATCTGCGGATCCGAATTTTTATGAAACATCAAAAGATATATTTTATTTATGATATTTTGCTTGGACAGAAATCATTTTATTAATAACTTTGTACTGGACAGATAAAACTAGCTGACTGTTCATTGATACTTCAGAAGACTATATTTGGTTGGGTTATATCAGGAATGATTTGAGACTATCAAAATAATATTGATAATGAAGTTGTATGTAATGTAAGCATGAAATCAATGGAGTATCAAGAGTTACAGGATCATATAGAAAAATTCTGGTTTATTGAGGAGGTAGGGACACAACAAAAACTGTCGAATAAAGAACGTGAATGTGAACAATTTTTTGCAAAAACAGTAGAACATGATGAGACAGGAAGATTTTCTGTGGCCTTACCACTCAGGAAAGATGTTAGTGCATTGGGAGATTCGTTGGAGATGGCTAAGAAAAGGTTTTAAAACTTGGAGCGAAAACTTGAGAGAAACAGTGATATGGAGGAGAAATATAGGGAGTTTATCACGGAATATGAGAAATTGGGCCATATGTCAACACTAAATTTCAACGATGATAGTCAAAATGAGAATATAAGGTACGTGTTACCACATCATGTAATGCCTAATGAATCTTCGATAACTACAAAATTTCGTGTTGTATTTGATGCAAGTGCAGAGCCAACAAGCGGAGTATCATTGAATGATATACTTAAAGTAGGGCCCTCTTTTCAGGATGAGCTTTTCGACATTTTAATTCGATTTCGTCAACACGTCGTAATTGCAGATATATCAAAAATGTATCGTCAGGTCGAGGTTTACCGTAACTTATGGGACAGCAAGTTTTTCAGCCACAAGATGCCTGAAGGAGGCAGAATTGAATATCAAGAACAAGCCGATAATAGGGAATGCTATTGCGAAGGAATTTTATGTAGTTGATTTGATCACAGGTTCGACTTCGGTGAGTGAGGCTATAAGCTTGGCTACGGAAATAGGGTCTGCGCTTGATAAATACGACTTTCCATTGAGAAAATGATCATCGAATGAACCTATAGTATTGGAAGCTTCATCAAAGGAAGCATCTGAGAACGAAGAATATTTTATTGTTGACGATAAAATAAGAAAATCTAGAATCTACGCCAAGTTTTAGCCGTGTCCTTTGAATAGAAGTACTGCTAACACGGGACTGAAAATTTATCATGGGAATCCCTATGTTCCGTCTTGGAAAAAAAACGCACTGTATATATATATATATATATATAGAGCGGGGGGGGTCGTCTTGACTGACTAGTTAAACATCAAGCTTATAGTCTTGAGGATGCAGTCAAAATTGGCCTTGTTTGTTTGTCGAGCTTTCGGAAATGTTGATTTCCTTCATCAAAACATCTATTAATTAAGGTTCATGTAACAAAAACCATGAAATACAATTTTATAAATAATCTACTCACCAAGACGAGTTTATAACAAAAGATAGCATCTTATGGAGAACATACTCTCTTCTAATTGAATTACAACAAATTTATCTACATCTTATTACTGTCGTGAAAGTGGGCTAAATGATGGTTAAAATACGAGTATCCACATGCATCGGTTCAAAGTTGTGCTTCTAAAAAACCTCACAAAAACCCTTTTACTGTTCAACAATTTGATAAGAGAGACTAAATGCTAGAAATAATATGTTAGAAAGAGACAAAGACACTTCTGTGACAAGTTTGCCTATTGGATGTACACTGCTCGCCGCTGTTCGAACAAAATATACACTGCTCTAAGTACTATAAAAGTTGAAAACAAATCATTACGTTTGAATATAACATGTTCCTGCCTGGTTTGAGGTTGTTTATGATCATTATACAGTTGGATCATGTAACTATAAATTGAGCTCAAGTTCTGAGTGTCACTTTTTCGGTTCATGGAGTTCTTACATGTGATTATGTGAACCATTTCCATGAAAAGTCTTTTGTTGTAGGCGCTGACTTTGTCTATCACAATCGTACTGTCCCAGTCCACACACTGTGATTAGTCTGGTTGGTGTGGATACAAGGACACAAGAGTCTTTTTTGGTACGCCAGTAACTTTTATGAGAGGTTAGTTGGCCTTTCAGACTTCTTGATGTTTGGTCTATGTATTGAAGAGGGCAGTCCTTGCAGTTGATTCTATAGACTACATCTCATGTTGCCAATTTGCTTATAGGCATTTTAGTTTTAGTATATAACAGGAAAATGGTTTTCATTCGTTTTCTAGCTATCTTAATATTATTATTTTTAAATACATTAATTAGTTTCTGGGTGAGTACATCAATAAATGGAAGGGAACAATAGAAAACCGTCTCTTCTGTATGAGGTGTGTTTCAGAGGTCTGAGTTGTTAATAGGTGAGATTATTTGACTTTGAGACAGATTTGTGGACGGGTTTTGAACAATGATTTCAGGAATTTCATATTGGGTGCTATAAAGTATTTTGTTAATTAAAGAATGTGGATAATCATTGTTGAGTAGTATTTTTTTTAGGTGAAAAAGTGAATCATTCCTGAAATCTGGGTGTGTAAGTTTAACGACTCTATTTTTCATTCCCAATACCAAGATTATTTTGGTTTCCATTGGGTGATAGAGGAGTGGAAATGTAAGTGTCTGTTAGAGCAATATGGTTTCCGATACCATTTGGTCTTTAATACGTTGTTCTTGTCTCTTATGATTTCCATATCAAGAAACGGTATGGCTTTATTCAATTCCTCTTCACATGTGGACTGTAGATGTTCGTCAAAGTTATTGAATTCATTCAAAGCAGATTCTACTTCATTGGAAGGGATGGCTAGTATAAGATCATCCACAAATCTTTTCACAAATGGAACATGAGAAGGTAATTTTTCTATTGCTGACTGCACCAAGTCATCCAAAACAAAATTCACTAAAATTGGTGACATTTTTGAACCCATCGGTGTACCAAAAATCTGTTTGTAAAAATTATTATTAAAGCAAAGAATGTTGGAATCAAATATAAAGCTCAAGGTTTCTTCAAACACATCCCAATTCGGATCACAATAATCATTTATAGTGTTCCAGTGTTTCTTTAAACAAAGTAAAATGACGGTCAAAGGTAAGTTTGTGAAAAGTGATACAACGTCGAAACTGACTACTTCGTAGTTTTCTGGTAATTTGGAGTTGTTCAAATATTGACTATAAGCAAAAGAATCCCTGATACAAAACTGACTACCTAACAATTCATAAGCTGGTGTAAGTATTGACGTTAAAAATGCTGAAGAAGAACCATTTGGGCAATTTATGGCTGACACAATTGGGCGCATTGTGAGAGTGTCTTTATGGATTTTTGGTAGAGAGTAGAATCTGGACGCTATTGTGTTGTACCGTGTAAGATTACTAGCTAAAACGCTGTCAATGTGATTTTTTCATGAAAGCTGGCCAATTACTACACCAAGCTAGCTTCCATGAAGAACAGACAAATCGTCCTATTTCCATGCAGAACCAAGGACATAGTCTCGAATCACATCACAAATGGGTTAAAAAGCATACACAACTTGATGACTGAACACTTCTGGAAACACTGGACAGAAGATCGGAACATTCAATCACAGGTTAAAAATCAAGCTTATTAATTTTGAGTTAGAGGCAACCTTCTGTGAATTCAAACATATCAATAATTCTATTGGGAACATTACTAAAAAACTTCAAAAAATTTTACCTTATCACATGTTAGACTCATTCGAACAAAGACAAAACATTTCATACGAAAAAAAGTTCAAGAAAATCAAGAAAAATAATATTTCCAAACTTAATTCCCTTCAGAAATCAAATGATAAAAAAACAATTTCTCAACCAAACTGGGTTAAAAATATATCAAATACAGATATCCCAGATGACATTCAAAATTTCTTGAGTTTGGGCCCAAAGTTCAGCTTACCGCCGACTTCCAAAGAAATTAATACTGTTCACATTTTGGCGGATGTGGAAAACATTATATTTCGAACTGATAATTCACAGAGGGATACTCTAAGAGCTCAATGTACGAATATTCTAACACATTTTATGCATAAAAATCATAACCATTCACCTTTTTCAAATGACATGTTTAACACAACAAAACTCTTTTTAAAAAATAATACCGAGCTATACATAGTGAGAAGTGATAAGGGAAACGTAACGGTGGCTATGAACAGAAGTATTGACTATATAACCAAATCGGAAGAACTCTTGCAAGACTTGAAATTAATATTATGGTCAGTTGACAAGAGATCCTTTTTTTATCCCTTCAGGGTAAAGCAAATGAACTAATGAAAAAACTCAAAGACAGAAATCACATTGACAGCGTTTTAGCTAGTAAACTTACACAATACAACACAATAGCGCCCAGATTTTACACTTTACCAAAAATCCATAAAGACACTCTTACAATGCGCCCAATTGTGTCAGCCATAAATTGCCCAAATGGTTCTCTTTCAGAATTTTTAACGTCAATACTTACACCAGCTTATGAATTGTTAGGTAGTCAGTTTTGTATCAGGTACTCTTTTGCTTTTAGTCAATATTTAAACAACTTCAAATTACCAGAAAACTACGTAGTAGTCAGTTTCGACGTATCACTTTTCACAAACTTACCTTTGAGCGTCATTTAACTTAGTTTAAAAAAACACTGGAGCACTATATGTGATTATTGTGATCTGAATTGGGATGTGTTTGAAGAAACCTTGAGCTTCATATTTGATTCCAACATTCTTTGCTTTGATAATAATTATTACAAACAGATTTTTGGTACGCCGATGAGTTCGAAAATATCACCAATTTTAGTGAATTTTGTTTTGGATGACTTGGTGCGGTCAGCAATAGAAAAATTACATTTTCATGTTCCATTTGTGAAAAGAATTGTGTATGATCTTATACTACCCATCCCTTCCAATGAAGTAGAATCTGCTTTGAATGAATTCAATTATTTTAACGAACATCTACGGTTCACATGTGAAGAGGAAGTGAATAAAGCCATACCGTTTCTTGATATGGAAATCATATGAGACGAGAACAACGTATCAAAGACCAAATGGTATCGGAAACCATATTGCTCTAACAGAAACTCACATTTCCACTCCTATCACCCAATGAAAACCAAAATTAACTTGGTATTGGGGATGAAAAATAGAGTCATCAAACTTACACACCCAGATTTCAGAAATGATGCACTTTTTCACCTAAAAAAAATACTACTCAACAATGGTTATCCACATTCTTCAATTAACAAAATACTTTATCGCACCCAATATGAAATTCCTGAAATCATTTTTCAAAACTCGTCCACAGATCTGTCTCAAAGTCAAATAATCTCACCTATTAACAACTAAGACCTCTTAAACACACCTCATACAAAAGAGACGGTTTTCTATTGTTCCCTTCCATTTATTGATGTACTCACCCAAAAACTAATTGATGTATTTTAAAATGATAATATTAAAATAGCTAAAAAAGAAATGAAAACTATTTCCCTGTTATATACTAAAACTAAAATGCCTATAAGCAAATTGGCAAGATGGGATGCCCTCTTCAATACATAGGCCAAACATCAAGAAGTCTGAAAAGCCGACTTACCTCTCATAAAAGTGACTGCCGTATCAAAAAAGACTCTTGTGCTCTTAGTATCCACACCAACCAGACTAATCACAGTGTGGACTGGGACAGTACGATTGTGTTAGACAAAGTCAGCGCCTACAACAAAAGACTTTTCATGGAAATGGTTCACATAATCACATGTAAAAACTCCATGAACCGAAAAAGTGACACTCAGAACTTGAGCTCAATTTATAGTTACATCATCCAACTATATAATGATCATAAACAACCTCAAACCAGGCAGTAACATGTGATATTTAAACGTAATGATTTGTTTTCAACTTTCATAGTAATTGGAGCAGTGTATATTTTGTTCGAACAGCGGCGAGCAGTGTACATCCAATAGGCAAACTTGTCACAGAAGTGTCTTTGTCTCTTTCTAACATTTAGTCTCTCTTATCGAATTGTTAATTAGTAAAAGGGTTTTTGTGAGGTTTTTTAGGAGCACAACTATGAACCGATGCATGTGAATTCTCGTATTTTAACCATCATTTAGCTCACTTTCACGACAGTGATAAGATGTTGATACATTTGTTGTAATTCAATTAGAAGAGAGTATGTTCTTCATAAGATGCTATCTTTTGTTATAAACTTGTCTTGGTGAGTAGATTATTTATAAAATTGTATTTCACGGTTTTTGTTACATGAACCTTAATTTATAGATGTCCTGATGAAGGAAATGAACATTTCCGAAAGCTCGACAAACAAAAAAGGGTTTTGTTTTTTTACCTTAACCTTAGGCCAATTTTGACTGCATCCTCAAGACTATAAGCTTGATGTTTAACTGGTCAGTCAAGACTACCCTCCCGCTCTATTTTCACAGACATGGGGTTTTACTCGGATTTCCAACACCACTATGGATCCAACACGATGAGATCATGGAAATCTCTGGCCAATTATTACACCAAGCTAGCTTCCATGAAGAACAGACAAATCTTCCTATTATCATGCAGAACCAAGGACATAGTCCCGAATCACATCACACATGGGTTGAAAAGCATAAACAACTTGATGCTCAACACTTCTGGAAACACTGGACAGAAGATCGGAACATTCAATCACAAGTTAAAAATCAAGCTTATTCATTTGGAGTTCAGAGGCAACCTTCTGTAAATCAAAACATATCAATGATTCTATTGAGAACAGCACTGAAAAACTGAAAAAATTTCACCTTATCACATGTTAGACTAATTCGAACAGAGACAAAACATTTCATACGAAAAAAAGTTCAAGAAAAATAATATTTCCAAACCTAATTTCCTTCAGGAATCAAATAATAAAAAATCAATTTCTCAACCAAACTGGTTTAAAAATATATCAAATACTAACTTATCGTTCTATTAGTGCTAGCAATAGCTTGTGATCTTTGTAGAAAAAATGATAATTTATCCAAAAGAAGAACGGATCGACAATTTGCGGTGATAACCTCAGTAATCGAAAATCTCCATGTAAGTCAAAACCAAATTGCCCAAAATATCGATTAGTAATTGAAAATAATAATTAATAACTGACAACTTTAAGAAAATAATAATAGAAGTTGTCAAAATACCATAGGTGAAATAATGTTCCTAACGAGGGTTTGGAGACGGCATCTCCATCTATTGGTGTTAATGAGAAACCTATTTTTTTTTCTTTTTTTTCGCTTCACTTGAAAAGTGAGAAGTTAGCTTTATAGGAACGTATAATAATAATTGAAAGATAATTAAATTCTACATCTGTTGTTGACATAAAATACAGGGTATCCCATTTAAATTAAACAAGCTATTACCGTTGAAAGATATTGATTATTTAACCATAATTTTTAGACACCCTGTATAAGTCATTAAAAGTTTCATAAGTGTGACATCAAACTTGATCAATTGGTAGACTTTATTAATAATTTGGTTAAAAAAAGAAAACAACAGCTGAGAAATTAAGCATTAAAATGAATACTACATTTTCGCAAAATTGAAGATATTTCAAAAACCATAAGGTTTAGGTGTATTAAACCTCAATCAAACTCACCTTTATTTTGATCATACAAACCAAAAATGGAATAATATACAAGGTATTCTATTTAAAAAAATACAACTTTGATAAGTTTCGTGTTTTAGGGACACCCTGTATAACAGGAAAATATTTTTAAAATGTAGCCTTAAGGGGTCCCTATCCATCCAGAAAAAAAATCTTCAAAATCAGATACTTTAGCCATAATATTTCGTGTCGAATAACGTGAATAACCCTGTATATACGCAGTTAGGGTTAACTATTGGGCTGGCCCCATCAATCAATAGTTAACCCCAACTGCGTAGTTACCAGTAGCCCCGTTACTGCCCTTCAGCTATATGTATATATATATATATAAACATCATATGATATAAATTGAGAGTATGAAGACAAGGAGAAAGTGGTAAAGACAAGGGAAGGGGTTAAAATAGCATCGGGGAGGAAGACGATACGGTAGGTTGGAGAAATATGCAATACACATAAGAGACAATAGGCAAAAAACAATAAAGAGGTAGGAAAAAAGGTAGAGAAACGAAGCCTCTTGAAATGGAAATTCATCAAGGATCCTTGGGGCCGCAAAATAAGGCGGGGTCACACTTTGAGCTCCATGGGCCCCATGAGGCGGAGCCCTACCACAAGACAAAAATCCCCAAAACGAGTTTTGGCTCCATTATGAGACTCGGGGGCCCTGTTGTGGCAAAGCCCTATCATGGGGCCCGGGGACAAAAGCGAGGTGGAGCCCCACTATTAGGCCAAGTGGCCGCCAGAGTGGGGGAAAAGGTTCAAATAGCATCAGGAAGGAAGACAGTAAGATGAGGATTAAGATGTATCAAGAAAACCAAGAAAACAAAATGCTTCTCAAAATAGTGGAATCAATCTAGTTAATTCTCTGCTAAACCCAATTTTTTCATTCGCTTCTAGTGGAAGGTCTTGATTCAAATTTAGCAACACTGCGCGCCCACAAAACTGCAATTTTTTTCCGCTAGCTCCGCGGGATCGTTTCTCGTCTCCCCACCAACCAGTTGCACATAGCCAATAGTCAATATAATTTGTGCAAAATCAAGGGTGGTACCATTGGAAACTCTCACTTTACCACGACTTGAACAACTGGGGGACTTCAGTTTGCCAGACTTGTCAAAAAAGTCATTGCTGTACAGGGTGTACAACTAAGAGAGATAACCGGCCATATCTCCGTAAGTATTCATCCCACATTTTTGGAGAATAAAGAGATATTATGAAAGTTCCCAAGAGTAATTGCTGGAAATTGTTTTCAAGTTCGTGCGATGTCCGCTAGTGGGCGTAATACAATATCGAAATAGAAAATATAGAATATTGAACGGTGACCTACCAGATAAATAATTTAATATTAAAGAAGAAAAAATTATGAACATTTTTCATATTGAACCTTTTTTTGTAATCTGTCAAATAAAGCGTGTAAGAAGGGTCGAGTGTTAATTTTTAAAATGGTTGATAACTTTTGATTGGCTTAGCCGATTCCAATAAGTTTGGCGTCGTTTTAAAGGTTCATTTTTATGCTTTTTAATAGTGTTATATCATTCCACGAATTATTTTATTGCTTAACGGAAGAGGGCGCTCTCTGTTCAAATGAATTATTTCATCGATTTTTTCAAAGATAATAAATTTGTATTTAATATTTTTGGAGGTGTTCTTCTTTCACCTTAGTTTGAAAGAGCGTTAAAAGAATATAAAAAATTGCACAAACGGCAAGTAAATGACTTATTTTGAACCGAAATTAGCAATGAAAACGTAATTAAATTGTGAATGTTGCCGCGCTGGCGTCACGGAACTCTATTTGTGCAGAGTAGGCTTAAAAAACAAATACCTTATGAAAAAGTCGTCGCTTTGGTGTATGCGTGAATTATTCATTTTACGTCAAAGGTTTTTGTCATTCAGTTTGACAAAATTGTTTTCGAAATGCATAGAATCCCAAACTAAACAGCATTTGATATGCTGGCAGTGTATTTCGAAGTTATGCAAAATGCACGCGTTGCAGCACGCATATATGCCCAAAGAGATCCTGACCGTAGCCCTCAAGCTGGCTTACCAAGGCACGTGTTATCACAGGCCGGGCCGCACCGCGCGGGCTTGAGCAAGCCTGGATCAATTCAAGATACTTCGGGCGGCTCCATTTCCTTGGCCAGTTATATTGCAGGCCGTTCGGCGTATTTTGTAGTCGGTGGGCGAGGTTGAGTTGATCCGTTTGTGCAAGAACGTCGCAAGATCAAATGACTGTTGCTGCAGCAGCTGTCATATTATTCAGTGGACAATATTTACTTCACAGAGCTAAAAAAAACGCTGGTGCTCATCGTCTTTCAATGAGAGCAGTGTAACAAAAATCAGGCTCACTTTCATACAAACTCAAAAATTCCTTAATTGCATCATTCGTCCAATCCATATTTACATCGACACGATCCGACCTCAACGAATATCAAACAACAAATGTCGACGTGTCGGTAGACAAGACAATACATACAATATATCTTTTCTTGTGGACAGTACCCGTTTTTCCACGGGCCGCCAGAGGCTTGTTCGCGTCGCGCCGGATCGGGCCTTTGAAGTTACCGACTAGCGGCGGATAGAACGGGTCACCACAGATATGCTCGGACTACCACGGGCGAACCTCTTCCCACGGTGCGTTGGCGCGGCCCAGCCTGTAATATCACGGGCCGTGGGAAGCCAGCTTCATAATCACAGAGTTTTTAGTGGATTAGCTACAAGACTTCAAAATACTAGTAGTATTCGTGGCAATATTCATCGAAGATGAAGACAAGCTCGGACGGAAAAACACGTCATCAATGTTTTGGCATATTATAGAGATAAATCCTCATGTGAGTATCAGACATATTTCTAAAGCATTAAGAATATCTCACGGAACAGTCGAAAGCATTCTAGCTCGTTTCATCATTATTAACCATCATAATATCTCACATCTACTGGTTTTCACTTAGACTCCATCCATATCACGTGGTACTGCAACAAAGCGCTACTCGGAAGAGACCTTGATAATGGGAACGATTTCTGTAATAATTGGCTGTTGAGCATGATTAGGGAAGATCCAAGATTCATCTCGAAAATATTATGGTCAGACAAAGCATCATTCAGCAGCGACGGTCGAGTAAACCATAACATGCATTATTGGGCCTAAATAAATCCTTATTGGATTCGTAAGGTTCAACACCAAGGCAGGTGGACATTGAATGGGTGGTGCGGCATTATTGGCGGAAAAATTATTGGACCTTTCTTCTTCAATGAAACTCTTCGTGGTGACGTGTATTTAAAGTTTTTGCAAAATGAACTACCTTTGTTACTTGAAGATATTGATTTGGAAACTAGAGGACAAATGATTTTCCAACATGATGGTTGTCCTACACATTTTGCCGCCCCAGTTAATGAATATTTAAACAGGCGGTATCGTTTGTGAATAGGAAGGAAAAGCGTATTTCCTTGGCCTGCTCGATCACCAGATCTCAATGTCTTGGATTTCTATCTGTGGGAAAGGCTTAAAGATTTAGTTTTTGCCCCCTGCTCACAACGATTGAGGACATGCGGGATCGAATACGAAATGCTATTAATTCCTTATCCACAGCCGAAATCGAGACAGCAGTTCTGTCTACCACTCAACGACTCCGTTCATGTATTCAGAATAATAGAAGGCAGTTCGAACATCTAGGCAGACATTAAAATTATTACTTTATTATTTTTATTTATTATTTTCGAACTCTTATTCAGGTATGTTGTAATAATTGAAAATGCATAATCATCATTCATTCCAACAACATTGCCTGAAACTCAAATTAACCTACCAAATTATTAGTTATTATGGTTCCAAAAATAGGTTTCGTTTGTTTTCTCAACCTACTCTGCACAGATCAAGTTCCGTGACGCCAGCGCGGCAACATTCCCATTTTCATTACGTTTTCATTGCTGATTTTGGTTCAAAATTAGTTATTAACTTGCCGTTTGCGCCATCTTTTGATTTTTTTTTCACGCTCTTTCAAACTAACGTGAAAGAAGAACACCTTTGTATTAAATATTTTTGAAAAAATCGATGAAATAATTTTAACAAAAAGCAGGGGGCGCTTTCAGCATTAAAATAATTCGTGAAGTGATATTACATCATAAAAAAGCATAATAAACCTTTGAAACGACGCTAAGCTTATTGGAATCAGTTAAGCAAATCAAAAGCTATCAACAATTTTAAAAATCAAAATTCGACCCCTTATTTGACAGATTACAAAAAAAAGTTTAATATGAAAAATATTCATTATTTCTCCTTCTTTAATATAACACTATTTATCTGGTAGGTCACCATTCAATATTCTTAATAAAACCTATATTTTCTATTTCACTATTGTATCACGCCCCCTAGCGGGCATCGCACGAACTTGGAAATAATTTCCAGCAATTTCTCTTGACAACTTTTATAAAAAAAAATTTTTAAAAAAAATGTGGGATGGGTACTTACGGAGATATGGCCGGCAACCTCTCTCAGTTGTACACCCTGTACTTGACATTGAAATTGAGAGCGTGTATTAATGGTATGATTCCACGATAGTTTTTTCTTGGCTCAAAGAACTACCAAGTAATTGGAAAGTATTTGTTGCACATCGTATCGCCGAGATCCAAGCTGATATAATCTAAAGAGGAGTTAATTCTATTAAATTGGAAAAATCGGATTTGTGGTGGTTTGGGTCTAGTTGGGTCATCAATAAACCCTAAGATTGGCCTGAGAGTTTATTCAAAAATGCAGTTTTGACCTGACAGAAAAAAAGATAAAATATCATTAATTAATATTCATGATGAGCATAATATGTCGCTTTTTACAAGGTTTTCTTCTTTACATGAACTTATAAAAGTATCTGCTTTATGTTTACGATTGATCAAAAATTGTAGAATCAAATATAGATTTGATCGATAGTTGGGACCGCTAAGGGTAGATGAATATAATTTAGCTCTGAATACACTTTTATGTATATCGCAAATCGAGAATTCGCAAATGAGGTTTTTGCATTAAAAATGATAAAACAATTCCATCAAGAAGCTCAATTAGATCGTTGGATTCATTTATTGACTCAAAAAATAATTTATTGACTCAAAAAATAATTTATTGCTAGTGGGAGGTCGAATGAAGGCTCCACGTCTAGAGTATGAGTCAAGATTCTACATAATATCACCTCAACGTCATCCTCTAACAAAACTTATCATTCTTGACCAACATCATAAGAACCCTCATGCTGGTAAGCAAGCATTATAAGCAACTTTGTGGCAAAACTGTTGGCTTATTAATGGCAAGAATACAATGAAGGAAGTAATTTCAAAGTGTATCACATCTTTTGGAATAAAACCTACATATATTCCCAAGTCAAAAAATGAGTATACCTAGGAATCGCGTAACTCCACAGCGATCTTTTTCTGTGGTGGGTATTGATTTCGCGGGACTTTTGAATATCAAAGATGGAAAATTGAAAAACAGAGCTATATGTGTCTATTTGTCTGTTTTTAAACTAAGGCTTATCATATAGAATTCGTCGGAGATCATAGTACAAATTCTTCACCTCACCAGATTGGATTATGGGAATCTGCTATGAAACGAGCAAAATTTAATATAACTCGAATTGTGGATAATTCTGTATTTGTATTCGAGGCTCTTTCGACAATTTTCGCTAAAGTAGAGGCGGTGTTGAACTCCCGCCCCTTGACTCCAATTTCTACGGATCTCAAAGACTTCATCGCCCTCACGCCAGGTCATTTTCTAATTGGAGATTCTCTGAATATGCTGTTTCTCAACGGGACGTTACTGAGGTACCTTCAAACCGTTTGAATCAATTTCATGCAATACAAAAAATGGTTCAGATATTTTGGAATTGGTGGTCATCGGAATATATTACCAGTCCACAGCAACGTAAGAAATGGACAAGAACCTGTGATAATATCCAGGTTGGAACATTGGTGTTGCTGGTAGATGATATTACTCCAGCTCTATATTGGAAGATGATACGTGTAGTCGAAGTGCATCCAGGAGAAGACCAAATGGTGCGTGTGGTTAGTGAACGTACTCAAAAGAGAACTTTCAGAAGGACAGTACAGAAAATATGTGTCTTGCCGTCCAGTGACATTGATTGTTGAGGGTTAGTTATAATGAAGCCTATATTATTGATGATCTTGTATGCTATGTTATCCATACGAAGATTATTATTTTAACCTGTTAAAAAACTTTAGTTTTCCAAAGCCGGTGGTTATGTTCAGTGGGTGTCTATTTTATATTGTTTCAGAAACGGTGCTGAAGTTGTTGACAGATCCAATATGAACCGTTATCCATTATTTCAGGTGTTTTGGATGCTACTAGGATTTTTGAAAAAACATGTGAATCAATATAATAATTCTGCATTAAGCCGCCGTCTTGATTAAAAGCGAGTTGAATAAATCGAGTCAACACAGTCCACTCTTTAATTTAAAAAAAAAGGAAACACGACAAGAGAAAGCATCGCTACGGTGGTAGCAACAATCATCTTGAAACTTCGTAAAAATAATCTCGAATGAAATCAATTAATTACGTGTTATGTTATTTTGCGAAATTCAGCCCCTAGGAGGGTCAAATTCGGTATAAAAGGAGTGCATGGAAAAAATCGTTAATTGATGAAAGATCATGTATTATTGTTAACAGCATGATGACTTGAGTTTTCCAAAGCCGGCGGTAATGTTCAGTTGGTGTCTATTTTATATTGTTTGAGGAACGGTGCTGAAGTTGTTGACAGATCCAATATGAACAGTTATCCATTATTTCAAGTGTTTTTGACTGTTACTAGGATTTTTGAAAAAACATGCCAATCAATATAATGATTCTGCATTCAGCCGTCGGTCTTAATTAGAAGCGAGCTAAATAAATCGTGTTAATACAGTCCACTCTTTAATTTAAAAAAAAAACAAGACAAGAGAAAACATCGCTACGGTGGTAGCAACAATCTTCTTGAAACTATTTTGGAGAAAAATCAGCTGATGACTTTCAAATAGTAGGTAATTTCATTTGCAACCCACTTTAACTGGACTATTTGGTAAATGTGTAAAATTACTAGGGAGAGTATACAATCCCTAACTTCGACACTTCCACGGTAACATAAACAGGGTGCCTCCGATTAAGTCGGCACTATTGTTTACTTCTTCATTACTGAAGATACGAGGTCGTTTTAATAAGAGAACTGGTAGTATTTTTTTTCGCTGATTAACGTGGTATCAACAGAAAAATTATTGAGCACTGTGTTCTCGATTTATTTGAAAAAATATATTTTTTTTGAATGGGACACCGTCTATATTCTCATTATTATCGATTGTCCACTCTTTCCTGAGCATAAAAGGTTATGATGAATTTTGCGTCTTCAAACCAAAAATAACGGAGTTATGCCTTTTTTATTTATTTTTTGAAAACTTTGCCATGAAATTTAAAATTTTGACAAAATAATGGATATCGGTTACCATATTTGCTATTGAACTAATTATATCGTGCTGATCGTATTTTGTCTGTTAAGCTCATTTTGAAACAATTAATACATGGAAACTTGTTACTTTGACGTTTATCAAGGAAAATACGCATAATCCCGTTATTTTTGGTTTCAGCCAAAAAATCATGATAACCGATCATGTTTAGAAAAGAGTGGGTGGCTAATCAATTATGATAAAACTAAATACGGTGTCGCATTGAAAGAAACAAGTTTTTTGAAATAAATCGGGAACGCGTTGTTCAATTGTTTTTTTGTCAGCATAACGTTGATCCGCAGAAAAAATACTACTAGTTCTCTCATTCAAACGACCTCGTATCTTCAATAATAAAGAAGTTAGCAATATTGCCGAGTTGATCGTAGGCACTCTTTATATGAGATTGAAACCAGGAACTTCCCGTTCTACTCATGATATAACACAATAGTAATATACAGGGTGAGTTTCTTGAAATTATACAATGTGATATGTCAAAAACTGCTCCATTTTTTTTTTCAATTTTGGTGACGTGATAGTTCACGGGGGGACATATTACGGTATTTTTCACATTTGTCCCTTCACCCCCTCAAGAGAAGGGGGGGGTCGACTTTCGAATTGCAAATAGAATTATGTATTTTTTCAAACCAAAATACGAATCTACAGCTTGTTCAATGCTTTTCTGCGGTTACATCATAGAATTTGACGTTTGCCAGTATGTGGTGAATTGATCGCAAAACTGGCCTACCAACATCCCTTGTGAAAATGTGACATTTGTCAAAAAATATTACCGGCCAACGACTTTGACATCCAGTCAAGTCCATGATACTAAAGTATCATTCACATAGGGCATGTAGAGGTAAGATAGAAGTGAATTATGAATTGAGAATATTTGGCGCGTACATTTCATACGCGCTGTTTACATAGAATTGAGGTTGCTTTAACTTGGTAGTGGCGAAGTAGTGGCAAGGTAAAAGATACCAAGCTCCAAACTTTTTGGGGCAAGCGTGTGGCAAGTTCTTACCGGAGCCAATCAGAATCGAGTATATGACGGTGGATTTGTGTCATTTTGAAATTGTCAAAATTTGTTCCATATCGTATAGTTTTTGAAGAACAGTTAGGGTTAACTATTGGGCTGGCCCCATCAATCAATACTTAACCCCAACTGCGTAGTTACCAGTAGCCCCGTTACTGCCCTTCAGCTATATGTATATATATATATATAAACATCATATGATATAAATTGAGAGTATGAAGACAAGGAGAAAGTGGTAAAGACAAGGGAAGGGGTTAAAATAGCATCAGGGAGGAAGACGATACGGTAGGTTGGAGAAATATGCAATACACATAAGAGACAATAGGCAAAAAACAATAAAGAGGTAGGAAAAAAGGTAGAGAAACGAAGCCTCTCGAAACGGAAATTCATCAAGGATCCTTGGGGCCGCAAAATAAGGCGGGGTCACACTTTGAGCTCCATGGGCCCCATGAGGCGGAGCCCTACCACAAGACAAAAATCCCCAAAACGAGTTTTGGCTCCATTATGAGACTCGGGGGCCCTGTTGTGGCAAAGCCCTATCATGGGGCCCGGGGACAAAAGCGAGGTGGAGCCCCACTATGAGGCCAAGTGGCCGCCAGAGTGGGGGAAAAGGTTCAAATAGCATCAGGAAGTGAGACAGTAAGATGAGGATTGAGATGTATCAAGAAAACCAAGAAAACAAAATGCTTCTCAAAATAGTGGAATAAATCTAGTTAATTCTCTGCTAAACCCAATTTTTTCATTCGCTTCTAGTGGAAGGTCTTGATTCAAATTTAGCAACACTGCGCGCCCACAAAACTGCTATTTTTTTCCGCTAGCTCCGCGGGATCGTTTCTCGTCTCCCCACCAACCAGTTGCACATAGCCAATAGTCAATATAATTTTTGCAAAATCAAGGGTGGTACCATTGGAAACTCTCACTTTACTACGACTTGAACAACTGGGGGCACTTCAGTTTGCCAGACTTGTCAAAAAAGTCATTGCTGTACAGGGTGTACAACTAAGAGAGATAACCGGCCATATCTCCGTAAGTATTCATCCCACATTTTTGGAGAAAAAAGAGATATTATGAAAGTTCCCAAGAGTAATTGCTGGAAATTGTTTTCAAGTTCGTGCGATGTCCGCTAGTGGGCGTAATACAATATCAAAATAGAAAATATAGAATATTAAACGGTGACCTACCAGATAAATAATTTAATATTAAAGAAGAAAAAATTATGAACATTTTTCATATTGAACCTTTTTTTGTAATCTGTCAAATAAAGCGTGTAAGAAGGGTCGAGTGTTAATTTTTAAAATGGTTGATAACTTTTGATTGGCTTAGCCGATTCCAATAAGTTTGGCGTCGTTTTAAAGGTTCATTTTTATGCTTTTTAATAGTGTTATATCATTCCACGAATTATTTTATTGCTTAACGGTAGAGGGCGCTCTCTGTTCAAATGAATTATTTCATCGATTTTTTCAAAGATAATAAATTTGTATTTAATATTTTTGGAGGTGTTCTTCTTTCACCTTAGTTTGAAAGAGCGTTAAAAGAATATAAAAAATTGCACAAACGGCAAGTAAATGACTTATTTTGAACCGAAATTAGCAATGAAAACGTAATTAAATTGTGAATGTTGCCGCGCTGGCGTCACGGAACTCTATTTGTGCAGAGTAGGCTTAAAAAACAAATACCTTATGAAAAAGTCGTCGCTTTGGTGTATGCGTGAATTATTCATTTTACGTCAAAGGTTTTTGTCATTCAGTTTGACAAAATTGTTTTCGAAATGCATAGAATCCCAAACTAAACAGCATTTGATATGCTGGCAGTGTATTTCGAAGTTATGCAAAATGCACGCGTTGCAGCACGCATATATGCCCAAAGAGATCCTGACCGTAGCCCTCAAGCTGGCTTACCAAGGCACGTGTTATCACAGGCCGGGCCGCACCGCGCGGGCTTGAGCAAGCCTGGATCAATTCAAGATACTTCGGGCGGCTCCATTTCCTTGGCCAGTTATATTGCAGGCCGTTCGGCGTATTTTGTAGTCGGTGGGCGAGGTTGAGTTGATCCGTTTGTGCAAGAACGTCGCAAGATCAAATGACTGTTGCTGCAGCAGCTGTCATATTATTCAGTGGACAATATTTACTTCACAGAGCTAAAAAAAACGCTGGTGCTCATCGTCTTTCAATGAGAGCAGTGTAACAAAAATCAGGCTCACTTTCATACAAACTCAAAAATTCCTTAATTGCATCATTCGTCCAATCCATATTTACATCGACACGATCCGACCTCAACGAATATCAAACAACAAATGTCGACGTGTCGGTAGACAAGACAATACATACAATATATCTTTTCTTGTGGACAGTACCCGTTTTTCCACGGGCCGCCAGAGGCTTGTTCGCGTCGCGCCGGATCGGGCCTTTGAAGTTACCGACTAGCGGCGGATAGAACGGGTCACCACAGATATGCTCGGACTACCACGGGCGAACCTCTTCCCACGGTGCGTTGGCGCGGCCCAGCCTGTAATATCACGGGCCGTGGGAAGCCAGCTTCATAATCACAGAGTTTTTAGTGGATTAGCTACAAGACTTCAAAATACTAGTAGTATTCGTGGCAATATTCATCGAAGATGAAGACAAGCTCGGACGGAAAAACACGTCATCAATGTTTTGGCATATTATAGAGATAAATCCTCATGTGAGTATCAGACATATTTCTAAAGCATTAAGAATATCTCACGGAACAGTCGAAAGCATTCTAGCTCGTTTCATCATTATTAACCATCATAATATCTCACATCTACTGGTTTTCACTTAGACTCCATCCATATCACGTGGTACTGCAACAAAGCGCTACTCGGAAGAGACCTTGATAATGGGAACGATTTCTGTAATAATTGGCTGTTGAGCATGATTAGGGAAGATCCAAGATTCATCTCGAAAATATTATGGTCAGACAAAGCATCATTCAGCAGCGACGGTCGAGTAAACCATAACATGCATTATTGGGCCTAAATAAATCCTTATTGGATTCGTAAGGTTCAACACCAAGGCAGGTGGACATTGAATGGGTGGTGCGGCATTATTGGCGGAAAAATTATTGGTCCTTTCTTCTTCAATGAAACTCTTCGTGGTGACGTGTATTTAAAGTTTTTGCAAAATGAACTACCTTTGTTACTTGAAGATATTGATTTGGAAACTAGAGGACAAATGATTTTCCAACATGATGGTTGTCCTACACATTTTGCCGCCCCAGTTAATGAATATTTAAACAGGCGGTATCGTTTGTGAATAGGAAGGAAAAGCGTATTTCCCTGGCCTGCTCGATCACCAGATCTCAATGTCTTGGATTTCTATCTGTGGGAAAGGCTTAAAGATTTAGTTTTTGCCCCCTGCTCACAACGATTGAGGACATGCGGGATCGAATACGAAATGCTATTAATTCCTTATCCACAGCCAAAATCGAGACAGCAGTTCTGTCTACCACTCAACGACTCCGTTCATGTATTCAGAATAATAGAAGGCAGTTCGAACATCTAGGCAGACATTAAAATTATTACTTTATTATTTTTATTTATTATTTTCGAACTCTTATTCAGGTATGTTGTAATAATTGAAAATGCATAATCATCATTCATTCCAACAACATTGCCTGAAACTCAAATTAACCTACCAAATTATTAGTTATTATGGTTCCAAAAATAGGTTTCGTTTGTTTTCTCAACCTACTCTGCACAGATCAAGTTCCGTGACGCCAGCGCGGCAACATTCCCATTTTCATTACGTTTTCATTGCTGATTTTGGTTCAAAATTAGTTATTAACTTGCCGTTTGCGCCATCTTTTGATTTTTTTTTCACGCTCTTTCAAACTAACGTGAAAGAAGAACACCTTTGTATTAAATATTTTTGAAAAAATCGATGAAATAATTTTAACAAAAAGCAGGGGGCGCTTTCAGCATTAAAATAATTCGTGAAGTGATATTACATCATAAAAAAGCATAATAAACCTTTGAAACGACGCTAAGCTTATTGGAATCAGTTAAGCAAATCAAAAGCTATCAACAATTTTAAAAATCAAAATTCGACCCCTTATTTGACAGATTACAAAAAAAAGTTTAATATGAAAAATATTCATTATTTCTCCTTCTTTAATATAACACTATTTATCTGGTAGGTCACCATTCAATATTCTTAATAAAACCTATATTTTCTATTTCACTATTGTATCACGCCCCCTAGCGGGCATCGCACGAACTTGGAAATAATTTCCAGCAATTTCTCTTGACAACTTTTATAAAAAAAAATTTTAAAAAAAAATGTGGGATGGGTACTTACGGAGATATGGCCGGCAACCTCTCTCAGTTGTACACCCTGTACTTGACATTGAAATTGAGAGCGTGTATTAATGGTATGATTCCACGATAGTTTTTTCTTGGCTCAAAGAACTACCAAGTAATTGGAAAGTATTTGTTGCACATCGTATCGCCGAGATCCAAGCTGATATAATCTAAAGAGGAGTTAATTCTATTAAATTGGAAAAATCGGATTTGTGGTGGTTTGGGTCTAGTTGGGTAATCAATAAACCCAAAGATTGGCCTGAGAGTTTATTCAAAAATGCAGTTTTCACCTGACAGAAAAAAAGATAAAATATCATTAATTAATATTGATGATGAGCATAATATGTCGCTTTTTACAAGGTTTTCTTCTTTACATGAACTTATAAAAGTATCTGCTTTATGTTTACGATTGATCAAAAATTGTAGAATCAAATATAGATTTGATCGATAGTTGGGACCGCTAAGGGTAGATGAATATAATTTAGCTCTGAATACACTTTTATGTATATCGCAAATCGAGAATTCGCAAATGAGGTTTTTGCATTAAAAATGATAAAACAATTCCATCAAGAAGCTCAATTAGATCGTTGGATTCATTTATTGACTCAAAAAATAATTTATTGACTCAAAAAATAATTTATTGCTAGTGGGAGGTCGAATGAAGGCTCCACGTCTAGAGTATGAGTCAAGATTCTACATAATATCACCTCAACGTCATCCTCTAACAAAACTTATCATTCTTGACCAACATCATAAGAACCCTCATGCTGGTAAGCAAGCATTATAAGCAACTTTGTGGCAAAACTGTTGGCTTATTAATGGCAAGAATACAATGAAGGAAGTAATTTCAAAGTGTATCACATCTTTTGGAATAAAACCTACATATATTCCCAAGTCAAAAAATGAGTATACCTAGGAATCGCGTAACTCCACAGCGATCTTTTTCTGTGGTGGGTATTGATTTCGCGGGACTTTTGAATATCAAAGATGGAAAATTGAAAAACAGAGCTATATGTGTCTATTTGTCTGTTTTTAAACTAAGGCTTATCATATAGAATTCGTCGGAGATCATAGTACAAATTCTTCACCTCACCAGATTGGATTATGGGAATCTGCTATGAAACGAGCAAAATTTAATATAACTCGAATTGTGGATAATTCTGTATTTGTATTCGAGGCTCTTTCGACAATTTTCGCTAAAGTAGAGGCGGTGTTGAACTCCCGCCCCTTGACTCCAATTTCTACGGATCTCAAAGACTTCATCGCCCTCACGCCAGGTCATTTTCTAATTGGAGATTCTCTGAATATGCTGTTTCTCAACGGGACGTTACTGAGGTACCTTCAAACCGTTTGAATCAATTTCATGCAATACAAAAAATGGTTCAGATATTTTGGAATTGGTGGTCATCGGAATATATTACCAGTCCACAGCAACGTAAGAAATGGACAAGAACCTGTGATAATATCCAGGTTGGAACATTGGTGTTGCTGGTAGATGATATTACTCCAGCTCTATATTGGAAGATGATACGTGTAGTCGAAGTGCATCCAGGAGAAGACCAAATGGTGCGTGTGGTTAGTGAACGTACTCAAAAGAGAACTTTCAGAAGGACAGTACAGAAAATATGTGTCTTGCCGTCCAGTGACATTGATTGTTGAGGGTTAGTTATAATGAAGCCTATATTATTGATGATCTTGTATGCTATGTTATCCATACGAAGATTATTATTTTAACCTGTTAAAAAACTTTAGTTTTCCAAAGCCGGTGGTTATGTTCAGTGGGTGTCTATTTTATATTGTTTCAGAAACGGTGCTGAAGTTGTTGACAGATCCAATATGAACCGTTATCCATTATTTCAGGTGTTTTGGATGCTACTAGGATTTTTGAAAAAACATGTGAATCAATATAATAATTCTGCATTAAGCCGCCGTCTTGATTAAAAGCGAGTTGAATAAATCGAGTCAACACAGTCCACTCTTTAATTTAAAAAAAAAGGAAACACGACAAGAGAAAGCATCGCTACGGTGGTAGCAACAATCATCTTGAAACTTCGTAAAAATAATCTCGAATGAAATCAATTAATTACGTGTTATGTTATTTTGCGAAATTCAGCCCCTAGGAGGGTCAAATTCGGTATAAAAGGAGTGCATGGAAAAAATCGTTAATTGATGAAAGATCATGAATTATTGTTAACAGCATGATGACTTGAGTTTTCCAAAGCCGGCGGTAATGTTCAGTTGGTGTCTATTTTATATTGTTTGAGGAACGGTGCTGAAGTTGTTGTCAGATCCAATATGAACAGTTATCCATTATTTCAAGTGTTTTTGACTGTTACTAGGATTTTTGAAAAAACATGCCAATCAATATAATGATTCTGCATTCAGCCGTCGGTCTTGATTAGAAGCGAGCTAAATAAATCGTGTAAATACAGTCCACTCTTTAATTTAAAAAAAAAAACAAGACAAGAGAAAACATCGCTACGGTGGTAGCAACAATCTTCTTGAAACTATTTTGGAGAAAAATCAGCTGATGACTTTCAAATAGTAGGTAATTTCATTTGCAACCCACTTTAACTGGACTATTTGGTAAATGTGTAAAATTACTAGGGAGAGTATACAATCCCTAACTTCGACACTTCCACGGTAACATAAACAGGGTGCCTCCGATTAAGTCGGCACTATTGTTTACTTCTTCATTACTGAAGATACGAGGTCGTTTTAATAAGAGAACTGGTAGTATTTTTTTTCGCTGATTAACGTGGTATCAACAGAAAAATTATTGAGCACTGTGTTCTCGATTTATTTGAAAAAATATATTTTTTTTGAATGGGACACCGTCTATATTCTCATTATTATCGATTGTCCACTCTTTCCTGAGCATAAAAGGTTATGATGAATTTTGCGTCTTCAAACCAAAAATAACGGAGTTATGCCTTTTTTATTTATTTTTTGAAAACTTTGCCATGAAATTTAAAATGTTGACAAAATAATGGATATCGGTTACCATATTTGCTATTGAACTAATTATATCGTGCTGATCGTATTTTGTCTGTTAAGCTCATTTTGAAACAATTAATACATGGAAACTTGTTACTTTGACGTTTATCAAGGAAAATACGCATAATCCCGTTATTTTTGGTTTCAGCCAAAAAATCATGATAACCGATCATGTTTAGAAAAGAGTGGGTGGCTAATCAATTATGATAAAACTAAATACGGTGTCGCATTGAAAGAAACAAGTATTTTGAAATAAATCGGGAACGCGTTGTTCAATTGTTTTTTTGTCAGCATAACGTTGATCCGCAGAAAAAATACTACTAGTTCTCTCATTCAAACGACCTCGTATCTTCAATAATAAAGAAGTTAGCAATATTGCCGAGTTGATCGTAGGCACTCTTTATATGAGATTGAAACCAGGAACTTCCCGTTCTACTCATGATATAACACAATAGTAATATACAGGGTGAGTTTCTTGAAATTATACAATGCGATATGTCAAAAACTGCTCCATTTTTTTTCCAATTTTGGTGACGTGATAGTTCACGGGGGGACATATTACGGTATTTTTCACATTTGTCCCTTCACCCCCTCAAGAGAAGGGGGGGGGGTCGACTTTCGAATTGCAAATAGAATTATGTATTTTTTCAAACCAAAATACGAATCTACAGCTTGTTCAATGCTTTTCTGCGGTTACATCATAGAATTTGACGTTTGCCAGTATGTGGTGAATTGATCGCAAAACTGGCCTACCAACATCCCTTGTGAAAATGTGACATTTGTCAAAAAATATTACCGGCCAACGACTTTGACATCCAGTCAAGTCCATGATACTAAAGTATCATCCACATAGGGCATGTAGAGGTAAGATAGAAGTGAATTATGAATTGAGAATATTTGGCGCGTACATTTCATACGCGCTGTTTACATAGAATTGAGGTTGCTTTAACTTGGTAGTGGCGAAGTAGTGGCAAGGTAAAAGATACCAAGCTCCAAAGTTTTTGGGGCAAGCGTGTGGCAAGTTCTTACCGGAGCCAATCAGAATCGAGTATATGACGGTGGATTTGTGTCATTTTGAAATTGTCAAAATTTGTTCCATATCGTATAGTTTTTGAAGAACTTCACGGCGATGGAGAGCTCAGATCGGAAACTGGAAGTATTGCCCGAATATTTCAAAAAGGAACAACAACATAAATAGCAGAAAATCTGGTTTGTAGAAAACAACGTGCGCATGCGTACCATAAAAGGATACGTCACAAATGATTCAATGTGAAAGACAGCGGTAAAAGTATTGCAATAATTTTATACTTCACATCTACGTTAATTCTACCTTGCCCTATGTGAATGATACTTGAAACACACAGGATATGATCAATTGCTGGACGAGATTAGAACCAAGCCGCGCATGTAGTCACCGCGAGCCAAAAGTGAGGTTGGATGGAAAACATCAATAAATTTACCTAATAACCATTTCTGATCAAAATTTGAACTGGCTCACGCATGACGTCCCCGCGTGACATTGGCTGTATAGGTTTGGGGTAGGTCACGTGATGACTTCTGAAGTGGGATGTGCGAGAGTTTATCTTGTTTGTCTCAGTATCATGGTGACCAAGTAACGTGGATGAACTATGAATTTTGAGGTTCGGACACGCAATGACGGCAGCGAAACCTGCGCGTGAGTATATCTTGTTTGTTATAGTATCATGAGTCAAATCAAGACATACGTGAAAATTTTGTTAATGTGTAAGAGAAAGACGGAGAAGTATGACATAACCGCAGAAAATCAATGAACAAACAGTACATACAATATGTACTCCTTATGTAATCGTTGATTGAAGCCGTTTCTCGTATCGCATTGTAACACAAAAAACTCACCCTGTAGATGTAGATATGAGGGTGACCGTGGTAGGTACCACAATACTTAGGCCACACAGCGGGCCCATTGTGCGCCTTCAAGATGAGCCTTCAAAAGAGAGAGGTTACTCTCTTGGACCATTGCATTTAGCTTAGGCAACAACGTAGCCCAAGGGCGGTACCTTTGATTCTTCCATATACCGCAGTCCAAACTAGGGTAGAGATTAAGAACTTTACCTTGTTTTAGTATTGAACATGCAAGATCCAATAATCTAGGCTAATTATTAACTTTTTCACTGTCAGTAATCAATGATGCCACAGCCTGTTTGTTTCATTTGCCATTAACTCACCCTGTATAATGAGTTTGTGATTTGAACAGTGATTAGAACAATAAATGATTGTGTTGATAGTTTGATCGATATGTTGGAAATGAGTTTTACATCTTACGTCCAATCTTCCCATAATAGTCGCGTCACCTGACAATTTTTGTAACTATTTTCAGGACAAAAATGATTGTTTTAGGAGCAATAGAAAAAGTATTGCAATGATTTGGAAAAAAGGGATAGTACCTTCCGGACTATTATGTCTGTTTTCATTTTAAAGGTATTTAGTTTCCTATATGAATAGAGTGATATCATATCAAGAGAAGTTGTGAACATATAACATACTCTCTCCTCTCTCCAAATCTTAGTTATACTGTATGCAAGAGTCGCGAATTATTCATTGTTTTTATGGAAACAAAACACTCAGGTTGGTTTTTAGCTCCACACAAAATATACCGTATTTTACCTGAGGAAATCAAGGACATCAAAAATAAGGAAAGAAGTGAAATGCAGGGTGATTGATAGGCCCAAGAATGATTAACAATCTTATTAGTAGAATGAAACTCGTAACAACATGTACAGGGTGTTTCCGTATATTTCGTCTGCAGACTAACTCGCTTTTTATGCAAGATAGATAGGGACTTTGAATACAAAGTTGGTAGGTATCAACATGAACCGCCAGAAAAAATTTTTTGTTTATACCGGGTGTGGCAGACACAACTTGCATTTTTTCAAATGGAACACCCTATATATTATTTCATAATCAGATAGACATTGATTCTCAATAATTGTTTGAACATTATTTATTAATTTTTATCCTTACAATAATCTAAAACAACGGATAAAACAAGTGAATACATCAAATTATTAATAAATTGATATCCTAAAATGCATTTAAAAAAATGTGTTGTGAATAGTGGCGGGTATATTCAATAATATCAATTTATTAATAATAATAATGTATAATGTATTCACTTGTTATATTCGTTGTTTTAGATTATTGGAGGGATAAAGATTAATAAACATTGTTCAAACAATCATTCTAGTAGTTGATACTAAATTGTGCAATACCAAAAAACCAACTTTAAAACTCAAATATTTTGAAAACGGCTGGAACGAATACCTACATGTTGTATATTTTTGAGATCAGAAAAATAATGTCTATTTGATTATAAAATAATATATAGGGTGTTCCATTTAAAAAAATGCAAGTTGTGTCTGTCACACTTTTCTCGTGTACCCGGTATACATTTTTTTTTTTCTGGTGGCTCATGTCAATACCTACCAACTTTGTATTTGAAGTCTGTGTCTATCTAGCATAACAAGCGAGTTAGTCTGCAGAAGAAATATACGGAAACACCCTGTACAGGGTGATTCATTTTCAGTGACATGGGCCAGTTCTAGTAAACTATTCATTATAGCACCCAGTAAAAAGAATCTGTAATGTGCCCAAGAGAAAATGCTGGAAATATATCTCAAGTTTCTTGGATCGCCGCAAGGGGGCGTAACGGTTGTATGAAAACAGTAAATTTACATATTTTTAAAATTATCCCCGTTGAACTACCAAAAATAAATATGAAGCAGATTTGCGACGATATTCTCTACAAAATTGCTCTCCTGATACTTCTCTCTAAATTGTCAAATAGGACAGGTACGTGCCATCAAACTTCATGTTACTAAATTGCCGATAACTTCGGAATCCCTTAATCGATTTGACTGTTCTTTGGCTCGTTTGCAAGAGAAAAATCTGCTCCTTCTCTTGGGATCAATTTAATTTGCTTCAGACGACCACACAGTCACATCATGAATTATCAAAGTCTAAACTGTTTTTCTAAGTTTTTTCGAAATTTTCAAATGCGAACCCACTAAACAGCCCCTCTATAGTGTCATTTGGAAAATTTCGCAACACTTTCATTTGAATAATTTTCTCAAATCTTCTGAAATAGAAGAGTTATGGAGAATTCAGAAATCCCTCGAGGAATGTTTTTGGAACAAACAGCCCCTGTAAACTTGAAACTGTCAAAAAGATTGGAGTGCCTTGCCAACAAATTGACGGTGCATTTTGAGCATATGCACTGGTTTTTTGTTTTTTTTTAATTGATTTGATTTTGAAAATATATTTTTGGAATAAGATTTTTTCTGGACGATCGAATTATTTGTGATTTTTGACGCACTTTATTCTACTTGAAAGCTGCTCGTTGAAAAGAAAACGAGAAATGGTTGGCATTCTTACTTATAGTCTTTTTTTTAACTTCAACTCAAGAGCATGTTATCTTACGCGAATCAGAACCAATCTGAAGTCTTTTTTTTTTAACATATTCAAATCAACAGGGGCAGTTTCGGAAGTATTTTTCGAGAAATTCCCGATAAAGTCTTCTCTACTTTTCTATTTCGAGAGATATGGAAAAATGATCTGTATGAAGGTGGTAGAAAATGTTCCAAATAACACAATACAGGCATCTTTGAAAATTTCGAAAAAACCACAAAAACAGTTTTGACTTTGACGATTTATGTTGTATGTTCGGCTAAAGCGGATCAAATTTTTCCCAAGCATATGCACCAGAGAGACCAGATTTTTCTCTTCAAAACGAGACCAAGAACCGTCAAATCGGTCTAAGGATTTCGGCAAATTAGAAACATCAAGTTTTACGGTCTGTAGCTGTCTCATTTGACAACTGAGAGAGAAATGTCGGGGAGCAATTTTGAAGAAAATATCGCCGCACATCCGTTTCCATATTCTTTTTTGGTGATCTAATGAGAAATTTTTCGAAACTATGTCGATTTTCTGTTTTTATAGTACCGTTACGCCTCCTAGCGTTGTTCCTAGAAACTTGAAATATATTTTCAACATTTGCCCTCGGACACATTACTGTAAAGATTTTTTGATCCTAAGTCTCTATGATGAATAGTTTACGAGAACCAGCACCCTGTCGCTAAAAATGAATCACCCTGTACAAACAATAAGTCCTATACAGTGTGTCCCATTGACTGTATTCAGAAAATAAAGAAATGTGGTTAAAATGATATGTATGCATCTAGTTGTAATTTCTTTTACTGCTTGGATGGAAACCAATTTGTGTAATAATTTCAGTTCCAAAAAATCAAGTGTCCTGAAAATAAACTCAAACGCTATTTTTCTCACTAAAAGAGTTACGACAAAAAGTTATTGAAGAAAGTTGGTCTTAATGAAAAATTGAGTGAGAATTCAAAATTTCAAAACCCTCCGCCTACTTTGAGGGTGGGGGTAGGAGTGTGAATAATCATATATTGATGAAAAATTATAATATATTTTTTGTCACATCGACTTGAAACTTCTCTATGATGATCATTGCGCGCGAAGCCGTGACGGCTACTGCTGGTGTCATACAAAATTTCAAACACCTCAAATTGAGATTATTAATTTAAAATTGATGTGATCAAAACTATAATACACAACTTTTCATTTATTTAATGATTTTTGCTCGGATTTTTGCCACCCACTGCTTTCGCCCACTTAGATTCAAATCTTGAATTTGAAAAAAAACCGAAACACGTGCTTTATTAATTTCAAACAAGATTATTTGAGCCCGACTTTGTCCACCCTAGGGATACAATTTTAAAAAGTAACGATACACATGTTCAATTTCAACATGATGTCAACAATAATACATAATCTTTCATCAATTAACGATTCTTTTTTCCACCCTTTGAGTCCGAATTTGACCCCGTTAGGGGCTCAATTTTGCAAAATAACTTAACACGTATTCAATTAATTTTATTTGAGATTATTTATAAGAAGTTTCAAGATGAAGTTACCAAAAATACATGATCTTTTATCAATTAACGATTTTTTCCACCCACTCTTTTGTGTCCGAGTTTGACCCCCTCAGGGACTGAATTTCGCAAAAAAACGTAACAAGTATATAATTAATTTAATTTGAAATTATTTATACGATGTTTTAGGATGATGTTACCAAAAATACATAATCTTTTATCAATTAATGATTTTTCTCACCTCATCTTCTTTGAGCCCGACTTTGACCCCCTTAGGGGTTGAATTTCAAAAAATAACGGGACATGTGTTCAATCAAGTTTTTCAAGTTGATGTGATCAAAAATACATAATTTTTCATCAATATTATTTTTCCTACCCCCACCCTTTTCACCCCCTTAGGAGTAAAATTTCGCAAAATCCTCTCTTAGCACACCTAGAAATATTTAGCAGAACATCTCTTCAAAATCTCATGGCTCTATCTATAATAGTTTAGGCTCGGCGTTGATGATAGATTAGTTATCACACCCCCGCCCTTTCACCCCCTTAAGGAATGAATTTTGGAAAACGACAAAACAAGTGTTTTATTAAATTCACTAAAGATCATCATGATGAAGTTTCTAGTCGATGTGATCAAAAATACATTTTTCTATTGATTTATGATTTTTCACACCCCCACCCCTTTCACTTTCTCAAGGGTTGAATTTTGGCAAACGACGAAACACGTATTTCATTGATTTCATTCAAGATTATTATTATGAAGTTTCAAGTCGATGTGGCCAAAAATACAGTTTTTTTATTGATTTATGATTTTTCACACCCCCACCCCTTTCACCTCCCTAAGGGTTGAATTTTGGAAAACGACAAAACACGTATTTCATTGATTTCATTCAAGATTATTATTATGAAGTTTCAAGTCGATGTGACCAAAAATACATAATTTTTAATTTTGCTACCCCCACCCTTTCCACCCCCTTAGGAATAAAATTTCGCAAAATCCTTTCTTGGCACACCTAGAAATATTTAGCAGAACATCTCTTCAAAATTTCATGGGTCTATCTATAATAGTTTTGGCTCGGCGTTGATGATATTATATCACACCCCCGCCCCTTTCACCCCCTAAGGGTTGAATTTTGGAAAACGACGAAACACATGTTTTATTAAATTCACTCTAGATCATCATAATGAAGTTTCAAGTCGATGTGATCAAAAATACAGTTTTTTATTGATTTATGATTTCACACCCACACCCCTTTCACCTCCTTGAGGGTTGAATTTTGGAAAACGACAAAACACGTATTTCATTGATCTCATTCAAGATTATTAATATGAAGTTTTAAGACGATGTGATCAAAAATACAGTTTTTTATTGATTTATGATTTTCACACCCCCACCCCTTCCACATCCTTAAGGGTTGAATTTTGGAAAATGACGAAACACATATTTCATTGATTTCATTCAAGATTATAAATATGAAGTTTCAAGTCGATGTTACCAAAAATACATAATTTTTCATCTTTCTACCCCCACCCTTTTCACCCCCTCAGGGATAAAATTTCGCAAAATCCTTTCTTAGCACACCTAGAAATATTTATATTAAATTTCATGACTCTATCTATAATAAATTTGGCTCGGCGTTGATGACGCAGTCAGGACAAGCTCTTTTATAAATATAGATATTGAAATTTCTCGTGGGCAATAATCTTTAAAAACCCGACAAAATAAATACCTAAACTTCAAGTCAAACTAGATTTTTAATTTGTTACAGACTTCAGACTCAAATATCTACTAACCAAAAGCTCGCAAAACTTCTCCAGTACCTACTTCTGTCAAGGATTGATTTCCACATGCCACTGACAATATTGCATCATCCATTTGAACAGTGTTTCCGCTAATATTATCGCTGTTGGTCTTCATAACAAAACGGTTATTGGTTACAAAGACTTGAGTTATTTCAGTGCGTATATTCGTCACTAATAGCACATTTTCAACTGCTCATATAATATTGGAAATAATGTGCTATGATATCAATGCATGATGCAAATATTCAACAATGAAGTTTAAACAAGGGGATTTTGAGTTCATGAAGATTTTTCTGGCAAACTGATCAAAAGGCCACATGACATCTTTTGGTGAGTTATTTCTTATACTTTTAACCCCCAAATCCTCCACCACCTATAGTTCTCAAGAAAATATTTAAGCCTCCCACGAATTTATAAACATAAATAGGTATAATTTTTTTTTTCATTGTAACAAATTGGCTTAAACAAAGAATTGTTCATAAACTGTCTTGACTTTTCATGAAATATAAAGTGACCCTCACATTTATCAAGAGAGATTATCTTCATAGATGAATATGTGAATAATTTAGCAGCATCCCTGAAAAGCTTGATGAATGAAAGATATAATAACATACTAATTTTCACAAAATGTCCGCGGGAACCAATTTGTCACGGAATTGCATCGTTCGCTACTAGCGTCTGGCGGTAAAGTTGTAAGAGTTTTCGTATGAACTCATATTTGCAAGAGTATATCGGCGTTGTCACATTGCTCGTGTACATGAGACTAAGAATATAGTTTATGAGTGTAGCAAAATATGACTTCAGAATTTAAATCGCAGTATCGTTTTCGGGTACACTCATGAATAATGTGAGATATCCTCTGCTCCTGAATTATTCATTCCATAATCCAAAGAGAACAAGTTATCTTCAAAAACTCTTACAAGCTTGTATGTATTGCTAATAATGATTATTGATACACCTCAATCAACCTATTATTTGGAAGTCAGTTTGGATTAGTATTCTAGATATTCAATAAACAATAAACATGATAAATTTTTCTTCACAACTGCAGTGACGGTCATAGCCCATAAACAAGTAATGTTTTTGCCTATCAGCGGAACATTTTTGAAAAAAGCTGATTTTTTGTGGAGACCTTTATTGAGGTGTGCACTTAGTATATTCTGAAAAGTCCCAGGATTTCAAGCCAGAAGTTTGTTTTTTTTTGGGCTGTTCATGGGGAAAATTTTTGTTTCTTGCCATTATCTTCAAAGTATCACTTGTTCGAAACAAACACCCTTTAACAAAAATATTGCTCATCAAATTCTACATATAAAAATCAGTATACTAGTTTTTCTAGAAATAACCGTTCTTGGGAAAGAGTTGCCCAACTGATCAGGAGCCGGTGACAGGAGGTTCAGAATCGGTTTTAATCGATTGTTCACGATTGGTGGTTAGTTAATCGTTGTATTGACATTTTTGGACCTGTATGATTCCTGTAGCGAATAATGTAGTTTTCATTCGAAGGCGCACTGTTCATTTCTAGAAGTGGGTAATTGGATCTCACAATCCGTTATTAATTCAATTTTTGGCATTTTGAAAACTCGCCACAGGTATAAGTAGTTTGTTAAGGAACCAGACAAAACAGATAAGTGAAATTGTCCCATCTTCCACCTTCCTACAGTGTAGCACAGCAGCATTTATGAGGAGTATATCTCCAGGTGGAACCGATTCAGAACCTTCTGCTACTAGCTCATATAAGTGGAAATATAACTTGATTGATGATGTGTGTATGATTTCATCAATTAACAATCGGTAAATGTAACAGAGGCAACCATGGTCAAAATAATTTAGAACAAATCGCTTCTTCGGATGACTCCGGAAATCAACTAAGACACGTGACAGTTAACCAAACTGCAAGCTTCTGGTATGTTGTGGCAAAGTATTATTTATTAACATGAAAAATGTATGTCGTTAATGTACTGATCTGCCTATATATAAACTAATATATACTAATATATAATATGCCTATATATAAACTAATGAACCATATTCAGCAACATTCATTACCCTATAAAAAAATATGTATCACCCTAACTAAAACAAAGAATTGTTCATAAACTGTCTTGACTTTTCATGAAATATAAAGTGACCCTCACATTTATCAAGAGAGATTATCTTCATCTCTTATAAAGAAAAAAAATAAATTTGATAATACTGAAGTTGTAGAAGTAGCGGCCAATCCAAGACTTATGTCATTGCAGGTTCGATGTTGCTGCGACGCCGCTATCAGGCGATAGGTATCCAGGTGAGTGTGTAACTATTCAACACCGGGGGGAAATTCAACTTGGTTAAGATCCTGTCAACACAATATTTATGATTTCGAATTAGGCATCAAACTACCCCGTACAAAATGTCGCCACCCTTAAGTTTAGATGGTGGTAGATCAAAATGTGGTCTTTTGTCGTAACTTCAAATCACTCTGTTGCCAAATTGAAGCGTATAGTTTTGTTCACATACTGTTTGCTGTAATATATCTTATATGTCTCAAACATTCTGTTGTTTCACTTAACGTTTTACGAGGATTTCGAAATTTGAGATTTCTCGATCTCGAAAAATAAGTATGATATTTAAGTTAAATACAAAGAAGTGGTTCAGTTATAAGCATGCAGCAATTCATCAGATTAAAACCATAGTGTACCACAGTCTAGACCTGTGTATATTTGATGTTTTTGAACTAACATCTATTTTCAAGTAATTTCGACCTCCTGGATCCGATACTGACCTAAGTTTCATTCTATCACATCCCAATTTTTCTAATAAAACTAATAAGAAATTATGATCTCTTACCTCAAAAAACCCACGGAAAATAAATTTGTGCGAAAATGCAGTTTTTTGCAAATATTATTTGAAAAAATCATAGAAAATAAAATTTTAAATTCAACCCCCCTGTATCTCCGGAATAAAGCCCGCGATAGCTCAAACTTTTATTGAAGTAGAGACATTAGTTTGGTCTTGGGTCGGACTAATAACCCACTGATATTTTCGATTATTTTTCCAAAAATGCGGTAACTGTATTTGATTTGAATATTTGCATTCATTCTATTTTTTGATTTGCAAAAATATCTTACGTGATGAACATGGGAGGATGAAAAAAATTAGAATCATCGCATCAAAATTATTAATATAAAAATACTTGACAAATTGATATGAAACATCTCGCAAAAATGTTGTAGACCTGTGCAATCAATCGACACAATATTTTTTGTTATAAATTCAGATGCAGGACTGCAGTTCCAGGTAAACTGCGTTGTTTTTTTTTTGTAGATCGCATCTTGTGTCGCCTCAGAAGTTTTTCGGAGGGCATGACATAATTTCAAAGAATTTTGACATGATCCAATGTGAATTTTGGTAGTTTTTTAATTAGTCTACCCTCGAATCTCTCTTTCCATTTGAAATTGCGAGTATAATCTATCTTTATCCTCCGATTTTGGCACCTGTCACATAGTACAGTGAATCTGGCAGTTTGGGTCCCATCAAATGACCCCCGCTCTGATTTTTTGTCAGTTGTTATTGACCCATTAGAAAAGCTTGAATTAAAAAAGTTGTATCCCCCCGCCCTCCCGTTTTTGAGAAATTCAAAAAAATTTTGGATTTTATTTTCTGGCGAATTTTATTAAACAAAAAATGAAGTCAATCAGATTCTCTACAATTTTTGTCACTACTAAAATAGCTCTTGAACTTACCGTGACAAAGTTAGAGGTCGCCAAAGTCGACAAATGCGATTTTTTGCATTTTTGAGGGTCAAATAATTTTTTTACGGTCGCAATGTTTTTTAAACTGAAGATCATGAAAAAACCTACAAAATTTATTCACAACTTTTTTTTTCTAAGACGCACAGTTCGCGAGATATATTGCATTCAATGTCAAAATGTGCATGTGTAAAATGCATATTGTCAAAATAATTATTAAAATTGATCAATTGCTAATTAATTAATTATTATTAAAAAAGAATGACGGGAGAACGTAGGAAAAAAATCATTAAAATACAATTTGTTAATTCTGTTGCCGGACTTTCTTTTTAAATTTCATTGGTGGCTCCTCAACGCGATTCGTTCTTGTAACTGTCGTCCACGACATCCTCATCACATATAAAACAACGGGGCATTTTTTGGCGGTATACGAGAGACGTGCTTGTTAAATGTCAAAAGACTTTGAATCTACGTCATCGTTGGCTCCTAGCACGTTGTTTTGAAGTTTGCTGGTACTCACATTTGGTCACCAGCAAATCACATAACAACGCGCTTGGTGCCATCGTAGGTTCAATGTTGATTGGCGTTCACCATACGTCGAAACTCTCGCATCGACACTGCCAAACAACGCCAGCTGATCCACTGGACTCCAAACAGTTTGGTAAGAATCCGGACCAGAGAAAGGGGGCGCTACAATAGGCGCGTTTCCGAGTGCTCTCGCAGCAGCTCGCGACATGTCTCGCGTCATATCTCGCGAACTGTGAGTCGTAGAACAAAAAATTGCAAATGAATTTTGTAGGTTTTTTCATGATCTTCACCTTTAAAAACATTGCGACCGTAAACAAAATATTTTAACTTCAAAAATGCAAAAAACTGCAAAAAAATCGGAGTTGTCGAATTTGGCGCCCTCTAACTTTGTTACGGTGAGTTCAAGAGCTATTTCAGTGGAAACAAAAATTGTAGAAAATTTGATTGTCTTCATTTTTTGTTGAATAAAATTTTTTGTGCAACCCACGGTTTAGCCAGAAAATCAAATCAAAAATTGTTTTGAATTTCTCAAAAACGGGGTGGCGGGGGGAAACAACTTTTTGAATCTAAGCTTTTCTGATGGATCAATACCAACTGACAAAAAATCAGAGCGGGGGTCATTTGATGGGTGTCAAGACCCTTTTTGCAGCCAGATTTATTGTACTAAAAACGAATTTTACATTCTTCACAAACAAAAAAACAATTTTAAACTTTGATGACATGCCTACATTATTTTTGAATAAGCAGTTTATTTATTTTTGAAGATTGAGAATTTCGAGAATCTCGAATCACACATACAAAGTTTAGAACAAAAACGCAAATGGAGGGCGGGCCTTAGTGAAAGATGGGCGCTGATGTATCTTTAGTTCCGTTAAATCTCGAGAAGATGGCGTTACGTAGAATGCCACATGACAGCTTATTAGCTTGTCATGAGGACAGATGACGCCATTTTAAGAACACCTGTTATCTTCATGTTGTCTTTTTTGCTTTGATTTCTCCATAAGTGGAAAAATGCCCTGGTAATCCTTATCAAAAAACCTCTAAGAACGCAGGGTACAACCCGAAATCGTCTTTCAGTCGTCATCGGAAAAGTGGTGGAGAAATGCATCCTCCACAAAATAAAGCGATGTCATGAAAGAAAAAAACTTTCTGCCATATGGGATTTCGCCCAGAGCACTCCACAACAAATCAAACAGTGAGGCTAGATGACACCATCTGGAGAAGGGCGAACAAAGGGGGAGGAATAGAAGATGTGTTCCTCGAGGAGGTTCGTAACAGCCGGCCTACCCCACATGGAGACATACACCGCTTCCCCAGGACCTCCGGAGTGAGTGGCATTTGCTCATAGTTAGTAAACTTTGCCGTCACACAGGGTCAGCGTCCCGCAGCGCAGAAACATCAACTGGGGTTGCCAAATAAACTACATTTATTCATGGTTTTTGCCTTTATTTAGCAAATAAGGACAGTGTCGAAGTCAGTGCTTTCATCTGGCGCATTGTTTCGTGAAATTGTATACGTCAGTTTTTCTTCTAGACTTTGTATAATATGTGTTCTGTGATTTGAAGTTCATTTCTTTTTTTTTAAAACATACAACCAGACTCCGTTTTTTACAAAGGTAGCACAGCATCGCGAAAATCTTCACTCATAAGGAAGATCCCCGCGAAGACAAGGAGAATGGGACAACCTGTACATAAGCCCTGGTTTGATTATTTTTTCAAACGAACAATCACTTATTAAATAGTTCTTAGATTTCCAAATTAGTGATTTATATTAAAATATGCGGCAAGTCAACGCACTTTGGTAAACATTTTTGATGGGGTGTGGCAATATACGCAAACAAATCTGATAAATTAAATGTTTAGGTGTTAATTCTTTC
The DNA here is from genome assembly GCA_958502075.1 of Orchestes rusci. Taxonomy (NCBI): domain Eukaryota; kingdom Metazoa; phylum Arthropoda; class Insecta; order Coleoptera; family Curculionidae; genus Orchestes; species Orchestes rusci. The sequence goes on along the minus strand of OY293305.1, from coordinate 26,603,039 downwards.
TGGAACTAGATATTTTATACTTTTTATGTCACGTACCTTTCTCTTATACAATTTGGAATTTAAACGAATAACAATTTTCTGATACACAAGACATCCGAAGAGATGTTTATCCTAGTATCAAACGAATGAACATTCCGAAGTGATTTAGAATAAATGAGCAGAATGGTGAGCAGCAAGTATGACTGGAGAAGATGACAAAAATATTTCTCCATTGATAATTGATATTTTGACTATCCAAATAATTTTTATAAAATCGAACCTCCGCAAATCTCGTTATCGAGACCAAGATATCCTAATCCTACTTAATGGCTCTCTAACTTGCAGTGACTCTAATTGTGCGGTAGGCGTGCGAAATTCTAATTAGTCCCCTATCGGTGCAAACAGAAATGCTCGACTCGTTTTTCAAGTTGTATTAACGATGGACTTAATAGGAGAAATATAGGTCATCGAATTTATAGTGAACTTCCAGGGGTCTTCTCAAGTTTTAATGATATTATGGAGTATCTTTGATCAAATTATGTAGCTATGGCATGACTTTCTTTATATGAAATTGTATGTTTCTGAATATAAAGAGACAATGCATCGGAGATATTTTCCGAATTTCATCCTTATTGCAATCGTTTTGTTTTTTTTCTGAATGGGCGCAGTACAAGTCTTATTATGTATTTTTTTTATTCATTAGAGATACTTCTTTGCAATCAACTGTAAAGAACTTGCTCTCTATAGTGACACACGATTGAGAAAAGCTACTGGTTTTTTCACTTGAAACTCCTCACGCCAAAATCTCAGATACGAATAGAAATATTTGATTTTTGTGAAAAGTAGTCGAATTATGGGATCAAATAGTTATTTTCCAGATCCAAAAAAAATTGACGCTTACCAAGAGTTAAGCGTCAGTAGTTAGAGCTATGCCGGTTCTGGACCATTTCCCAAAATGGCCGCTAGGTGGCGCCACATAGCGCGACCGTCACCTTGCGTGGTGCGCGAGAGTGGTGACGTCATCCGTCGGTGGGCGGTGGGGGTGGGGGTGGGGATTGGGGATGACATTACATTTTATGAACAGTTCATGCTTGAAGAAATTGAATATTGTGGGTAAGTGTTATCATCGTTCAGTTCTAAATTTAGCTCGCGGTTTTCTTATCAGTAACAACGAGTCTCAGCCTGCAGTTTTCTTATCACCATTAGACAGGATGTGGGTTTTCACACCAACCACAGCCTTATCAACAGTTCTAAATTTAGCCCGTGGTTTTCTTATCAACAGTAGACAGGATGTGGGTTTCTTATCAGTAACGAGTCTCAGCCTGCGGTTTTCTTATCACCAGTAGACAGCATGTTGTTTTCACGTCACACACACACTCTTATCAACAGTTCTAAATTTAGCTCGCGGTGTTCTTATCAATAACTGAGCAAAACACACACTCTTGTTCAACTGTATTTATTTCAAAATAGAAACAAATTTTTCAACATCTTCTAAATAGCCCTCGAAATCTAGACGCTTCATGGTCTGCAGGAAACTATGCAGGTCTGATGTATCCAGGAACAGATCGCAGGCGTCAGCAGCTTCTTCGTATTTTTCAGCAATCCTCCTACATTCCTCCTGGCTATGGAATCTCCCAAAACCATAGATAGCCTCGTGTTCAGCATCAAATTGCAAATTTCGGAATCGTTGTGACAAGCTTTCTACAGCGGAAACCAGATTATGTAATCGTCTAGTCCCGATACCGGTGTAAGCTAACCACATCTTGAGTGCTAAATGCGGAATGTCGAACCTTCTTTATAGTGGAACCGAAGTCGGTGAACTGAGTGCTAAATGCGGAATGTCGAACCTTCTTTATAGTGGATCTAACCGAATTCGGTGAACTGATAAGAAAACCACAGGCTGAGACTCGTTGTTACTGATAAGAAAACCGCAGACAGATGCCAATAATTGAATGTGGTGAGCCGACCGACGTCGCGTTGATTGTATGAATAGTCTTGCGGTTTCTAGGTGCCCCATCATTTACGATTGAGTTGTTGTTGGTTGTATTACAACTGCTTGACTATTTTTGTCAAAGGATTATAGCTTAATAATTTATCATGTAAAAATCAGACAATATACTGATGAATCCTTCTTGTATTATTATTTGTTTCGAATTCAACTCTCAAAACAAGACAGTATATCCTGCTTGAAGTGTTTCTTTGTGATGAGAACAATCACTGTGATTGGAAACTTATTTTTGAGGGTTGAAAATTTGTGAATACGTACCTGTAAATATTTATAAAAAGGCGTTTGAAATAAAATAAAAAATGTAATCAAAAATGTGATTTATTCAATCAATAAACATGTTTTATACAAATTATAAACATTAGTAAGTGCACACATTGCAGGTGATGATAAATGGTATAGAAAATGTGTTTTTTTCATAACTAAAATATATCTAGGTATAATATCCTTTTTTATTGTTGAATATGGCTACATTTCATCTAAATCTGTTTGTTGGTTTGTGTAGGTAGCTCATCCACCACATCTTCATTGATAGTACTCATTATTGAACTGTTTTATTTTCAATCACTACGGGGCATTTTATTTGTAATTCACCATAAAATTCTGTTATTTTACTATCCGTTTCACGTCTAAACGCTTATCAAATCACCTTTCTTAATAGATCTATTTTCCAGCTTTCCTGCTTTTCCATTAACCAACATGGAAACGTCTTTTTTAGGATATTCACCGAATAAAATGATTCCTTTTTCAAATGGGAAACGGTATGAAGTTCTTCCATCTTGCATCAACACGAAATTTTTTTCTGTTGGTGTATAGCGACCAATAAATGGTAAAACCATTACATAAGATAAATTAACCTCAGAAAAATTAAATAACTTGATATTGTTTTCTGTTTCATCTCTCTTGAATAAATGAGAACCGAACTTGTTGAGTGACATTTTCGGATTGATTCGTTTTACGTATTTGAGGATGTATTTATGCAATTACTTTAGCTTCACGTAACTCTTCGATTATTGATAGTATTTCATTATTATGACCAGTATGGCCAGCTCTCATGGAAGCTGTTATTAGTCTCAATCTATCAACAAGTTCGTTGATATTATCCCAATAAACATAATCTATATCGTTTTTATTGATATTCCACAACCCCTTTCCCGTTCGCATTCTAGTTATTGGAGGTTTTAGTTTCTTTAAAAAACGAGAATATAATGGTTTGATGTGTCGTGTTTTTGTTATGCCATGTTTTTGTAGGTATGGTCCTATTATAGTTATATATTTTGATGATCCATTTCCCTGCACACGTTCATTTGGATCATTATTTCTTCGATATGCATTGGTTTTAGCTAAAATATCCATATAATTATCCAAATCCTCATCTTCATAGTCTTTAGGATATTTTTTAAATAGTAATTCATACAATATTTTTGTACCATCATAAATTTTTCCATCTACTTTCACATTTTTTCCAATAATTTCTACAAATTTAAGTGTGGTCCCCAAATAGAATTTATCAGTATCTATGTCATGTACTATTCCATAATGATGATCAAAATTATGTTCAGTATCCTTCACACTAGCATCAATATAATCTCTTGGTAGTGGATCAAAACTTTTTAACCATATTTCATATGGTTGCGTGTCGATTAAATATTGAACCGATTGCCTTGACTGTTCCAATATATCTGAAAGATTTTGATTTTCCGAGCTTTCGAAGGGGTTGGTTTGAGCTATAACACTAGTTTCTAGTATAGTTGGTAACTGACTACGTTCTTGTATAGTATTAGGTAACTGACTAGGTTCTTGTATAGATGGTAACTGGCTAACAGATGCAAGGCTTGTATCAAAAAATGATGGTATTTCCATCGGTAGAATAGGAGTTCTACCAGTTCTTGTGGGTCTTGTAGGTGTTGATGTCTCATAAAATAATCTTGAAAAACTTGGTTTAGGTTTTAATGGTGTTGTGTGAAACATAGAAGTTTAAGGTTCTTCTTCTTCTTCTTTGAATTCTTCCTTTATGTTGAAAGGTTCATTTATTTTGGAAATGAGTTGTTGTAGCGGTTGAGTTATTGGTTTGTAAGCTTGCTCCAGTTGTGATTGTGTAGTGGTCATAGCTAATTTTAGACTATTATATTTATCCTTGACAGCTTTTCTTGACTTCATCAATTCCTCAGCCAACCGCTTATCCATTTTATAGATATATGAATGAATCAAAATTTTTCCTATATCTTCCGCAATTCAGTTCACAATCTTTATCAATAACCAGAAAATTATAAGGTTCTTTCCAACAGTGTGCGCAGAGTTGCTTCAATTGCTCAAATGACATATCCAGCATACAATGATCATTATATATATGATTCAAATTCATAGAATCCTGCTTGAATAAAATTAGCAAATTAGCGTTCTCACGTATAAGTCTTTTCTGAATTGATGAATAACCTTGAAAAATAAAAAAGCAGTCTGTATTTTTATGTCTCGAATGTGTGAAATAGTCCCTTATTATAGTTTGTGTTCCACATGGTATATCATCAAATATGATGACCGATTCTGGTGCTATTTCATGAGGAGGAATGATATTTTCATCGCTCTCATACTCGAAATATCCAATCTCTTCCATGGGTGCCAATAGTTGTCTTAAATATTCATACTTTGGCTGTTGTAATGATTTGGAATAAAGGTACACATTTGCAAATCTTATTCCATTTGGATGCTCAAGTAAAGCCAACATCACGTTGGTTTTACCTGAACCAGATGGTCCAACAATGAGACATCTTTTCGATTCCCCACCAAATAAATCGCCATGTTTTTGAATTGGTTTCGTAAAATCCTTCACATCATGGTTTGTGATGGGTAAGGAAAACGATTGTTTTTCTATCCGCATTCTAGATATCAATAAACAGAATTGTTTTTTTCAAAAGTATTTATACATTAATCAGATGGACATATTGATCAGATAGCATGAAATCGATAGACAATCGTGTTGCAAATTTTTAAACTGAAAATAGTATTTAAATGATACACACAAACCTCTATAGGTATAAAATGATTGTACACGCTTCACGAAAGTACACTTCCTCCAAACACTCCAAGAGGGAAGGTCGAGGTTTAATAAACACTCTGATTAATAGACTACCTGTTGAGCTTCATATTCCTGGCTATCAATTTTGTGGTCCTGGTACAAATTTAGAAGAAAGATTGAATAGGGGAGAGTCTGGTATCAATCCATTGGATGCTGCGTGTCGAGAACACGATATCGCATACTCACAAACAACTGATTTACCTCAACGACATCGAGCGGATAAAGCTCTAGCAGATAAAGCTTGGCAGAGAGTTGGAGCAAAAGATTCCTCGGTAGGAGAAAGAATTGCTGCTCTAACAGTAAGTGGAATTATGAAAGGTAAACGGAAACTTGGAATGGGGATCAAGAGAACCGGAAGAAAAAAGAAAACACGAGTTATCAAACCCCCCAAAAAAATTGGTGGATTTCTTCCATTATTACTTCCAATTTTGGGTGCACTAGGAGCTTTAGGCGGTGGTGCAGCTGGAATAGCTAAGGCTAAAGTATCAAAGGAGCAACTCGAAGAATTACATCGACACAATAAAGAAATGGAAAAACTTTCCAAGCAGGGTGGTGGATTATACATTAAACCCTACAAAGGAGGCACTATCAAGAAAAAAACCATAAAAAAAATCAAATAATATTTTCGCAGAGATCCCTTTCAAATAACGATATACTAAAATATGTGAAAATATTGAATATCTCACATTAAAGAGGTGTATTTATGTGTGAGAACCTCCCCAAAAAAAAATTTAAAGTGAAGGAATGTGGTATTTTGAATCTAGAAAGTTAACAAAATCATGGAACTCATTGTACTGCATACATAATAAATGAAAATTAAGCGTTTTATTTTGATGGTTATGGAAACTTGAGACCACCTATCAAACTCGTTAATTATTTGAGAACTCATTACAAAGTCCATGAATCCTGGTATTCGTATGAAACAATCATTGCAATAGACATGCAGGGCTTCAATTTGGCAGAAGATTTCAAAATCAAGGAGCTGTCAATCACAAATAGCCTTCAATCTAGTCATTTTCTTTTCTGAGAACATGTGTATTAGAACTGCTTGACTATTTTTGTCAAAGGATTATAGCTTAATAATTTATCATGTAAAAATCAGACAATATACTGATGAATCCTTCTTGTATTATTATTTGTTTCGAATTCAACTCTCAAAACAAAGCAGTATATCCTGCTTGAAGTGTTTCTTTGTGATGAGAACAATCACTGTGTGTGTGTGATTGGACACAACAAGAAAACAAGAAAACAAGAAAACAAGAACACAAGAAAACATGAAAACAAGAAAACAAGAACACAAGAAAACAAGAACACAAGAACTCAAGACAAGAAAACATGAAAACATGAAAACAAGAACACAAGAACACAAGAAAACAAGAAAACAAGAACACAAGAAAACATGAAAACAAGAACACTAGAACACAAGAAAACAAGAAAACAAGAACACTAGAACACAAGAAAACAAGAAAACAAGAAATCAAGAAAACAAGAACACAAGAAAACATGAAAACAAGAAAACAAGAAAACAAGAACACAAGAAAACAAGAAAACAAGAACACAAGAAAACATGAAAACAAGAACACTAGAACACAAGAAAACAAGAAAACAAGAACACTAGAACACAAGAAAACAAGAAAACAAGAAAACAAGAACACAAGAAAACATGAAAACATGAAAACAAGAAAACAAGAACACAAGAAAACATGAAAACAAGAAAACAAGAACACAAGAAAACAAGAAAACAAGAACACAAGAAAACAAGGAAACAAGAACACAAGAAAACATGAAAACAAGAACACTAGAACACAAGAAAACAAGAAAACAAGAACACTAGAACACAAGAAAACAAGAAAACAAGAACACAAGAAAACATGAAAACAAGAAAACAAGACAACAAGAAAACAAGAAAACAAGAACACTAGAACACAAGAAAACAAGACAACAAGAAAACAAGAACACAAGAACACATAAATATTGCCACGATATATCCATTAGTATAAAAATTAGCAATGACAACAGGACTTCCAGCAAAAGTATTGTTTCTGAGCGCCTTTTTACCAATACCTTGTATATACAAGTGGATTCAAATATACAAGAAACGTTTATTTGCATATCAACCAATCATAATGACTCTTGACCATCAAACTGAGAAAAATTAATTGTTAATAATGGATTGATTGGCTAAAAATTGATGAGTCAATTAAAAATTTGTCATATTTAGCTTTTAAGTTAAGACTTTATTTTGTAGATGAAAATTTTAAACCAACAAACTGGAATGTACTTATTGATTCGTTTGAATGTAAAAATCATATAGAATTCGCTATTATATCAATCTTTGCATTCATTTTTTGTATCATGCTACCCATTCTAGGAGTATATTTGTATAGAAATAAAAGAATTATCTACTAGCTAGTGTTTTTTATTGAATTACAAGATATTACAATACATTATTTTTCATAACCCATGAATTATGTGAATTATTCATGCCCAACCATTTAACATACACTTTATTTCCCTTCCGTCTTAGAATCTTTTCTACCAAATACACGTCAGGATGTTTAACTTTTTGCAACTCTTCCTTATAAAATGCACCCTGTATCTCTTCACCTCTATGATCCTCCAATATGTAGGTTGTTGGATTTGTGATTTTTATTTTTTTAATCACAAAGATTTCATTTGACCAGTTAGGTGTATACCCTTTTGAAAACATCTCACGAAACTTACTTTTTCGCACATAGTCTCCCTTTTCATATTTGGAAGGATTCACTGTTTTTATGCGACCATAAACTTTTGATAGTAGGTGCTTCTCATGTTCCTTAGATACTTGTATAGGTTTCATTCCAATAACAGAATGTTTGGTATTATTGTATTCTGATACTATCTCAGGTAATATTTTTAACCATTTATAGTTTCCCTGCAAACTGAATTTTTTCCACATTCTGTTTTTCAATGTTCTGTTCACCCTCTCTACGATGCTAGCTTTCATATTGGAAAATGTTGAGTAGTGATTGATGTTGAATTTTTTCATCAAATCTTGGAACTCTGTATTATAGAATTCCTTTCCCTGATCAGTCTGCAGATTTTTAGGGGGTGTTTTTACACTGTTTAAAATTAATTTCATGGCTGTGGTTACATCTTTAGCAGTCTTTGTTTTGACAGGAATTGCCCAAACAAATTTTGAAAACACATTAATTATAACCAGAATATATCTATATCCTTTGTTTATTTTTGAATATGGATGCATTTCAACTAAATCTGCTTGAAAAAGATCATTGATCCCCTTTACAATTACTGCTCTTCTTTTAAAAAATCTTCTGGCTGGTTTGTGTAGCTCACTCACCACATCTTCTTTGATAGTATTCATTATTGAACTGTTTTATTATCAATCAATACAGAACCTTTTATTTGTAAGTCACCATAAAATTCTCATACTAAATGGTTAGATAAGCGAAGCTTCAATTCTGGAGACATACTGAACATCATTTAGAGAAATAGATGGTTTATATAATTATTTGAGAACATGCGAATTACAACTGCTTGACTATTTTTGTCAAAGGATTATAGCTTAATAATTTATCATGTGAAAATCAGACAATATACTGATGAATCCTTCTTGTATTATTATTTGTTTCGAATTCAACTCTCAAAACAAAACAGTATATCCTGCTTGAAGTGTTTCTTTGTGATGAGAACAATCACTGTGTGTGATTCGACACTTATTTTTGAGGGTTGAAAATTTGTGAATACCTACCTGTAAATATTTATAAAAAAGTGTTTGAAATAAAATAAAAAATGTAATCAAAAATGTGATTTATTCAATCATTAAACATGTTTTATACAAATTAAAAACATTAGTAAGTGCACACATTGCGGGTGATGATAAATGGTATAGACAATGTGGTTTTTCCAACGATAAAGGTGGTTTGTCATCAAGTTCGATAACGGGCTTCGATGAATATTTCCCAATGTATTGCGCCTTTTCTTTTCCTTTCACGTACACATGATCCACGTTTCTTGTTATGTTTTTCACAATGTCGGAAAACTTATGTGATTGCGTAAATCCTTCATTCCATGAAATACAATGATGATTTTTCATCAACCAGTTTGCTTGTTTACGCAGTTCTGGAGGCAAGTGTTCCATAGAAAAGGGACATCTAAATATATAATGACATATTTTTTCTCCATCATAGGCAGCCAGTTCTTTAGGAATAAATTTTTTGTTTTCAATTATAAATCCTTGTACATCCAAAACGAGTAGTTTCATATTTTCAATTGTGAGAATTTCACCATCATCTGCTATTCACCACTATAATCTTGAATTTGTTTTTCAATTCTTTCGATCTCTTTAAATGGTAAGATAAGCAGAGCTTCAATTCTCGAGACATACTGAACATCATTTAGAGAAATAAAATGGTTTATATAATTATTTGAGAACATGCGTATTACAATTGCTTGACTATTTTTGTTAAAGGATTGTAGCTAAATAATTTATCATGTAAAATCAGACAATATACTGATGTATCCTTTTTTGTATTATTATTTGTCTCGAATTCAACTCTCAAAACAACAGTACCTGTTTGAAGTGTTTCTTTCTGGTGGGAACAATCAATATGTGCGATTGGACACTTATTTTTAAAGTTTTGAGGGTTGAAAATTGGTTCGTTTGGTATATCATAGTAGGAATTTTTAAAGTTTGCAAACATTTCATAGAGAGCTGAAAACTTGTTATCATTGAAATTCAAATACAAATCATGATATGGATATCTTTCAGAATTCAAAAATACTCTAATATTTGAGAGATTTATATTATCGAATTGACTAGCATCTTTCATGATGTGTCCTTTTCTATTTTCTTGAAAACCAATTATTATATGACGAGGTGCTTCAAGTTTACTACTTGTTTTAACAGGCCAAGGATGACGGGTCGCTTCAGGTAGCGAGGAATATTCAACAATTTCCCAACTACGAAATCCAAGTAACAGATCTTTATTTGTTTCAAGAATTTGTGTTAAAGCTAGTTGTTGTGGTATATCAACTTGAATATGAGGTACTTTCCAATAGATCTTGTCAAATGTAACTTTTGGATTTTCCGCTTCGGGTGACGGATTTTGCATATCTTCAACATATAAAACTGCATCAACATCATCGCTGGCTCGGATCAAAACCAGTTCTTGTTTCATATTCAAGATTATTTTTTTATAGTCTTCAAAAAATCCCATCAACATTTTCAAAGGTATAGATACATTGAATTTTCCTTTATCATCAACTAAAATGTTTTCCTTTTCATCTCTATTTGGAAACCATCCAGCATTTTGCAGCTTTAGACTTTCATTTGTATTATATGAAAGATAACCCTTCAAGGTTGAAGCTAAACCAACATTTCTTACGGAATCTATAGTAACTCCATTAAGTTCATAGCGAATTTCTCGAAACAAATAAGCTATACCATTGTTGACAAATTGTAATTTTTTAGAATAGGCACCCTTATTGTTGGTCAAGGTACCTTCAATGTAAAGATGACTCCCTGAAGGTAGTGTGTATATATCAAGTTCTTGAACAGGTATGCGAATTTCATCATTGTATTCAAATTTTGAAGAGACAAACGGTTGATATGAATGAAGCTCAGAGCTTATTATTGAATTATCTACATATAATTTTTCATCAACGTTTAATATATCCATTATTTCAATACTTTTAACCCCAGAGATATAAGAAATTGGTGATTTTGTGATGTTAACTTGTTGGAGTCTCGTCTTGGGCTGGTTTCTTGTGATGTTAACTGGTTGGAGTTTCGTCTTGGACTGGTTTCTATAGACAGCTTCTCCCTTTTATATGGCGATTGTTTGAAATAGCGATAGTTGTATTTAATAACCATAATATTTTCTAATGTTTAAGATGTAATCGAACTGTTATGGTCTCGTTTCGGAAATTAATCAAATCACCGTCTTGATCTACTATTTTAACAGTGATGTTGTTGATTGTCTTGACGCTGATGGGGAAATAAAGTATTGGTAATGGTGATTCCACTATTTTATACCCTGGAGGAACAGAAGGAAAAAACTGATGAATTATATGAACGGGTAGACCATTACTATATGATCCAATGCAAATGTCGCAATCAACACAAATTGCATTAACTTTAAATATATTAACAACTTCATCCGATTCAGAAAATTCATTTGATGCAATTTTTCGTTTCTTAAAACCCAATATTTTCGCTATGGAGTCACTTGGTGTGAAATCTATTTCCTTTGTGCAATAAAGCTGACATTTTAATGTATTGGGGTTTGCTTTCATCTTAAACCCAACTTTTTCTCCAAAAATGTCATCAATTACAGAATTAATATATGTTTCAATATCTTTTAAATCGTTAGTTCCTTCTGGAATTGTGATAACTTTATCCGCTACATATATTTTATTGCTACCCGGTTGTATGTTAGGTATACTCATAAACGATTCAAAATCAGCCAACCCCAAAAAATATTCTTTATTTTCATCCAAAAATATAGGTGGATTGAATTCTGCTTTCAACACAGAAGTATTTCCCGTTATTGTTATAGTTCTAGTCATGATGACACTCTCAACGTTACTGATGGTTCTCGATCATGTCATATTATTATATAGAAATTCGATTGACAATTGTCCACAATTATTTGCATTGAATTTTCGTACTGATGGATTGGTTCTGAAAAAATGAATAAAATTGAAATGAGATAATTTTACATGGATAAATATCAAACTATAGTTTCCTGCAGACCATGAGGCGTCTAGATTTCGAGGGCTATTCAGAAGATGTTGAAAAATTTGTTCCTATTTTGAAATAAATACAGTTGAACAAGAGTGTGTGTTTTACTCAGTTATTGATAAGAACACCGCGCATTCGAGCTAAATTTAGAACTGTTGATAAGAGGAGTGTGACGTGAAAACCACAACGATGATAACACTTACCCACAATATTCAATTTCTTCAAGGCTTGAATCATGAACTTTTTTGTTCATAAAATGTAATGTCATTCCCCACTCCCCACCGAAGACCCCCACTCAAGACCCCCACCCCCACTGAAGATTCACATTCAAGACCCTCACCCCCACTAAAGACCCCCACTCAAGACATAAACCGAAGACCCCCACTCAAGACACAAACCGAAGACAAATATCCTTAATATCCTCCATATCAAAGGTTGTTGAAAAAATAATAAAAAGGAGAGTTGTAGAATTTATGAATAAGCATTTCCTTTTAAGTGAATACCAGTTTGGTTTTAGGGACAAGCTGTCGACGGAGGATGCGATTATTCATCTCACAAACGGCATATACAACCACTTAGACCACAATGATCCTGATCTTGAAAATAATGGAAATAATTAAAAAAAGAAAAAAAAAGAAAAAATTATGTATGCCATGTAGAAGTAGATATATAGGTACTATTCTTTCTGTTTTGGATTTTTTGGTTGTGTAATAACTATATATTGTGTTTTGTTGCTTTTATTCCTTTTATTTTGTATACATTTTATTTGGTGTTCTATATTTATAGGGGAATCATTTGTCTTTGTGAAACTCTTGTACTGTCTCTGCTTGACTTTGGTGATGTTGTTTACTCTAGTTCGTTAACTGCTAGTATCTCCAGTTCAATTCAAAAATTACAAAATAGCTGCATGCGTTTCTCTTATAAAATACCTTTTCGAAGCCACACATTACCCCCTATCTGAATGAAAACGGGATTTTGAATATGATTAATAGAAGAAGATTGCATATTTATACTTTCATAAACAAAATCTTAGTCACAGGTCAGCCTCAATACTTAAAAAAATGTTTCAAATCTTTCGCAAATTCTCATAACACCAGAAACGGGAATATTTTTAGGGTTCCACCTCATGGGACATGCAATTTTCAAAAGTCATTCTCATATTCTGCCGTCCATATGTGGAATAAACTGCCAGCACAGTTAAAGGAGGTCTCGCCAAAAAAGTTCACTGGTTTATTAAAAAGATATCTGCTAGACGAACAAAACAACCAACGACGTTAGTTGGAATTCCAAGTGTTCCCTGCATCCCATTTCTACTGAGCTCTCGATGAAGCTTCGCGCCTCTCGCATCCCCTCCGCCGCTCCCTCCCGCGTCGCCGGACTCTGTACACGATATTTTTTCTTTTTTTTTATGTTTCAATTTAAACTGGGTGAATCATACTGTAGGAACTGAATAATTAGTTGTGTAATATTATGTGATATGCTTAATGGTATTCTATTTTTCTTTTTTTTGTTTGTTCGTTTTTCTGGGTTTGCATCACATAAGCACACTTTCAGTGGCTTATGATATCGGTTTTTAGAATCGCGATGCTAATCCATATTGTTATAACCAGATGGTCTTCTTTTCATTATTATAGTAGTGTTGCCTTGTCAATTATTGATGTAGTATCCTGGTATGTGACAATAAAACTATTTTGATTTGATTTGATTTGATTTGATTTGTGGAAGAGAGTGAATGTCCTATCTGCATACGAGTTGAAATTGAATTCAACTTCAGTAGAGGACCTTTCCTTTATTTCCATTGAGTGCTAAAAGCTCTTATTCCTGTTGTAGTTGTTATGTTTTTTGGAAATAAAGTACATCATTATTTATAAACCTTTTTGTTATTTAGTCGAACTCATTTATCATACTCAATTCTGAGTTATGACAGTTTATATTAATCATTTTATGATTGACAAGAAATGAGATAACGGATGATTTTTAAGGAAAAGCTAGTAACAATTTCTGTGGAAAGAAGTCGATGCATTGGGTCAAAGATATTTTCCAAAGTTGAAAAAACTCGAACCTATATGAGTTCATAGTACACATTCCTTGATTGACAAAAAATGCGATGCCAGATGATTTTCACAAGAAAGCTACTCTTAATTTCTGCAAGAAGAGTTCACGTTATGACGTTAAGTTGATATTTTTCAAGGTTCAAAAAATTTGACGCTTACTGTGAGCCAAAAGTATCATTCGATTGCAGAGACTTTGCAATTACGCGCATGCGGAAGTACAAGATTTAATATTTGCATGTCAAACAATCCCTATATATCAAATAACATCGATATAACTTGATTATTTCGCAAGCTATTTGAAAAAATCGAATATCAAAATTAAACTTTGGCACCCTGTATTCTGTTGATATCAACTTTTGGAATTGACAAGTTGAGGTCTATCGCAATATTTTTGTGTAAGGAATTCACTGTTACCGTAAGTCCCATTACTTCTGGTCCGCCCTGCATACAGGGTGGTCCAAGTTTTACCTGCTTGAATTCCAGAATCGATAGATAATCGAAAAATAATGTGAGTTTGGTTGATTTAATATGTGAACATTGCTTTGTTACAAAGTAACAGGGTGTTGAAATTCACAAAAAAATATCGAATTTTGATAATATCTCTATTACCAATTGAGATTTTCAAATGAAATTTGGCACGTATAGAGAGGTAATCTAGGTTCATTTTTTTCATGTGATAATATTATCTTTATTTCCACCAGTGGCGTGCATAGGGGTATCGATTGCGATATTTTTAATGAAAAAACAGATACGCCACTGCTTTATCTCAAAATCAAAATTATATTTGCAAATCCTTATTTGATTTAAAATAAAAAAGTCCTCTGGCTTTTTCTGTATGACGCAACATTTTTCAGTATAAAAATGAAAATTGTCGAAATCAAATCGGGCAAAGGCGCCTAATTATCACATCAGCTTTGAGCCAAACAAAGCGCTTAGTTACAGAACAGAAATGTCGATCATCTGTTGCATTTGAGTGTTCTTGTAAGTGGTAATAATAATGGTTACTAACTAACCAACCAAGAATACGCAGACATTCATTTAACTTACGGTTTCTGCGAAGCAAATGCAAAAGCAGCCGCAAAAGAGTATGCACTTTACTCGAAAACAAAAAAAAAAACAAATGTACTTTTATCTTTTGAATTAAATAAGAATTGTAAATATTATTTCTATTTTGAGATGAACCAGTGGCATATCTGTTTTTTTATTGAAAATATTGAAATCGGTACCCGTACGCACGCCACTGGTGGAAATGAAATTATTATTATTACATGAAAAATCAACCTGGACTTCCTCTCTACACGTGCCAAATATCATTTGAAAATCTTGATTGGTAATAAAGATATTTTTTTTTCTTGAATTTCAACAACCTGTGACTTTGTAACGAAGCATTTTTCGCACATAGTTTATGGACCAAACTCACATTATTTTTTGATTATCTATCGATTGTGAATCTTGAGCGGATAAAAGTTGGACCAGCCTGTATACAACAGATGGGGTAATAGTTGGTCATGAAAGGTTTGTGAGTGTGAATAAATAAGTGCGAAAAAATTCTGGGAGTGATTTTTGAGTTGATTTGAAACTCATAGATATTATAAAATAACATCATGTTTATCTTAAATCTTTTCCACCCTGTATTTCAAGAGTTAGGACTTTCAGGACATACGTTCATAATTTGAAGTTTTTTTCTCAGAATTAAATCAAGAATCACCCCCTGAATTTCTTCGCACTTATTCATCAACACCCTGTATAAAAGAAAATCGTGTCTGTTACACCATTTATATTTCAAGAATCGCTGGACCGATTTCAAGGATTTTGGATTTGTTGGATTTGTTTCCCCTCCAAATAGCAAAATAGATATTATAACATAGAAAACATGAACGAAAAATTATTAATCCTACACATTTTACTATTGGTTACTGAGTACAGGGTGGCCCAATAGGTGAGGTAAGCGACTGTATCTCAGAAACCACTCATTGTAGAGACTTGCAATAACAAACTATGTGACCAAAATTACACAAATAAAACACTGAAAATATTTTTCAAGTTCATACCTCCACCACTAGGGGGCGTGATAGCTATGGTGGAAAAAAAATCAATTTTGCTAAAAAATGTTCGATCATAAGTGGCTAAAAGAATACCATCACTGTAATCCTTGTGAAATTCTGCTTCTTTTTGGTTCATCTTTCTTGATTTTAGGGCATCAAATAATGACCGGGGACAAGGGTGAAGTCTGACTTATTGAAATGCCTATAACTCCAGTTAGACCCAACATATTTCAGCAAATAAGGTCTTGTTCGAGAGAGGAAGCCTTGTTTATTAAGAAAAAAAAATAGTCATGAGAGATAGGCTGACGCTGCTCCCTATAAGGTCGCCAATGCAAAAGTTAATAGTTTTTTAATGATTGTGAATTGTCCATGTCTGGGCAGGTGATAGTGAAAGGGAAATTCCTTTTTGTCTATTATTATCTTCTGAAGATGTTCCATCGGTAACAAAACCGGTCGTATTTTGGAGTATAAGTGTGGAAATAATTAGACAAAAAGGAATTTTCCTTTCACCCTCACCAATCTTATAGTTTTTTGTTTTTTTTTTTGAAATTTCAAAACAACTATTTCAACAGAAACAGAAAGAAGATAAAATTGCAAGAAGAAACCTCTCTCCGCATCTTGATAACTTGACGCGTTCAGGAGTTATTGCCAGAAGAGCATTAAATTTTTAATCAAAACCATTTTACCGATCATTAAAAAAAAATCTATTCAATGCCTCAGATATTCAAACTCTTTCTCTAATGGGCAGAGAAAACTGCCACTTAAACTTCAGCCGTTGGTATTTGAAGAATTGCATCTCGAACTTTATTTTCCATGTCTATCCTTGTTGTTGATTGGGTTTGATAGACAATGTCTTTTTTGCGTCCCCATAAATAGAAGTCGAGACACGTCAAGTTGTGTGATCTGGCTAGCCAAGGAAATAAGCTGCCGCTTTCTATCCAGCACCCTTTAATAAAAAGTGAGCTGGGCAACTGTCCAATTGTAGTAACATGTTTTGCCTAGTTTCCAATGGCACATTTTCTAACAAGATCGGCATTTCATAAACCAAGAACTCGCCGGTCAACGGTCTATCTAGTATAGTCCAATTATTTTATTATCTGACCACAGCGACCTTGGTGCTGCACTTCCTACGTCCAAACTAGATTTTCGGTCGACCAATAATGCACAGAATTCCACAGAATTTTTCCCTAACCTTGCCAAATATCCAATGACAATGATTCAATCTTTTATCAAAATCTCCTTCATTCAGGGACTAATGAAAAAAGATATGGTGAGGATGTAGTCTGAAAACAGAAGGCAAAAAGTGGATATTCAAAAAAATGAAGTGTGTATCGAAAACAGAATGGTATAATGATTTTATATACTAAATTTACCTTTTATCGAATTGTCTTTCAAAATATTACAAAGAGTTGTTTGTGCTATATCCAAGTGTTGATGTCTTAGTTCTTTTATGTCTATTATACTCCAAGTATGTCAGGACATTGAAAATATTTTCTTCAGTTCTCGCATTAAGACGTCTACGGAATTTTGGTAGTCGAAAACTGCCAGGGGGTCAATTCTTTAGCATTCGCTTAGTTAAAACGTACACGGAATTGTGCGATCAGTATTTGAAATAACATTGAGATCGCATTTTTGCGTATATGTTATAAATTTGCGAATGGTCAAGAATTGACCCCCAGTATCGCGAAATCGCAGTGCCAGGCGTGAAAATACACTTCTACCGTAATGACGTCGTTCTGGATACCGCTTCATAGTGTCTTTCAGCAATCGCCGCGTTTTGGAAACACTCGTAAAAGACCGCAATCATTTCAGCGGCTTCTTCATTTGTAAGAGGCATTTCAAACAATACACAATAATACAGGGTGTTTCAGAATAACATGCATAATAAAGAGGGTGATTCTTGGGCTCATTTTAAGAAAAAAAATCATATGAACGTATGTCCTAAACGCCTTAACTTTTGAGATACAGGGTGTCAAAGTTTTAAAAAATAGATACTTTTTTTACAATAACTTTGTCATTACTGTAGATATCTTTATGAAATTTGAGTCATGTATTTTAGGCATTAATACTCATTCTTTGATGCACCAACAATTTAATTAGTCTGACCAGTGCCGTCCATGCGGGTTTTGGTTTGCATATTTTTTGGGAAAAAAGTTAAGGCATTTAGGACATACGTTCATATGAATTTTTTTCCTTAAAATGAGCCCAAGAATCACCCCCTTTATTATTAGCATGTTATTCTGAAACACCCTGTATATAAAAAAATTGATTGAACTGTTTCATGAAAAATTTGACGCTTTTGTCCAAGCTTATTTCTGGTTACCATGAACAATCCAAGTGGAGATAAGGTAAGATAACTTTTAAACGCGTGACATAATCGAGATGCGCCTTCCAGGTTTTTTCTTGTAAATTTGATTTATTTTCTGTTTCTGTTGAAATAGTCAAATCATACTGTACAAAAGCTATAATGGTGAAACACAATGAGCCCAATAATAATTCTCCTGAAAAATTAAAGTAGGTACATAGAAATCCCCATCTCATAGTCTGACCCAATTAGTAAACATATCGTATAACTAAACGTGGAATATGCTGCAACTGTTTTCTTGCACTTAACACCCTTTTTATCATTCTCGAGCATAAAGAATATCAAAAATAAGCTTTTTACTCACAAACAAGTCACTATGACATAGATATTGGACGGTTTTCCATTGCTTTAAATGTATCTACAATAGTTTCAAATCCATGTAATCAAGACAATTTAATACTTAGGTTCGAAGTAATTGCAGATAAGGCAATTAATTTGAAATAGTTTATATTTATTCTAATGAATGAGACGTACTTTCCTTTCAATACTATATTATTAGCATATAATGGAATTAGAGCATTCTGTCGTATACCCTATGTTCCATTTGAGCACAACATACAATTTATGTGATGAATCAAATCATTCTTCCAACAGCAGTTCATGATAATGATTTTGATAAAGATTCATTTTGTATAGAACGCAAGTGTTACAGAAACAATAAACCATATTCTTAACACATGACCTTTACTATTTATGAAAGTAGCAGGTAGTATTTGTGTAAAAAATGTCCTATATTGAATTCAATGATCTCTGTTGTTGACTCAACTTTTCTGTACGCGGTTCGACAGGATTTATATCCAGGTAGAAAAAAAAGTGTCAGTGTCACCGTCAGACTTGACTATTTTGTACTGGCATATCGCGAAAAGTTAACGTGTTAACAGCGACGACGAGCTTAGCTATTGCATCAACGTCAGCGTTGTTGATCCTGTGTGAAGTGTTCCCGTGTTTGGATTTGTTCCGGCTTTTCATCTCTTCCAAAAGTTATACAGGGTGGCCCAACGAAAAGGTCTCACCCTTTTTTATGACTTTCCTGGTATATTTTGGGAAAAACGCTCGGACACACTAACTTTTGTAAAATACAGTTTATACCCATCTTCAACCGTTTCAAAGTTATTTGAATTTTTCAACGAAAAGGTCCCACCCTTATTTATGACTTTCCTGGTATATTTTGGGAAAAACGTTCGGACACATCAATTTTTATTTTTGTGGGAACGTCTTTTCGTGTATGACCGTATAATACAGGGTGTTCCAAAAATAAGATATCGCATTACACTTGACATTTTTAAATGAAAATCCCCATTTTTTTTCTATTTTTAGATTCTCCATGAAGTTTTTAGTAACTTTTGTGAAATACAGTTTGAACCTATCTTTAACCGTTTTAAAGTTATTTGAATTTTTCAACGAAAAGGTCCCAATTTTATGTATATGTAAACATATTAAAATAGTAAGTTTTTTCTTAAAAAAATCTTCTATAGAGGAAATTTGCTATCATGATCTTTTATTTTTAGTCGATTGACTCATAGTCAATACAACATACTGTGTGCAAAAATTCTAATTTTGTTCCCGAAAGAAGTAAGCCAGATATACTACAAGTATAATGAAGAGAATAAAACATCCGGTCGAGCTTCAGGCAAATTGGTCTATAAAGTACATAACATAATAGCTAATGCCCCTGATAAAATATATGCAATAAAAAGAAAAAGTGAGCAGAATGAGGAGGCACTGACTACTAAAATGTCTTGAGAAGTCACTCTAGGTATTATTAACGTTTATTTTAAAATTTTGAGAATACTGTTGCAATTTTCTTGGCTTTTCTTATCTAATTTTTCATTTGATTGAATACACTTGCAAATTCTGAGGTAGAAAAGATAAAAAACTCTTGAACATTCTAGAAGAGGAAAATGCTGTTACATGGCTTATGCATCATCGGGAGCCATGGGTGGATGTTTTAAATTATTGGAAACTTACATTTGACTTACGAAGAAATGATAAATGCAATACCGTTTCCGAATTTGTAGCAAATTGGCCAGTTATCGCAGATCTCAGGGCAGATTCTTTGGTAGGTCCAAAATATTGTTATTCTCGAATTCGATTCCCAATTATTCTACCTGATCGAGTTTTTTACTCACACTCAAAAAGTATTTTTTTCGAGTTTAGGTTATTCATAAGAAACCTATATACCGACCAAATCTGTTCCAGTTTTGGCTAAAGTAGTTACATACTGGTAATCTTGGGAATTATATTGGATAAAAGATTGGTTAAAATACAGCAATGTGGCGACTTGTCTATTTTCATAGATAAACAAGATTTTTGAAATACGTATAACTTACATTTTGCCAGTTGGATTTTTGAATTATTGCTATAACGCATAACGCCATTGAAATTCATGATGGATATAGGCGATAATAGCACTAAACATTTTTACGCATATGATGTTTTCTTTAACCTGACGAATTGCTTCCCATTCTAGATTGAAATTGACTTCAAAGTTATTCATCCTGGAAAAGAATTGTTGCTTCTTACCAAGTGGGATATTTTTTTTGAGAAAGTTTTAAAGAAGAAGAAGAACAACAACGAATTCAACCCCAGGGATACACGTTTGCATGATTTGCTTAGCTGGCTGGATGAAAATTCAGAACATTTAACTGAAAGTAAGTATCTCCTGAACAATTATATTGCCTGATTGTAATGTTTTTGCTTTTTTAACATACTGTTGTCAATGAGGTCAAGGTCATGATAAACAGAATAGGAATGATACTTATTATTTTTATCAAATTGTGTAAAAGCTATTCTCATTTTCATTCATTTTTCAGATTCAAAAGTGGTAATCCAGATATCCATTCTTCCTCGATTAATACCCCCAAAAGGCAGAACAAGAACAGGAAAAGACCACTGGAAGTTTAGCACGGACGTAGAGGGAATAATTATTGTACATGCTATAGTAGGTTTTTTCGTTCTTTGACAACTTTTTTGTTGAGAATTTGCGAATCAAATAATTAAGATCTTCTGAGTGATTGTTTGCGTAATTATGAAATATTATTTTGGAGCCCTGGACAAATACAAGAGGAAATAGAGCGCCAGAAAACTAAAGCTTTGAATAGAAAAATTTTCCGCCCTGTTCAACCCAATCTTTTGGTAGAAGGACCGCAAATCTGTGATATACGAAACGCATACATTGCAATTGATAGAATACATTTCAAAGTTGATAGTGTTATAAAAGGATTGGATACTTTATTTAAAAGTTTCTATTCTCTTAACATACAGTATCCAATCCAAACAGAACATATTTGGAATCTCATACAGCAAGTGGTTTTCAAAATTACTTTGACTGAAAACAAAAATATTTCAAATATTATATTTTTTTTAAATATTCTAAAGTGCTAGTTTATTATACAGTGAGGACGTAAATAGTCCCCCCCCCCTCTAACTTTTGAACGCATTAATGTTTTTGGCTCAAATTTGGAGGTGTTGTTCCGGGTAGCCTTTACTAAGTTTTGACCTCAAAAAAAAATCTGAACTGTCAAACTGACAGCTGGGCACCATTTTGAAACAAATTATTAAATGGAAAAGGGGGTCATGTGATACCTTATTTGAAAGGTCCTTCCATTCTCTTTTCACCCCCAAAGTTTGAAGTCCTTAGCATTTTTCTTAAGGAAATGGCGCCATATCGAAAATAAATTATTTGGGTCAAAATACTATCTCTAATTCTTAAAAGAACTATATTAACAATGAAAAAACTAACCTATAACATAAGTGATTGTTTCTACAACAGTATTTAATAAAAAATTTCAAAAAAACCTAATACTAAAGATAATATTAAGAACGAAATCATGCAAAATTATCTCAATAAATAATATAATAATATATCTTTATTAAGCATCAAGCTTCAAGGAGTACAATAAATAATAATATAATATGATAAACCTCAAAAAAGATAAAAAGTATAAAAATATAGTTAAATGAATAAAAAAAGACAGAGAGAAAAAAAATACCTACATTGATAAAAATACATAAGTGATTAAAAGTGAAACATGTTAGGTTGGCACGAGGGTTGGCAGGACATTGTTTAAAATATAGTATTTGGTAATTTTTTTAAAATTTGGTAGATTATCACAGTTTTTTAGAAATGCAGGCAGCTTGTTGAACTCCTGCAGACCTTTACACAAGATCAAGTTCGCGAGTTGGTTGGTTCTGCTTCTGGTGTTGAGGATGAAGTCGCAACGATTTCTGGTATTGTACCTGTGAATATCTTGGATTGTGTTTGTTCTGTTACAGATATAGGGTGGTAACAACTTATTCTTGATCTTGAAGATAAAGACGAATACATTGAACATGACTTTTTGTTTAACAGAGAAGATATTTACAGTACTCAACAGATATTTGATTGGTGTATACCGGTTACATTTGAGGATTGCCCGCATCGCTCGATTCTGCACATCTTGAAATTCGTCTAATATATATTTTGGCTGGTTGTAGAATAATGTGGTGCAAAATTCTAAGTGTGAAGCAGCTATAGAATTATATAGCAGTAGTTTGGTGTACATTGACAGATGCTTTCCTACCCTCCTAATGAAGTTTACTTTGGTGGAAAATTTCCTCATTACATATCTAATATGCGTTCGAAAAGTCAGATTTGGGTCAAATATCACTCCGAGATATTTAATTTCCATGCTATATAAAATTTTGACATTATTTATAACCAGATTGATACCATTAACATCAACTTCAGAGAGTCTACACTTTTTTCCGAACACACAAAATTTTGATTTTGACACATTTACATTTAAACAATTGTTGTACAACCAGTCTCTAATAGATACAAGCTCACAGTTCATGGAGTCCTGTAATTCACTCAAGTCACTGCCCGCTATATACAGCATTGTGTCGTCTGCAAAAAGTTCGATTTTCGCCACTTTCACCACGTTTACAATGTCATTAATATAAATCAGAAACAGCAACGGACCCAACACAGTGCCCTGCGGTACCCCATGTTCAACATTCATAGATTGTGACAACACATCCCGGAACTTTACAACTTGAGTTCTGTTAGTCAAATAGGAGTTGAACCACGCTAAAACAATGTCAGATATACCAATCTTTTCCAGTTTTTTGAGCAGTATGTTTCTGTTTATGGTTTCAAAAGCACTACGGAAATCCAAAAACACTGCAAGCACATACTTGTCCCTGTCGATTTCCTTCACAAACTCGTCACATACATTGACAACAACGGACTCACATGAATGATGATGTCTGAAGCCGGACTGATTGGACACCAATATATCATGCCGCTCACAGTATTCCTGGAGCTGCACCTTCACTACCACCTCCAAAAACTTCTCATACAAGGGCACAGTATTTATAGGTCTGAACTCTTCCCCGAGCTTCGTGTTGGTAACTTTGGGAACTGGTGTGACCACTGAACACTTCCATTGATCTGGAAATACTCGATAACCCATAGATGTATTTATTATGTCGAGAATTCTGTTCCCTGCCACATAAAACACGTCCCTGAAAACCATCGTAGAAATCCCTAATGTGCCACCGCCTACATTTTTCATCCCCTTCACATGTTCTTTCAGTTCTGCCATTGAGATTTTCTTGAATTGCTTCCACGAGCTTGTCTGTTCTGTGACCGTCTGGACAACCTGCTCTGGTGTTGCATAAGTTTGAATAGACGAAACGATGCTGTTGACACTACTCAGAAAAAACTCGTTAAATTTGTTTGCAATGCACAAGCTGTCCATCGTTGGGCCATCATCAAAAAATATCTCTACTGAGTCCGGACCCTTTTTATCAGGAAGTAACTTTTTTAGGTTTTTCCACAGCTCTGAAGGGTTGAATCGATTATCATCAATTTTTTCCTTGAAATATTGATCCTTCTCTATGCGGATTTTATTCGTGATATGATTTCTGATTGATTTGTAGTCGTTCCATATATTGTTGCTGTTTGTATTGACGGCTTGCACATAGAGCTTGTCTCTTCCTCTCATCATCTCCTTTATTTCATCGGTGATCCAGTACTTGTGAAGGTATTTTTGGTGGACATCAAATTTTACTAACGGACACATTTTATCCAGTATGGTTGTCACACTATCAACAAAATTATTGGCCAGAATGTTAACGTCAGTAATACCACTGTCCCATGTTGTACTTATTACGGCATTCTGCAAAGTATCTACGTTATAGTTCTTCATTGACCGCCTCAAAATAGTTGTTGGTTCAAGTTGTGTAGCTTTGTCATTGATATTGATTGATATTAAATTATGATCACTAACCTTAGGGGTAAGATGGACTTTATGTGAGACTCTCTTACTGTTTGTTATGACATAGTCGATTAACGTTTGACTTGTATTCGTAATTCTTGTTGGCTCCTGTATTATTTGAGCGAATCCATTTTCGTACACCTTATCTAAGATTTTTGCCCCATAAAAAGACGCTTTAGACAGATCAAAATTGAAGTCACCAACAATTATGTTCAGCCCCTCAAAATCACACAATTGATCAAGATATGTCCCAAAATACTGGACAAACGATGCATTCTCTGTATTGGGTGGATGGTAGAGAACAGTATAAAGATACGACGAACCGGAAGTAGACATCTCGATGGTCAAGCACCATACATAATTATCAGTACATTGATAAATTTTCAAAATGCTGTCCCTGAACCTCTTGACAATAATAATTTGAGCCAAAAATATTGATGCGTTCAAAAGTTAGAGGGGGGGACTATTTACGTCCTCACTGTATGTAGAACCAAAATGAGGTAATACTGCTGATGTCAATATTTTCTAGAGAATATGCATGGTATGAGATATAATTTTGAATGTCCCTATTGCTGTAGACCATTCAGTAGGCGAGATAATTTTAAAAAACATATTGCCTTGACACATAGTTCTGAATCAATATATCAAGAATGTAGCTTACTTGAAAATTCAGGAAATCTCTCACAGGAACAAATAAAAACCATCAGTGAACCACAAGAAGAAATATTTACGTTTAATATTCAAGAAAAATCTGAGCAGTTCACAAACATATTGAATAAGGCGGTTTTAGAATTGATATCAAAACTCAATATCGAATTGGCGATACCAAGAAATTTCATTCAGAAGGTTGCAGACTTACCAAAAGACTTTCTTGATTCGGGTTTTTTCGACATATTAAAAGAGTTTTTATCTTTTGCCTTGGCTTCTAAAACTCCTGATAAGACAGTTTTTCATATGGAAACATCAAAAAAATCAATTTACAAAATATTGGTTGGTTTCAACTTCCTTGACTCTGATTACAAGAGATTCAAATTCTTTGAACAATCCCATAAATATATTTCTCCAGTCTCCACAATAATTGGCTCTTCACAAGTTGTTTCAAGGAAAAACAATAATACGTCTCTGATTCTAAAAAGCAGAACAACCATATTTGTCTCTGTCGCGGAAACATTGAAACAGTTGCTACAAATTCCTGGAGTACTCCACAAAATCTTAGATTACCATAATAAAAGTTATGTTTTGAAAAATAGCGAATTGGAAGGTACTATATTTTCAAATGTATTGAATGGTAGCCTTTGGAAAGATATTTTACACTGTACCACAGGCAAGATCTTTATTCCATTAATTATGTATTTCGATGATTTCGAAACATCGAATCCGTTGGGGAGTCATGCAGGAGTTTACAAAGTTGGGGCTGTATATTTCACTATTGCCTCTATTTCTCCACATTATATAAGTGGACTAGAGAACATTTTTGTAACTATATTATTCTACAGTTTAGAAAGAAGTGAGTTCGGTAATCGTGCAATTTTTAATTGTTTGTTGGAAGATCTTAAGCTGCTAGAATCTGATGGCATTGTTATTGAAATTGATGGGAAAAAGATAAATTTGTATTTTAGTGTTTTGATTGTTTCAGGTGATAATTTGGGATTGAAATCTATATTTGGTTTTGTTGAGAGTTTTTCTGCTCAGTATTTAGGCCGCTTCTACGTTTCACAAAAATGTGTCACACAGAAACTAGTTGAACTTATGGAAACCGATGAACGTTCTAAACAGATGTACGAAAATCATGTTGAGAATAAAGAATTCGGAATTAAAGAGAGATGCGTGTGGAATGACCTGAAATTTTTTCATGTTTAAGATACTCATTCCGTAGATATAATGCACGATTTATTTGAAGGCATTCACAGATACGACATGTCGATGGTGGTGAAATATTTCATAGAGGAAAAACTTTTTTTCTTATTTTGAATTCTAGGATTCGTTTTTTCAAATTTCATATTTCCGAAAAGAATCATCTTCCGGCTATCAAACAAGCTCACCTTGACAAAGGTATGATTATATTCTCAGCAGCAGAAATGTGGTGTTTCGTCAATAATTTAGATTTGTTGCAGGAGACCTTATTCCTGATGATAATCCTGTCTGGTCGCTCTCTTTAAATTTATCGGAAATTACCGATATGTTGTCTTCATCTGAAATAAGGTTAGTTGATGTGGAACGCTTATAAATTCTCATCTCGAAATATCTTTAGAACTTATTGGAGTTTTTTCCATCAAGCAATCTTAAACCAAAACACCACCTTCTTTTACATTATCCTTCTATTATAATAAAAACTGGTCCAGTATCTAAAATATCTTCTTTTCGTTTCGAGGCAAAACATCGCCAATTGAAAAAAGTTGCATCTAGTGTTCAAACTAGGAAAAATATTCCATTAACAATGGCAAGAAAGTGCCAGATGCAGTTTGCTTGTAGGTGCCTGTCTTCGACTGGATTCAGAGACCGTGTTCTGTTGAGTAAACCCTTGTTCCAAACTACGGAATATTCAAAATATGACTTCGTTAACCCTTCTGATGTAAACTATCATAATACGACTTACTTCGAAGTCGAATGGGTTGAGATCAATGGCATTGAGTACCGCGTATCTGATGTAGTTTACAAGAGTGAACCAAAATCATACGTTCTCATAAAAAATCCCTTGATAGACCAGACAAATACAAATATAATTTATGCAATTTGTGAAACACTCAATGTTTCTGGGACCAGTTCTCACTTCCGAGCTCATATTATAAACAAAACAGATAAACACATTTGTTTAAATTTAAATACAATAAATTATTTTCCTACTATTATTCATCATCTGAACAATTTAAAACTTATAGCACTCCCAACTTTTCATAATATATAAATTTAGCAAGTATTTAGCCACTGATCTATATGAAGGCATCTCGTGAAACAATCTTAATTGATATGTGCACCTCGTTTTGGTTACTAAAAAAATTCATCAATTTTCAAATAAACTCGCATTGTCTTTGTTTTGTAGATTATAGTATAGTGGTGGTATATTATTATTGTACTGACCTGTGATTTGAACATAAAGCCAGGTTTCCGATTGATGAAGATCCCGAAACTTTTTGTTCTTGCATGCATTATTCTCAACTTGTATAGTGGAAACTTGGCTTGATATTCTGCTTATAGCTTTTGTTAATTTTTTATAACACATAACTTGATTTTATTAATATAATGTTGAAATATTTGCATTTTTTTATTGTTCATCTCTTTTTGTATAACTCTTAAAATGCGTTCAAACTTTCAAACCTACATGAAAATGTGAAACTGCATTTATAGAGACATATTTTTTGATTAATAGTCGCTGTTATAATAATAATACCTATATTGCAAATCAATAATTTTTTGAAGTGGTGACGAAAATAATAACTGCAATAATAATACCATGTCATTAACATAATATTCGTATTTTCTGTATTTTTATACAATGAGTGGCATTGATAAAAAAAAGTGAAAATGCTTTTACTTAAATTTCTTGAAATAGACTTATATACACCTCATAAACAACTGAAAAAGATAGTATCATAGTGAAAGCATTTACGTTGTTTTATGAACGGGTAGTGTTTAATATTTCCTAAAATCTCGAATTTTGAAAAACTTGTCTGAAAGCACAGAAATTACTGGTGGAGTTGTCCCTATTTCATAATAATTCAATGTCAAAGAGAGGTTTTTTTTAACCGGATTAGTAATTTTTCAATAATAATCACTACATAATCGAAATATTTTGAACGATGTCAAGACAATAATGATAAGTCTATTTCGATTATCTAATAATTATTATTAAAAAATTACTGATATGGTTTCAAAAAAAACCTTTCTCTGACATTGAATTATTATTCAACCAAAAATGGTGAGGACCAATTTGATAAAAGAGTCTTTGAGCCAAAAGTCAGTTATAATTGATTTTATTCCATCACCTGTATAGTCAATTATAAATTATAGAATTAGCAAAGGTGATTTGCATTTTGCACAATATTTGCTTATCATTTCGAGAACTATATATTAAGTTATTCTAATTTCAGATGATATAAGTGCAATTACAAAAGCAAGAAACATTCAAATACAGCTGTAGTTCAATTATCAACTTTGCGATACACCGGTAGTTTCTTAAACAACATGAGGGATTTAAGCCAATCGATATGCAGTCCCGATAACAAAAATGTGTTGGTTAATTGAAAAAAAGTAAAACATAGAAGCAATCATGAAACATAGTTTTGATTGGCAACAAATTAAATGGTCAGTATTTCAATTTTATGGACAGTACATTTTGCCATTATTTTATTCTCCCTGGTCAGTATGATAATAAATGGTCGGTTGAAATAATGAAGGGTCAGTAACATAAAGAAGTGGTCAGTAAAAATAATAAATGGTCAGTATAATAATAAATGGTCGGTTGAAATAATTAACGGTTAGTAATATAAAGAAATGGTCAGTAAAAATAATGAAGGGTCAGTAACATAAAGAAGTGGTCAGTGAAAATAATAAATGGTAAATATAAATAATCAAGAGTCAGTATCATAAAAAAACGATCAGATAAATTAGTAAATGCCTGGTGAAAATAATGGACAGTCCATAAAATTATTAAAGCGACAGTAAAATAATAAATGGTTGGTCATATATTTTATTTCGTATAGATACAAAAAATTTTACAACGTAACGAAACACAACTTGGTAAAGAGAAACCACTCTGCCTTAATGTCATGATGAAGTAGTCAGATAGGTTCTTCTGAGAGGCAGATTTAGTTCGGGTTAGTTAGGGTTAGTTTGTGTTGGTAATAGAAATTGATGAAAAATATGCAGCGGCTCGTTGGTTAGCACTAGGTTAACATTACAATTATTATTGTATATTATAATTGACATGTTGTGTATTGGTTTTATGTAGATCAAGTTTGGGTTTGTTTGTGTTGTTGATCGAAATTGATAAAAAGTATGCAGCGGCTCGTTGGTTAGCACTAGATTAACATTACAATTATTATTATATATCATAATTGACGTGCTCTGTATTAGTATTATGTGTATCAAGTTTGGGTTAGTTTGAGTTAGTTAAAACTATTACTGACTGTTGCATACTGGCCATTTATTATTTCTTACTGTACATTTGTAGAGTTATACCAGCTAAGTCATACTGACATTTCATAAATTTTTACTGACCATTAGAATCACAATAGTGAACATAGAAATACAGGCCAAATAGTACTTTTACTGCTCAAAAATTCAATTTTTACTTATCATTTTTAACAGAAATACTGAGTCTTTTACAATATTATACTGACTACTTGTGAGATTATACTGTACATAATGAATTAGATACTGTTCAGTTTATTACAACCCGTTTTGACTCAATGATAGGCTGTATTTTAATCGTTCATTGAAATTCAATTACATCTTGTAATTGAGTCGATGAAACGATATAATTATTTACCAAACATACACTTTCAATTGGATGAAACTTGGCCGTATTTGAGAAATACTGAATGTAAAATTTCATTGAATCAAAGCGTGACTCATTGACAAAACGAGAGATTTTTCTGTGTGTAATTTGAAAAAAAGCATACAAAATTTAAAAATAAAAATCCGATCATAAAAGCTTTTGGTTGATATGACAGATACTGTCAAATCATAATGTTATAGTATAGATATGGACATTTGCACTACACCTCCATTGCCACTCCAACTCTTTCAAAAATAGGCTGAAGGATAGACATCCGAGCAGTCGAAACCTTAGCGGGAAGGATATACACCCGACTCATGATACTATTACAAACAAGATATGCTCATGCGCAGTTTTCGCTATCATCATTGTGAACCCAAACCTCAAAATTCATAGGGTTATCATAATACTAACCCCCATATGCACCGTAAAATCGAATCCGGATGAAGACTTCATCGCGATTATTTTCCATTAGGTGGTATGGAAGATAATCGCGATGAAGACTTTATCCGGATTAGATTTCTACGGTGCATATGGGGGTAAAACAAACAAAATAAACTCACGCACATACCCCACAGAAATCATCACGTGACCTACCTCAAATATATACGATCAATGTCACGCAGAGACGTCAGGCGTGAGCTAGTTCAAATTTCGACCAGCAAATGATTTCTAGGTTACGTTATTGCTGATTTGGACAATCGATTTAGATTTGCGGGATAACCGGTTATTCTGTATGTCTCCCAAAAAAGTCGACAATCTAAAATGTTTTGCTTCCAAAAATGAGTTTTTTGTCCAGATTTTTTAGATTTTATCAAAAAACAGTCAGTAATAACTCAAACGAGGACAAGTTAGACGTGAGTGTGCAAGAGCCGGCAGGGTTTTGCAAGGAAGTATAAAAGACAGTTTTGGATACGGTTAGAAAAAATAATTAAGCAATTGGTGGAATGTCTAGACTAGGACGTGAAGAGTGTAGAGAAATGAGGCAATGGTTGTGCAAAGCTGCACAAAAAGACTTAAATCATACTCAAAAAATTGGTTAGCTGAATTATGAATTCGATGCAACGTTCAGGAGTATACAAGATGATCAAAATGAACAATATAACTATTATTATTGTGTGCGCTCGTATTGATGAGGTGTGCTGATGTTTAAAAAGGCATAGTCTCACATAGAAAGGTGAACAAATCAATTTATTGGATTAGCATACTAAATAACAGGTCTTATGCAGCGACATTTTGTCTTTAGTCGATGTTGATAATAATTTTTGGAAAAATCGAATTGTGCACTAATAGTACTATGAACGCCAGAAGATCACGTCTATACAAGAGGTTTGCCTAGCTTTTTTTTGTATTGAGGGTGATTCATTAAGATTTTTTTTTCAAATTAATAATAAAACACATAACATAAAATCTCCATTTTAACCTCCATTTGACATCCAATTTAAAAAATAATTCCATTTGAATGCTGGTCAGCGACTAATGCGAATATTAACATGATGCCCGGTGTTCTCTTAGTTGGCTTGGCCCTCAACACTGAGAAGATGGGTACTATGAAAACTTTCCATTTTATTCGTTGTCATCTATCCACATCATTTTTGCCATTTCAATTTTTGAAGTTGAGATCAAATCAAATCAAATATGCTTTATTGCCACAGAAAAAATTAAATACATTTTATGGACAAAGCGAATACAAAATGGTAAAGTGAAAACAATACAAAACATCATAATAGTACACATTACGTAGAACAATACTAGTACAAATATATTTTTTCAATATTTTGTCAAATTTAAATGGAATTTGCTCATGATCAACAACGATAAACATTGGCACACTTCTAGATATGCTATGATGACAAGTCAGTAAAACAATACCATAGCAAAATCAACAATTATGAGAAGAACACTAATACTCCGGTGATAAATATCAAACAAAGAACCAGCGATTGCTCGATTGATACTTCTTTGACTGCAAAAGAGTCATTTTTAGATGCCGAAGATGTAGAAGATATTATATGAAATTTTCGTGTCGCAAGAGAAGGGAATGGGCAGCACTGTATCGTTAGATAAGTATGCCTGATTGGGACTTTCTCTTTTTATCCCTCTCTCTCTTTCTCTCTCACTCTCTTTTCCTCTCTCCCGCCCTCTGCTCTCTTTCTTTCGTGTACGGGATATGTAAAGAACTATTCAAATTCGTCAACACATCGATCGAATTGATCGGATTCCAAAAATGTATGTTTCTTCCAAGTTAATCGAAGAAATGAACCGTTATATTATATCCTCATACCTCAAGTACTATGAAAACCTTTCCAAATTTAAATAGGTAACTTGAGAATAAATTGGTAGTCGGAATTGCCTTTGTTCAAAAGATAACGTGGGTCAGCTCGACCACTGAATAATGTAGTGGCTATGACCTGCACATTCATTATGGCCAACTGGCCTCTATGAACTATGGAGAGATGCGAATTGAGACTTGTCTTGATCAAAAGTTTTATTTCAAGTCTTATCTCAAGAATAATATGCTCCCTTAATAAAACTATCGCAATCTCGATTGAAATAATAAGGTGTAGAGAGAAAAAAATCTTAGACAAACAATTGCAAGTCGCTATGAGTTGTACTCTTTCCAAGACTTCAACATAACGGATATCATGGTGTTAACAATGGAATAGGCTGAGAATTATTCTCTTTCTGAACCTAGACTCTCTCCAGTCTCACTCAACATAATTTATATCTCAGAAATTAAATTCTCATGATATAAAACGTAATAAATCAAGTTGATGCCAAAGATTTTCGGAAAAGGGACAAAGAACGTATAATTCTTTTCTTCTAGATCTAGAATATTCAAAGAATAGAATATTCTTCCTGTAATAAGATGTCACAACTAAAAATGATTCGTTATGTCTGGAATGTTACAGAATAAATAGACGGATAGATACATCAATGATTATATGAAATGATATAATTTGAATAACACCGGAATTTTCTTATGGAATTGGATATGTGCTATATTACCTATATTATCATTTCTTCACTCTGCCTACCAGTGAGTAGCTGGAGATCAATCCTTAAAACATCGGAATATGAAATTGCAATTTCCGCAAATAGCATATTCCAGTCCATATTCTAATGTCCTTGACTCTTTGCAGTCCATCCGTCCATTCCATCAACTTGCCTTCCCATTTATCATATGGAAAATTATTATGGCATGCACAAGAACGTGATAGGATTCAGAATTTACCAATGAAAATTTGCTGGTCATACCTTACTGATGTTGCTGTTTTTCAATTGAACTGCAAACCAAGAATTATTGCAAAAGTGAATAATCAAATTTAATTTCTGATTGATCTTGACTGCCAGTGGTCAGGGGTATAGCTGTGACTAGTACTTTGAGGCGTATTTTGATAATTCACTGATTATTCTTCTGAAACGAAAGATAATCAATTTTTATCCCGAATTGTATTTCGAATTTTAAAAGAAACTTAAATCCCAAAATTGTTTTGTTGATTGTTAATTTGAGCCGAGTCCGCCAATCTCAAAATACGGGTTGAAATGAAGATTGATTATTTTTTGTTTCAGAAGAGTCATCCGAAAAATACGTCTGAATGTGCCAAAAGCTGAGCCCTTGAGGTGAACATTTGATAGAGAATTGTTTCTTAGCAAAATTTCATTATCTTGAAAATTCTAAAGATTGCAACACTTTCTTCCGCAACCTGTAGAACCTTCGAATATTGAAGAAGCATAAACAAACAATATTGTGTGAGTCGAACATGTCAAGCAAGCTCCTTGTTTGCCATATTTACTTCCTTTCGCCAGATTTTCTCTCACCAATTCAATAACATTGACTTGAAGATCACCTTCATCAAATAAATTAATTTCTCTTCAATATTCAAGGAGTATGATTTTCCTTGATCTTTTACAGTAAAAAGTTGATAAGAGGAATTTTTCAGAAACGGCAACGTTGGGCGTCAATCGGGCTATTTGAAATGCGTTGCCATGCTTCAAAATGACGGTTATTTCTGGTTGAAAATGATTGACCCCCATATGCACCGTAGAAATCTAATCCGGATGAAGTCTTTATCGCGATTATCTTCCATACCACCTAATAGAAAATAATCGCGATGAAGTCTTCATCCGGATTAGATTTCTACGGTGCATATGGGGGTTATTTGTGCTCGAGAAGAGGATTTAGTGTGACAATTATACCAAAAAAGTGGTGTGTTTGTGGAGCTTCTTTATGGACAATTGGATTGTGGAGATCTAATCACATATGTGTCAAGATAACATTACATAAATATTAACAAAAACAGAATATTATCGACTCAAACAAATCGTGTACATTCGGGGTGCTATGCTTATTCTAGTGGTTCAATGTTCTAAGTGTAGAACATAGAGGACTTCATCTCACACTACATCTGCAAATGTCGGTAAAATGTATGGAAGTCGACTTTAAAACGCTAAGACACTCGACAAAATCCGTTTATTCTTTTCGAAGCTTATTCAATCATAAAAATGGGTGAAAAAATTGCTATGTTCTTTAATCTGACAAAAGCTGCTGATTTTTTGAACTATACCAGTAAATGCACAACTTTGTTTTATTTAAACCATTTTCGTATCTTAAACAATACCTCACGGAAATTCCCATGATGAGCGTTGAATTTGGAACAGCCTGGAAATTGAATATGTTTATTCCCGATTTTGTTAATTCTCAACTTGAAGTTGTTTAGTCCCAATTCGAAGTTAAAAAGTTATAGTGTGTTATTTGAAACTTTACTTGTCCAAAATGACATCAATAATGACACCTATAACTATCATGAGTAAGATAATAGTTATTTATGGTACTAGTGCCAGAAAGAATATAACAGTAAACGAGAGTATCGGATCAAACGGCCGTCATTGGCAACGAGTTGAACTGTTGGCATCCTTGTCATACTCACTTATTTGTGATGTATTTAGACTTCTCTGTTGCACACTGACGGGAACCAATGGTATCGCGACATGGAAGTCAGATGTCACTTATTCTTTCATCTGTCACTGATGTCATTTGTTTTTTTTACATCCAGATTACACTTTTCCGATTATTATTCTTAGTGTTGAATAATATAAGAGGCATATTTCGCGTAGGGGGCTAAATTTAGTCGCATTAAAGGGAAAGTAGGTACCATACACATTAGTTTTCTCATTATTTATAATACGAAATACTGATTGCAGCCGTGAATTTATCATCCGGCGATACCTTTGATGAACTGATTTATTTGAACTCAAATCAATGAATGATTTACCTTCATACGTCTGATAAATCGATTGATCTCTGATGTAACTGATACTGATGTCAGTGGTTTGTGTAATCTTGACTGCCAAAGATTACCCTCCAGTTAATACCTACCTAGTGTTGAAAAATAAGATGATCAAATCAAGTCGCAGAAAAAAAAAGTAGGTATCATTGTTATTAGCCGTAACCGTAAAGGTCCGAACCGTTGCAACATTAGTGTTTTGTTAATGTATTGTTAAATCTTGAATCAGTAATGTTATTTCAGTAATTTCACTGTAGAAATGTATATTATTCTGTTTATTTTGTTCTGTTTATGACAATACAATAAATGTTATTGAATATTATTGCGTCTTTCAATCCTTGTTTACATTCTTTCGCATTTGAATAACCCGCGTCTGAGTGGCGTAGTCACTATTGGCCCGTCAGTGTGCAACAAAGACGGAATATATCGTTTGTTTCATTGTCATTTCACACGCATTGATTGGATACTCTCGTTTACTGTTATATTCTCTCTGACTAGTGCGTTGTGTTGAAACTAAGTCACGCGAGAAAGATCTTTTTCTCAAGTGACGTGTGAAACATAACGCACGAGTGCCTTATAGTAAACTCCAAACAGCTTTGAATCCACGTCATCGGTGGCACCAATCGCGTTGTTATATGTTTGCTGGTGACCAAATGTGGATACCAGCAAACTTCATAACAACGTGAATGGTGGTACGTAACGTAGATTCAAAGTTGTTTGGCGTTTACTATACAATGTTTCATCCAACAAATGAAGGAAATCGTTTTTAAATGAGATAATTATTAAATATAAGTTCCAGTGCCAGAATGACTAGACAGTGACATATTTACATTTTTGTCAAAATAGGTTATTCTTTGTTTGGTTGCCACGGGAACGTGATAGGTTGTTTGTTTGTTTACCACGGGATCGTGATGTCCATAACTCACTAGTGACTGGTGAGTTATGGATTATAACACACTAGTGGGTTATTTGACACTTTACTTGTCCAAAATAACATCAATAATGACATCTATAACCATCTTGCGTTAGATAAAAAAAAATTATATGAGTTACATATTCATTCAATCAATCATTCGACTGTTTTTTTGTTTTCTTCGGCACTCCACACTTTGACTTTGATTTTTGTATCGACAATCAGAAATTATTATTTTACAAATTTCACATACCGACTACTTTCTCTAAATAAGTTATACTACTTCCTTTTATAATATTTTTAGAACATCAGAGATGGTCAATCAAATAACATTATGATTATTGTGGATCTGCTCAGCTATCCATAAACCACTAACGCATTAAATCTGCTCCGTTAGTCGTTTATGGACAATGGCCGGAACACTGCCGCAATTTATTTCTCATCATATACAAGAGCGCTTCTGGATAAAACATGAAATGAAGTCGGCAGTGGGTTGACATAGGCTGCTAGCTGCTAAACATGATATATTATCAATGTGTAATAAGCTTGACAACTCTATTATTACGTAAATGCATACACCCTCAGCTCTATATAGCTGCTTGTATATTATCGACTTCATTCTGAAATTCTGGCTTCATCTAAATTTATGATAACTGGAATTTGGTGTCATACGAATTTTCATTATTTTCATGATGTTGACAAAGGTTTCCATAAAAAGTGATTAGAATCGTTTCTATATACAACCTATTTGAATAGCTTGATGAATACTCACTTATTTTTTTTGATAATGTGTGACTTTTCCATTACAGAGATTACACTGGTCAAGAAAATTTTTAAAATTTTTGTTGCTACGTATTTTTGAACGGATGTCGGGTTTTTGAAGCCTGAGAAATTCAGAAATAAAAGTGATTTTCTTAAACTGGCTCTAATCCTTGAGAAAATTTATACTTTCAATTTTTTTTGAATTCTGACAAAATTTCATATCAATGTATGCCAAAACTCAAGTTTTTTCGAAAACTTCAGTCCTGTTTGAATTTTTTTTGCATGCCTGTCTACTTGTGAACAACGGCAGTTCAGTAGATCAGTTGTACAAGTGATTAGTATCAAGTTTTTCTGGATTTGTATATCATTTCATTACATTGCCTTTACTAGTTAACATGATTCTCAGAACCATTTTCCTAATGACTTTATTTATTTTTTCACTTTTTATTGATAGCTACCCAGTTATCTCCAAAACTAGAGCCAATCCAGCAAAACGGACTACATATTCGTGATCAGCACAACAAAATTAGTAAGAATTGGCTCGAATAATCCTGACAATAAAATTTGTGTTGACCAGTGTTATCAATCCTTATCAGTCAGGATATTTTGATGAATAGACAATTCCAAATAAGTATATTTTAATTAATCTGTTTTGAGACTTTTCTTGAAAATAAAATTGAGAAGAAGTTAAAATGTGAATTACTAAACTAATACCTGGTGCAAAATGATTTGTTATCTAAGCAGCTGGTATAATATATTATACGTGGTATTCTATAGTATTAGCTGTGAATTTGAATGCCAGAACCGAATACATACTGGTCATAAAACAGTATTACATTGCGTGCAAAACTATTTTCTAGATTCTTTCGGGACTCTGGTTAATGAAGTGCAGGAGAGGAGAACAACTGACGCAACTCACAGCCTATTCCTTAATGGGTCAATTCTGTGCAAGCCTTTAAGCAAATCTGTAACTTTCTATAAGCTTATGGGGCAATCTAGGATCACGATAGCCGATCGTTGAATACATACGATTCTATAAGATTTTATCCAAGCTAAAGGAAGCGCAGCATTGCAAATTGTCTATAAGCTTATTATAAAGTTACAAATTTTTGTAATATTTGAACATTTTTTGATCAAAAAATAACTCCACCAAGCCTATTATTTCAGCCTTAGGTTCCAAAAAAACTTATTAAGCTTGGTGACACCCGCAAAAGACCAGCGGGAAGTGAAAATTGTCCATTGGCAGCTTGTTTTATTTCCACTTTTAGCCACGATTGACTTATCAACCTCCATTAGTGACTCTATTAACTCACTACTATTGTCTTTTGAAGGTATTGGATAATAATTATTGTTTGGTACTCGTGTACTTTTTGCATAGATATCAGTTGCTGTTTGATGTTCGAATGTATACGTTTTGATCTAATGAATGAGACATGTCCGTATTTTGTACCTGCATCACATCATTTACTATCTCGTTATTTTGCGTTATGAAGTTAGATGAAATTTGAGAAACCTCAACAGTCATGAATTCTTTTTCATCTCTTATTAGCTCCAATGCATTTTCTAGCTGCTGAAGAACGCCAGTGAATCTTTGTTAAACATATTCAGATAAGAAAGATGACATCTGGGTGCAAACATCCTTACTTTTCCAGTATTTTTGATCAGCATTAAGAACCGACTGCTGTTTTGGGAGTAGTTATATTCAGTTTAATCATTAGAATTGAAGTAAATGTGATCACAAAAATATTATATTGTGCTATTAATAGGGTATGGATTACTCTCGGATCTCTAACCTCTCCTATGACTTATTTTTAAAGAGTCGAGCGTGGTGAGAACTTTATCCTTAGCTCGGAGCTATATCCTACAAGATATACAGGGTGTCCGCTCTGAAGTGTCCCACCCTT
The DNA here is from genome assembly GCA_958502075.1 of Orchestes rusci. NCBI lineage: Eukaryota > Metazoa > Arthropoda > Insecta > Coleoptera > Curculionidae > Orchestes > Orchestes rusci. The sequence continues at coordinate 26,564,143 of OY293305.1, read as the reverse complement.
GTAATGTTTTTGTTTATTAATCGATTTTCATTTTTTTTTTGTTTGTTAGGTCTCGTCAAACACTTTCTGAACATTATACCAAATCAGTTCCAGGGACGTACTTTTGGGTGATTATGGGGGTTCAAAGGGGGTCAAATCTCAGAAAATCGTATTAGGGGATTTTTTAGAAAAAGACTGACAACGGAATCTCAATCAGAATGAACAAAAACCTCCCTGTTCACATTAGAAAAATTAAAAAAAAATGTTACTATATTGTTTTTTTTTGTTAATTTGTTAATTTATTACTTTAACTGCTCATTGAGTCTTCCTGTACGTTTTAATAAATAAGATGTTAATAAAATCCCAGAATGTGTGTTTTAAACAAAAAATCATCGATACCTAATACAGGGTGGGCGACTTCAAAGTGGACACACCGTAGATCCGAGTGCTCGGACCCCTATACACAGCCTTTGCCAAATGCTAATGTTGTTGTCATACCCTGCTGATCAACTATAGAGAAATCTAATCCAGAATCAAATTGTACCAGATTGGGATGGACAATGCTCAGCCTAGAAATATTTCTAAAATTCTTGGTAATTCTTCCTAAAAATTGATAAACCATTCTTAGTGCATTTTTCTAGATATCATCTGAATGTTCAAGGTAAGATCAAATTAAATAAAAAGAAAATTATCACAACGAATTGAGAGAGTTGTATCCCAAGTTTCACATCAAGTCGACAGTTTAGTTAGCGAAATAACCTTGTGGAAATAAATTATTTACTACCAGCTCACCTACAAAGGGTTGAGTTTTCACAATATAAGTTGGACAATGATATCAATAACATAAATCATAAGAAAAAAATGATATACTCAAACTTCAATAAATACTTCAAAGTGTTCCGCTGCGAGACTACAGCACTCACGCAATGACAATCATATTTTCAAACTCTACCTCTTGTCCATGGGATAAAAGACATTTACGGCTATATAAAGTTAAAGCCGTGATAAATGCCGAGAGTTACATCTATTTTACTGGCGCCCTCCTCATTCTGACAATCAGGCAAAGAACTTTGCACATGATGTGAGCTTTTTGAACCCTCTGAAAAGTTCTACCAAATTAATAACAAATAATCTTGCGAGTGTTAGGACACACAGCATGGTTTGATCCCTGTCGCTTTAAAAAATATCGGGTAAGTAATACCATTTTATAATAAGACTATATTGAGATATTTCCCATGCTAAGAATTCTCCCGTCCTCAAACATCTCCAAATCGATGTTTCCACCTACAATCGGGGACGGGAACTAGTGGCCCGAAAAATATTCGATATTCACAAACTTAGCTAGTCAATCAGCAGAGGGCTCTGGGGAAAAGTAGAGCTTTCAAGTACCAACAGATGGTGATATTGTTTTTTAACTGCTTTTAAAGATGTGAATTATAGCTTTTGGATTTATATGTGAGAGTATTCTCAAGTGTACCAGGTGAAAATAATTTACGTCACCGAACTCTGGTAGATTATTTTTATTGTAAATAGTAACCGATATTAAAAAGGATTTTTTTCTATAAACATTTTAAAACACCTATTTTAGGTAGGTAAATGAGTTTGAAATTTTGCACTAGCTTTCTTAAAATTATTGCCTATCCCACGTCACACTTACGATCCAGTATGCCCAATTAGTGACCCTCATGCTATCGGGAATTTGAAAAAACGATTAAAAATTCACAATGATTGAAAATTACACTAAATAATGTTTTTGTTGCAAAATGTTTGCAACAAAATTTCTCAAACATCAATCTAAGGATGTGTTTAATATTTAAATATCATATTATTATTATGTGTATCGCGGAGTATAAAGGATACGAAAGATTTGTATATTTTTTTCGTTTTCCGAGTACATAATTAAATGATATTCAATAATTTGATAATAATAATAAAATGGTTCATTTATATCCCTCCAATGCCCATCAAGAGCGTTGTTGTAGACTTCAAAACAGTAATATTTGATGACCAAGTTTTGTCAGTTTAGTTTTTCTTCTCTTATGTTATGTAATAATAGTTCGATAAATTAGATCATATTATGCCCGATCAAACAAAATCACGTGGACAGTCTTGCAAATAAATGAAGTAGAATATACTTACTTATAAAATATTTTTTCATTATTTTAATATACAGTGTGTCCACAGATAGGGTTTCGGTATAAATTAAAATGACAAAAATTTTCCGAGTAACATTTTGATATTCTGAGAAAAGCTTCTGCTCGGTCTCAAACTAAGATGTTAAGAGAATGAGCCAAATCAATTCATTGAGAAAAGTTGTTTAGAATTAAAAGCTCGAGCAGTCTCAATTTCTAGACAAATTCGCCTTCTTTGATTCTGCAAGTAGAGTGCTTTTAATTTGATTTGTCACAAAAGACTGTAAAATATTTATTTTTTAAGCTAAAAAGTCGACCAAAAAAAGGAATTGTAGGGTTTTTCGTAAAGTCTTATTATAAAATAATACTAGGTACTACGGGAGTAGGTATACTGTTTAAGATTTCTTGAAATTGTAATCAGCCAAAAGTGTGGCGAAAACTAATTATCGAACGAACTTGAAAATATTTTTTTGAGGGTGATTTATGACCCATTCACCAATAAAAGTAGCGCCATTCAAGAAAACGTCTAGCCCGTTGGCTTTTCCCGGGTTTGGCCACCTGTTGTTTATATACATTTTATAATGTTTATTGTAAAATGCTTTACCTCAAAGAATATTTGTTCAAGAAATATTTAGTGTGCAAAGTGAGGTGCAGATAGTATATTCGTTGATTTGTTGATTCCCCTTTTGTTTTTTGTCGTTAAGTTCAGATGATTTTTGAGAAGAGAACCAAGGTAAGTGCCGCTATACTGTATATTTTACGCTTAACTCATATCGGAGGACAAGATATTTTTGTCATAGAAGGAAATGTTGAGATTGTTGATAGTGATAATGATTTTCTCGGGTGATTTTCTTAAAACATTTTGGAAATAAAAAATGTGTTGCGTTCTTGCCCTCCACCAATTTATTTTGAAAATACATGCAACAATGAAAAAAAACTGTTTGTTCAAACACAATGGAAAGGCTGTTGAAGAAGACTAGAGCTTCTGCTTTCTTTTGCTTTCTCAAAAGCCATGTCATAATAATTGGAATGTATAGATTTTTTTTTGAATTTATCTATCCATTATCTTAAATGACATAACAAATTTTCAATTATAGATAATCATAATTTTCAAAAAAATGTATGTAGTTTGGAAATACCCAAGGAAAATCAACATCACCAACTCAACTTCTAGCTGTTTGTGTATCTTTCCTTTCTCATGAACTTATTGACATGGTATTTTTGATGTTAAGATATAAGATCAATTGGACAATTCTGGTTCTAGTTTGCGATTTCATCTCCTATGTTTCTTCTGATATCTGTTGATAAGTAGAATAATATAATAGATTAATAATTATAATCATTATACAGGGTTTTCCTGAAATGACTGTACAACGTTTAATCACAAATTCCTTAATCAAAAATGAGGTGATCTAGGCAAACTTACCAATATCCACAATTGCTTCGTTAAGTCTACAGAGGGCGTCAAAGTTTCAAAAAAAAATGTTTTTTTCCACATTTTTCAAAAACGTTAAAATCAATTTTGATAAGTTTTGGTACCACGAACTTACGTTTTTTGTTTCTATAGCGACCAGTTAAAATTAACCGGAAGTGTATTATTTCTTTTGATTTTTTTTTGGCATTGACTTTTTGATGCTTCAGATATTTTTAACTAAAAGTTTAGTGTATTGGGGAGTTTTTCCCTTTCTTGAAAAATTTTGCTAAGATAAGTGGTTGTGCCAAAAAAAAAAATTTTTTAACTAGCTTCACAGATATTTTACCATTGATTTTTTTTTTTCGAGCGTAACTTCTTATCCCGTCATATTTTTTCAAGAGAGAAAAAACATTCTTACACACAGGGTTATTAGATGAAAACATCCGAATCATCAGAAAGTCAATTCCATAAAAAATCAGTGACGTCATATGCAGCTATATCTTCATATTTTTTATGGAATTGACTTTATGATAATTCAGATGTTTTCATCTAATAATCCAGTGTGTGAGAAAGTTTTTTTCTCTCTTGAAAATATTTGCTGGGATAAGTAGTTATGCTAGAAAAAAATTAATCAATAATAAAGTATCTGTGTACCTAATTGAAAATATTTTTTTTCTGGCACAACCACTCATCCCAGCGAAATAACTTAGACCCAGTGGTGTTCCAGAAACACATCACGACGACGGCGACGAGGCCGAACAAGATTCAGAATCTGAAGAAGACATACCTGCTTGCGTTCCTCAACAAACAGACTTGGAGAGATGTTCTGAAGCAATGTTTGCGGGCTACCGCGCAAGCAAATTATTTAAAATGAAAAACTGTATGCAGTGCAAAGACATACTCATTTCAAGCAAACCATTGGAAAAAGGTTCACAAGATACTCTAATTATTTTTAGACAATTTGAAAAAAGACCCGAATCCAGCGGTCTCTGTGCTCCAACTGATCTATGCAAAGTTGTTTGCCACACGGGATTATCAGTTTTTGAAAAACATTATAAAAAACAATATTTCAAAAGCTGTGTAAAACAATTAATGATCAATAAGGTAGAGGCTATTTTAGGACCTGATCTGAAAAAATATTCATGTTGTATTAACCATTGTATGCTATCCTTTTAACTTGTTGTTTCAAAAGGCTGTGAAATAATTATTTTTTCAGTTATAAGATTGAATAAAAGAAAAAAAAAATAATAATGGGTAATGTGAATAAAGAACAAGTAAAAGCTTTTACTCAATTCTTTTGAGATAAATAACTGGCAAAGATAGTATTATAGCAAAAGCTTTCACTTTTCATTATTCATGCCACCCAATGTTCTTGGTCATTACCATTTCATAATATAAATTGTTGTATGATAATATAGGTATTTGATATTTTACTTCACATTCATATCACAAAAATGCAATATACAGGGTCCTTCATTAGTGCGTCGGGCAATCCTAGCGTGGTTATTTACAAAAGTAGAAAAAAAAGTTTTATACAAAAGTTGTAGAATGTGACTTTATGCATATTTTAAAAATATTTTCAAACATACAGGGTGCGTCACAAAAGTATGGCACGAAAAAGTATGATTTTTTTAAATGGAACCTCCTGTATATTGATTGATATTTCAATTCTTTCTTCAATTTGGAACAAAAATTTTGATACAACTAATGTTCCTAAATTCAACCGTTATCGAGATATCGCGTTTTAAAAATGGCATTTTTGCAACTTTGACATGCTATAAAACTCAAACTATTCAAGTTAAAGAAAAATGGATTGCACATTCCTATCTTAACTTTTCAAGAGCTATTCAGGGAGATTAAATCCATTATTGTGAAAAAATGTCAAAATGTGCCGAAAAAAGTTGACAGTTGACGTTACCTTCTATCCAAATGACAGAAGAGCTCTTGAAAAGTTAAGAAAGGAAAGTGCAAACCATTTTCCTCTAACTTGAATAGTTTGAGTTTTATAGCATGCCAAAGTTGCAAAAATGCCATTTTTAAAACGCGATATCTCGATAACGGTTGAATTTAGGAACATTAGTTGTAGCACAATTTTTGTTCCAAATTGAAAAAAAAATTGAAATATCAATTAATATACAGGGGGTTCCATTTAAAAAAATCATACTTTTTCGTGCCATACTTTTGTGACGCACCCTGTATGTTTGAAAATATTTTTAAAATATGCATAAAGTCACATTCTACAACTTTTGTATAAAACTTTTTTTTCTACTTTTGTAAATAACCACGCTAGGATTGCCCGACGCACTAATAAAGGACCCTGTATATCGTTTAAATATTTTTTGGGTGATTGTATTTAGACTACTCTTTTTGAAGGCTGAGTCAGAACAGTTTGTCTATCTGGTTATCTATACAACGTGTCATAAAAAGTAGAACATTCATTGTCTTTCATAAGATTCAATGTTACCATGTTCAGATACAAAATTTCTTCCTTGAAAAAGAAGATATCATGTCAACTCAAAAATTAAAATGTTTAGGGACATACTCCTTTCACGGAAAAAAAGCATAAAAGCATAGGTACGGAAGAGTTCATTGTTTTTGAGATATAGGGTGTTTCGAACTTTAAAAAAAATTACGCCACTGACTTTATTGTGATTTTTATTTTTTTCTTGAATGACTCGACCAAAAATACAACAATTTTGTCTTATAGATTTTTTTTTGTATCTGGCCTAGATTTATTTGTTGTAAAATACTTTACCCGTGTAAAGAGAGTATAAAAATAATTTGCGGAGTTTGAAAGATTGTTTTTTTTTTGACAACGAGGCCATCAGATACGAATAAACTCTAAGAAAACTCTAAGTAAAAAAGTTATATTTTTGTATGTTTCATTTCCGAAAAAAATTATATTTAGTCAGTCGATGAAGTCAGTGGCGTTTTATTTAACAAAAATATTTGGTAAGATGGCCGTCGGGACGGCACTGGTCTTTATGATTTCTATCTAGCTAAGGCTACATTAGGCTTTCATTACAAAAAATTGATCTGCCAAATTTAAAAAAATCGATTCAAGGATATCTGTAACATTTGTAAAAGACCTTTTTTTTTAAGTTTAACTCCATGCCTCTTGAAAACCATGCACTTTCGAATCCACGTTCATATAAACTTTTTTTGTGAAATAGCTCAGGAATACGCTCTTAAATTTGAAGTACGCAATTATTAAACACCCTGTTCTTATATAGACAAAAACAGAAATTATTACTGAAAAAAGTTGATCAGAACTGAAGACCATGTTCAAATATGCAATTAGATAATCAAAGATAGGTTTCTCTATTGTCCACCAATTTTTCTATAATGAATGATGAATATTTAGCTTTTGTGTTATTTCTAAAAATACGATAACTTTTTTGTTTCTTGATCTTGTCTAACAATTTTGCAAATTAAACACGTGATGAATGCATATTTAATATTGCCAATGGGAAAATACATATAAATAATGTTTCTGTATAAACGGGTGTAATGACTGTAATGGAAAATTGGCAATTTTTACGAAAATATGAAAAAATCTAGATTATCAAGTACTGATGCCATCAATGTTTAAAACAACATTAAACGGTGGCCACGGTGTCTACTAATGTAGTAATCACCGATTAAAGACCCTCATCTAACCTCCAATTTGCTCCAATAGTCACGCTTATAATATCCAAGAGTATTCATATAGATACTCTTTGCTGATATCACATGATCTATTAAGTATTTACCTGGCGCAGAGATAATGGCGTATGGTACTGCAATGAGAAAAAGAGAGTGAGAGAAAAATACTTATTATTATACGTATATGGTGAGAGAGAGGATTGCTTCAGCACCGTCCCTTTTTTGATCATGTAGGGAAATTCGTGTTGACTTTTTCATTCATTTAGTTTATTTTTGGGTAAGTATTTTCAAAACTACTACCAACTAGCCATGATGACGAGGAGGTAGAGAACTTCTATGATGATATAACTACGGCTCTCACTGACCAACAAGCGCAATACACGGTTCTGTGCGGAGATTTCAATGCTAAAATGGGAATGAAGCAGGACACCGCTGAAACCCCTTTGGGCAACTTTGGACTACCAGGCAGAAACGAACGAGGTGAAGAAATGCTGGGCTATCTGTTACAGAATAACCTATTTCAGATGAATAGCTTTTACAAGAAAAAGTTAAATAGAAGATGGACATGGGAAAGCCCGGATGGACACACAAAAAACGAAATAGTCTACATCATTACGGACAAAAAACGCATCGTCAAAGATGTGACAGTACTGAATAGGTTCTCTACCGGAAGCGACCATAGACTCGTACGGGCTAAAGTAGTTATTGATATCGATAAAGAGCGCCACAGAATGGTCAAGCAGAAAACAAATAAACCTTGGACGAGACCAACAGATATAGAGGGATTCCAGCGCGCTATAGATGTTGGATTGGCAAACTGCGACGCAAAATCAAACGAAGATGTCAACACTCTCAATGACATATTAACCAGTGCCATGATAGAAAGCCAAAATAAATATTGCCCAAAAACACAAAAGGAAGAAAAATTGAGCCAAAATACAAGGCAAATGATCCAAGAAAGAAGAGACCTCAGAAGTAAAGGAAAGGCTAACAACGAGCAAAAAGAAGCAAATAAAAAGGTGGCGAAAGCCATAAGACATGACATTAGAACATTCAATACAAACCACATTCAACAAACGATCGAAAATAATAAAAGCTTGAAGGTTATGAGAAGGAAACTTGGAATTGGAAAAAAGCATATAATTAAACTAAAGAACAAACAAGGTATAACAACAGCAAATAGAGACGAAATTCTGAAAATAGTGGAAGACTTTTATCAGATCCTGTACACAAGCCAAAACGAGGATATGCTAAACTCTAGTACAGATCCGGACATAGTGACAGCCAAAAAAGGGATTGTAAATCAAGGTTCAGAAGAATTACCATGCATCACAATAGACGAAATAAAGCTCGCGTTAAGGAGAACAAACAACAACAAAGCTCCCGGGGAGGACAATGTAGTTGCAGATACAATAAAAATCGGTGGCCCACGTTTACTAGAAAAGATCACAGTGCTTTTTAACTTGTGCATATACAACAGTACAATACCAGACAAATGGAACAATGCCATCGTAATACTACTACATAAGAAAGGTGATATAGCGGAACTTGAAAACTATAGACCGATAAGCCTTCTGAGCCACCTCTATAAATTGTTCACAAAAATAATAACGACGAGACTTGAGAAAAAATTGGATTTTTATCAACCTCTAGAGCAGGCGGGATTCCGGGCTAAATTTGGAACAAACGACCATCTGCAAAGCATAAAAACGGTTATCGAAAAAAGCATTGAATACAATAGACCACTAGTTCTTGCTTTCGTAGACTTTCAAAAGGCCTTTGATACGGTAGAGCCGAATGCGGTCCTCAGCGCATTACAGGAATGCCAAGTTGATTACAGATGCTCAAAACTAATTTACAATATCTACAAACATGCTACAATAATGGTAAAACTCCATGAAAATACTAAATGCATCCAAATTGGCAGAGGGGTTAGACAGGGAGATACGATGTCGCCCAAACTCTTTATCACAGTTTTGGAATATGCTTTTAAAAAACTCAATTGGGAAAATAAAGGCCTTAACATAGATGGTCGAAACTTAACAAACCTACGTTTTGCGGATGATATAGCTTTGCTCTCAGATAACCTTAGAGACATTAAAGATATGTTGAAAGAACTAGAAAAGGTATGTGCTGACGTAGGTTTAAAAATGAATATTTCAAAAACAAAATATATGACAAATTTAGTTCCCAGTGAGCAAATTTTCATTGGTGATGAAGAAGTAGCTTTGGTGGAAAAATACAATTATCTTGGTCATGAAATCCAAATCTCACGAGACAACCAAACATGCGAAATGAAAAGAAGAGTTACACTATCTTGGGCAGCCTATGGAAAACTTGCGGAAGTCTTTAAAAGCGACATGCCACAATGTTTGAAGAGGAAGGTGTTTGATCAGTGTGTACTGCCGGTCATGACCTATGGGGCTGAAACCTTAACACTAACCACAGCAAGTGCTAAGAAACTTATGGTAACACAGCGCAAGATGAAGAGGTCCATGCTCGGAGCGTCACTGCGGGATCATATAAGAAATGAAGACTTAAGAAGAAGAACCGGCGTCACAGATGTAGTTATCCAAATTCGCAAACTCAAGTGGAAGTGGGCTGGACATGTGGCACGAATGATGGACGGGAGATCGACGGGAGATGGACGAAAAGGCTACTGGAGTGGAGACCGCGCATGGATAAGAGAAGTAAGGGAAGACCCCCTACACGTTGGACAGACGATCTAAAGAGATGTGCAGGCAACTGGATACAGAGAGCTCAAGACAGGAGGGAATGGGCAGAAATAGGGGAGGCTTATGTCCAGCAGTGGACACAGACAGCTGAATGATGATGATGATGATGATTTTTAAAATTGTTTTTGCTGACAAATTTTGAGCAGAATACGTATAAAATATCAAGTGATTTGAAAATTTATACAAATTGTCCATTGCATTGCGTATTTAAACGTGGTTCTTAGTTTCGATCAACTTTTTTTGAAAACAACCTTTCATATTGTCAAAAATAAAGGTTCTTTACTCTTGAGCAAAATACATATTTTCTAATGAACCTCGTATATGACTAAAAAAAATTTTAGCACATGATTGTGTTTCAGACATGAACATGTAGAATTCAGAACTTTTTATAAAGAATAACTTGTTTTCTTTAGTGAAAAAGTTTTCCAAGTCTCCGTAACTTGGAACCATATGCCATTGGTTCCAGGTTACGGTTACGTACTGTATACCTGATCTTCATTCTTTACCTGCAAAAGAACCCATTACCATTTCATAATTTTCAATAACAAATAAAGATCAAGTACCTTTGAACTTTACTTTGAAACACGTTGATTAATTTCCATATATGCATTAGAAAGTACCTATACAGGGTCTTTGTTCTAAAGGGACAATCAGCCTTATATCGGAAAGTAATAGTGATACGCTTATACAAATTCACACTCTTTTTTTTTAAATAGTGGCAGTTTTCTATCAATTCCGGTTATACCGGAAGTAGATACCAACTTCCTTATTTTAAATGGGAACCCCCATTTTATATTTCCCATTCAGATTGCTTTTTGAAAATCAAGGACAGATTATCCGATATTATCCATGGTCATCTTTGATCATTTTGGAGATATTTCCATTTTAAGAAAAAAAATGAGTTAGGTGAGGGGGGTACTCTGAAGCTTTGTATCTCAGAGACTATAAGATGTAAAACAATAAACTTTTGGAGGTTTCTATAGAAAATGCTGGTCATCTAAATAGCCTTGATCAATTTTTACAATAATCTACAGTTTAAGATCTGACAATTTAAGAAAAACAAGAAACTTCGGTTTTTCCAAAAAAACTCAAATGGAATGCCCCATTTTCAATTCAGATATGGATTCTTAGCAGAATTTTCTTCCGATTGACACTACATTGTCACATACTTTAAATTGATAGTTTTTAAGTTATTTACATTTTAAAATTAATCCATTAAAAAAAATGCAGATAACTTGAAAACTATTAATTTTAAATAGAGTATTATGTTATTTATGTTTAAATATTGAGATCAGTTTATCAAATGACATCTATGGCCATCTCTCAACGATCTGGAAATATTTGCATTTTAAGAAAAAAAATTCAGTCAAGTGAGTTACTTTGACGGTTTGTATCTCGGAGACTATTGGACGTAAAACAATATGAATTTTGAGGGTATGTTTCTATAAAAAATGCTGGTTATTTAAATGATCATTATCATTTTTCACAATAATCTACTACATACCACAAATTATAAAAAAAAATCTTTTTCAAAAACTCCGGTTTTTCAAACGGAATTCTTCTTGTTCTAATTCAGATAGTAATTCTAGACAAACTCTTCATTCGATAGACATGACATTGTGCTCTACATAAAAAAAACAAAAGACTTATCTACTGTTGAATGCCCCTTTTTCCATTTCAGATATTGATTATAGATAAAATTTCTTTCGGTTGACACTTCATTGTCCCACAGCCAAAAGTGATATCATGTTATTCAATTTTTTTTCAATAAAGTAATTTGAAAATGTGAATAACTTCAAAACTATCAATTTTAGGTAGGTATAAGACAATGTAGTGTCAATTAAACGAAAATTTTGTAAAGGATTAACATCTGAAATAATACATGAGACATTACACATGGAAAACCCGAGCTTTTTTGGAAAAACTGAAGTTTTTTTTTTATGTAAGGGAAGTTTTTTGTTTTTCATAATTTGCCAGGACCCTGTAGATTATAGTAAAGAATGATCAAGATCATTTGGAATACCAGCATTATAGGTAACCCCAAAATTTAATTTTTTTACGTCTAAAAGTCTCTGAGATACAGAGCCTCAAAGCACCCAGGTTAACTCTCATTTTTTTCTTAAAAGGCAACTATTTCCAAAATGGTCAAAGAAGGCCATATATATTATTCAGTAAACTGACCTTAATTTTCAAAGGAATCTAAATGTGAAATAAGAAAATTTGGGTTCTCATTTAAAGTGAGGAAGTTGGTAGCTACTTCCGGTATAACCGGAAGTTATAGAAAACTGCCAGTATTTTAAAAAAGTAGTTCATGGTCGAGAACCTTTGTGTGAGAATTTTTATGAGCGTATCACTATTACTTTTAAAAGAAAGATCCTGTATAAGCACTGGTTTGATTAATTTTTGAAGTGAACAATCACTACTTGTTGAATAAATGTTATTAGATTTCCAGATAAGTAATTTGGTGTGAAGTTTTTGATGAAATGTGGCGGAATACCCAACAACTTCGACAGATACACGGAGTCCCAGGCCGGGATTTCAAATTGGAGTTGCAAAGGATGAATGCGTTCATCGAACAACAGTGAGTAAAACTGTGAAATTTGTATTGACTAAAATAATTGAAAAATCACATATTTGGATACGTTTCTCCAAAAATAATGTTGCTGAAGCCCAACAAGAGTGGAGTGTTAAGTATCAGTTTCCTTGTGCATTTGTGCCATAGATTGTACACAAATAAGAATTCCGAAACCATCTGAGCATGGAGACGAATACTATAACAGAAAAGGTTACTTTAGCATAAATGTACAGGCAACATGTAACGCAAAGGAAGAATTCACTTCCATAGACAGTCAGTGGTCCGGGTTAGTGCACGACAGTAGAATACTAAAGAATTCTGCGATTTATGTCCAAATGAACAATATGCGGCATAATAATGTGGTGTTATTAGGTGATTCAGGTTATGGAATCAGTCGTTGCGTTTAACAGACTGTTTACGAAAGAAAGAGTCATCATCGAAAGGTGCTTTGGCCAACCGAAGAGAAGGTTTCCAGTTTTGCAATATATGGTTAGAGTAAAACTAGACAGAGTTGCATCTGTTATCATCAGTTTTGCGGTACTTCATAATGTATCAAAGTATTTAAATGATCCACTTCCTGTCGATGAAGAAGATGCCACGAATGATGAACAAGAAGAGGATTACAATTTAGAAAATGAAGATGAAAATGTTAGGAGAAGTGTAAAAAAAAACTAAACTGTACGTTGAAGTTTCGGGATCTTGGCTTTCGGGACCTTGGCTTACAGGATCTTGGCCTTGGGGATCTTGAGTTTCGGGTACACTTTGACGTAGCTTGTTCAATAAAAGTTTTTCTCGCTCGATCTGCATGCGTGTGAGTTTTAATTGTCCAAGAAGAACTAATCTTTGTAGCTCCACTGTGGTTAATGTTGCAATGTCTTCTGTTTCTTCCACTTGCAGCTTATTTTTTTTTGGTTTTGATGGTGTATTGCAATGAGGTGGTCTGACTGAAATATGCCTTGTTTCCGTTGTTTTTTGCATTTCTGCAACCTTTTCCAATGGCTTCAATCCCGTTGTCGCCGCTCCAGAAATTTTGTGCCATGTTGGATTTTTGCCATCTTTATTTATAATATCCAACAATTTTTTTTTCCCAATCTTTCAAAATAATTTTTTTATTTCCAGTTCATACCTGTTTTTCTCTTTAATTCGTTTTTCATATTTTGATTTTTTTTTTAATTGTTTTATATTAATACTTTTTACATAAATGTTTGGTATGATTCTTGCATCTTAATCAAGGAATCTTCCTTCATTTTTCTAATTAATGGCAACTGCGATTTATCAAATAATACATTGTGATTGGATAAGGCCTCTATGAAGCGCAAATTGCCACTTTGTTCTTCATTGACGTCGGAGTCATTAGATTCACTACTACTTATGTCGTACTCGTCACTCATTTTTAACAAATAATCAAATAATTTCACAAACGTGCGTTTGCTGATGATTGTAATAACGAACTGAAATGAAAAATATGTTGACAAAAATATTCAATACGGCCTGAGAGTTGAAATAGGATGTTTTAAAAAAATCCCAATAATTGATAAGAACAACAGATGTGTTTGCTGCTGTGAGTCTAAACTTATTTTTTTAAGTATAAGCTTATAAGTATGAGCAAAATCTTATTCACACATTTTTCAGTATGTACTTAAACTTATAGCTGAATATAATAAGATTGTTCTTGTGCTGGAACTTAATTCTTAAAGTAAACACTTATTTTTTATTCACACTACCCATTCCAATCAGGTACCTAAATCAAAGAAAAAACGATATGCAAAGCTGGCGCTACCTGAAATTATTTAATTTCCATATTGCAATCCAAGAAATATTCCGGAAAATAGCATCATAGCATAAAAAGCATTCTGAAGTTTGATGGTTTGAATCCGAGAATAACGTACCATCATGTTGTTCTGCGACTTTCTTTTTCGACGTTATACCACGCCTCCTTAAAAAAGAGATCTGTAGTATTCTGTAGGAACGAAATGCTGATAATCGTCAACCAGGGGCTTTTTAATTTTTGTATAAAAGTGCTGCTTTGCGCCAACTAACAGGCTTTTGTTGAGTTACCAAAAATCGGAGAATTTTTAAGTTCAATTCAGGACTTCATTATACCTGATTTTATTTACCTAAATTGAATTTTTTTTGCTGGTTGTTGTATTCTCTTTGATTAAAAATGTACTTCCAAGATTTGTAACATACTGACAAACATTTTCTAGACAAGAAAAACATGCAAAAAGTGGTTTTCCGCACTATCTTATATGTGTGAGAGCCTAATTGACTTGTTTTTTTTTTGTGTGTTGAAGGTTTAAGAGAATATAATATATGCTTCTGTTAGTAACTCCTATAAGATGCTTTACAGGAACGAGTGAGTGACCCTGGTACAGCTCAAGTGCATGACGCACCGTGTCTTTAAGCCGCCATGTTCACTGGAACGCAACAGAACGTCAGTGGGACTTTGAGTCAAGTTGACAGTGTCAATTATTGTTATAAGTGGAACTATCACCTATCCTATCTCGTTTTTGTAATTTTTATCATTGCACAACTTAAAACTGAATATTGATCGTAAACTTGAAAAAAACCATCAAATCAAATATTTTATAACATGTCACATTTGGCATTTATCCATTGTCAATATGGGGTTGCACCAGGGTGAAGGAAAAGGTAAAATTGGTGTCTCACGCCCCGATCACCTGAACGATCAAAATTGAGTGTGAGTCGATCCGGGTGCGCACCAGCTAGCGCATTCTGGTACTCAATTCTCCAATTGATCCGTATACGAATATGCATTTGATTTTGTACACAATTCGTATACGGATTTAACTGGAGAATTGAGCACCTGTACAGTCGTTCCTTGGCGTTCGTTCAGGGCGTTCGCTCATGGCGTTCGTGTAAGCGCCTGATGAACGCCAATCCGTATTCCGTATAATATGCTGACGTCAAATGGGGTTCCTGACAGTGTTCGTTACCGTCTACAGGCGTTCGTGCAATCACGGATAGGAAAGTAGTCGTTGCTTGTCATTGAGAATGTTTTTTTGACATTCAGTTGAAAAGTAATATCGCGCACTGCGTTCAAATTTCGGCTCGAGTGCTTGGGCGGTCGTTTTATATGCAACGATCGTGGGTGTTCGGAACGTGTTTTATAATTCAGTCAGCGTTCGATCGATCAACGAGCGCCCGAAACGACCGCCTGTACAGAATGCGCCTCAAGAGCTGCGCCACAGACCGTTCCACCTAGGGATTCATCAAGCCAAGTAGCTTGACTATTTTTTTAGATACTTGACTTAAATGTTTCTCTCATACATGTTGTCAAAACTGGTGAAATAAGTGATTTTCTTTCTTTATTCTACTGAGAACAGATATAAATAGATACATTCTATAATCACAGTGATACCTTGATTTTTGTGTGAAGACAGGTTTTTTTTCGATTATATGAATAACTATTGAATTGTCAAGAAATGGTCTTGTAAGTTGATGTCGACTTGAAAATATAATAAGCCTTGTTGGCGTTTAAACAGAACTTGAGTATTATTCCCTTTGTCAGATGATTGTCTGTCATTCAAAGCTTGATGGTTTTGTCTAGACATCCTAGGATTCTTTGTCATCATATTCTTGTAGTTCGGTAATAAGCGATGAAATAAAGTGGTTTATTGACCAACTACTGTACACGTCTTTGTTTGTACAGATTTGGTGAGTATTATTATAAGTGAATAGAATGGTTATAATAATCATTACATACATCAACAATTATTATGAATGCGAATGAAAATTCACAGTTGAACAAAAACAATTGAAAAATGAAGGTAAGCTTCAAGATGGTTGCATGGATGCGTTCAAAACACGTTCCAACAGGTGCTTGCCTTGGAACATTATACTAAAACACACAAGGTAACCTTACTAGTTCGACGAAATTGAAACCGCTTCGCGCATTGCGTAGGAAAGATATGGGAAAAATAGTTGTCGATAACCGAACACCCTATGCATTCTAGATGAGGGGGAGTACCGTAGAGGATGCGCGTGAGATTATCTTGGTTGTTGTAGTTTCATGGCTTTGGCATGGTAACAAAAGCGCGCAATGTTAACGCTTGCGCACGAAATCGATTCAAACAGTTCCGTGACAGTTTTGAGATCATTCAAAAATAGCGTATTGGAACAAATTTATATCTTCTGTTCATTGTATTTAGGCATGGCAGCACAATACACTAACAACGGTATGTTCTCCATATTGAAGCAAGTTTCGCTATAGAGAACATTGTTCGGCTTTAACTTATTTATTTTAGTCACCTCCACCTTTCGCTGGTCAACGGCTACTTCCTCAGCCGACACGATATGACCCAGGTATTGTACTTCTCTCCGGAACAGTTGGCATTTCTTTGGACTCAGCTTCAAACCGGAACTTCTGAGTCTTTGGAATACCTCCTTCAAGTTCTTCAGATGGTCTTCAAATGATTTGTCAACCACAATAATGTCATCCAGGTACACCAGACATGTTGACCAGGATAGTCCTTTGAGCAGAATCTCCATCAGCCGCTCGAACGTAGCAGGCGCGTTGTAAAACCCAAATGGCATAACAGTGAACTGCCACAGCCCAGCTCCAACGCTGAAAGCAGTTTTCTCTCGATCTTCGGGGGCCATTTCCACCTGCCACTATCCGCTTTTCAAGTCCAGGGTTGAGAAAATCTTCGATCCGTGGTAGCGGGTAGCAGTCCTTCTTCGTCACGTTGTTCAGCTGATGAAAGTTCACACAGAATCGAGTTGAACCGGCTTTCTTTTTAACTAGAACAACTGACGATGACCACGGACTACTAGAAGGCTCGATGACACCGCCTTTCTCCATGGCCTGGATTATCTTTTCCGCCTCTTCCTTCTTGGCCAAAGGTTGGCGGATCGGTCGTGCTCCCTCTGTGTTGATGGGGTGTCGCATCACGTTTGTTCACCCCTTTCCCCCAGTCCCGTTGTCGAAGATGTCGCCGTGATTCCTTATCAGACCTCACAATCGTTGTTTTGCTATCCAGGTCTTTTGAAAAGGTGACAACTAACTTCTCCATCTCTCCGGTGAATTCAGAGATGGTCTTTTCAGTCTCACATATTTGTCGCACCACAGAGGAAATTGACGAACAGAGCCCCAAAACTGTGTCCCTTGCCAAACTTACAGAGTGATAATTGACGTTCATCACTCCCACAGGCACAGTCTTTCCCACATGTACCAGGCTCTTTCCACATGCAATGCCTCGTCCTACTTTAGAATCGTGTATCTTAGGCTCAAACATCACGATGCTTCCTTCTTTCATCTCCCCATCCAGGCGAGCCCACAAAATCATCTCGCTTCTTTCAGGAATTGAAGCATCCCCAGCCAGCAAAACATGAACTGTCTCTTTCTCTTTCCCATGCAGTCGCTTCAAATTCCAAGGCTTTGGCCAGAGCGTCGACTAGTCTGTCGGGTCGATGGAGTATCAGGGACTGCCTCATCTCCTGATCACGAAGACCATCCAAAAAGGCCTGCACTGCCAGCCTCTCCATCACATTTTCTGGCGTGGTTGGATAAGCCAGTCTTGCCAGGCGATCAACATCCGCTTCAAACTCCTGCATGGTTTCGTTGGACTTTTGGATGCGATTCTTCAACTCGAACATCGTAGTTCTTCTGTTCCTGGGTGTTCAGCGTCTGCAGGACTTCCGTCGCCTTCCCACGAAGTTCCAGTGTCAGTGCCAGAGCTTTCTTGGTTGCGGTCCATCCATTTGCCCTTGCCGCTGCCTCGAACTGACGATGGTTATTGTTCCAGAACAGCTTGCTATCAAACTGAGGGGCTTTCATGTGGACTCGCACGGTATCAGACTCCATTTTAGCACCTTTGCTCTCGAATGTCACTTTTGGTTGTTTCTTAATCACTGCTACTTGTCTTCACACTTCCTCGATTTCTTCTTCCAAAGTCTTCATTGTATCTCCAAGTTTTGCTTCAAATCGTCGCTCAAGGTTCTCAATTTCTTCCGTTACCTGATCCTTCCAGAAGTTGTAGTTGTCCGCCAGCTGTTCCTTGATTTTCTTTCCCATTATTCTAGAAGATTCTACAAACTTCTCTTCCAACATCCTGGAATTCTCTTCCTTTTTTCTGGGGTTCTCTTCCATGGCTTCCAAGCTGGAAGAATCCTCTAGTTCTTCCAGCTTCTCTTCCATTTTTCTGGAGTTCTCTTCTATCTTTCCAGAATTTTCTTAAAGTTGATCCTCCAGCTCATCTTTCAAATTTTTTGACAACTTCTCAACTACTGCGTCAGGATCGGAAATTTCAAATTGGAACGTATCAGGATCCATGCCTTCTTCCATCAAAGTCTCACGAAGCCTTGTTTGTAGATCAGTTTTCTTACCGCTACTATCCAGGTAACGCCCCTCCAATTTACTCTTCAACTCGGCGAACTTCTATCTGGATAAAAACACTAGTTTCGCAGCCATTACAGCGAATATTCATGTCCGTTTCTATAGCAAACAATAAATCCCAGTTTTGACACCAATGAAGCAAGTTTCGCTATAGAAAACACTGTTCAGCTTTGACTAATTTATTTTACAAGTCACTATGTACAGAACTCACTATTTACAAACAAGATCACAGCTTATTTATGTTTTACGATTTATATTTCACGACGTATTCAGAACTGAACTCGCTTAAATGACGGATCTCATTTTATACCCTCGACAGGATTGAAAGAACTTTCCAGAGATTTTTAAAAAAGCAAAGAATATTCGATGCCATCTAGCCTCGCTAGAATGTACCAGAAGCCAATCGATTTGGCGCCTTCACCATTTACTGAACAATGTTTCGTCACATGATTTTTGCATATTTCCACGTTCATTGGATGATCATGTTATGTGACATGCTCTATTAAACATGGTATCATGATGAGAAACATCCAAGCTCATCACAATTGAGATCACGGTGTGATCTGATTGCTATTCTTCAGAAAGTGTGAAACACTCAAATGAAAGTTCGATGACTAATGGATGGGGACGTTTTCGAAAAAACGCTCGGACCTTTCGATTGATATTTTGATTCCACATTTTTCCAGGAAAACCATTCTGGGTGCGTCATGTAGCACTGGCTGGTACCAGCTTTGTTATTTTAAATACAAACACTGTATATCTTCCAGTCTTTGGATTTCTAAAAAAATGCTAGATATATTTCATGCATAATGTCTTATACCTATCCTTCAACTGTTTCGGAAATAATCGTTGTTTCGAGGTTTATAAAACTTATCTTATTTATAATACTAATCTCCCAAAAAAAGTAGGTGCAATCATTTCACCGTGTGTTTCTACTGATAGGGAGATATTAAAAAATTGTCTGACTGCATGACAGTGGTTTCAATTTTTTTACATCTTCCAGAAATAGACAGTATCACTACTCGGTATTTATTGATTTTTTGAGTGCGTTCTAGCGAATTTCTTTCATGTGAACAATTCCATTTTTGCAATATTATTTTTTGCAATAGATTTGGAAAAACTTGATATCTCCAAAACAGTTAAAGATTGAGATAAAGTACCTACATAAAATATGAATAACATACAAGGTGTTTAATTCAGAATAACCAGATTGGTATCATCCACTGCTACGTAACACACACTGTATAAAAAGTTTTTGCTGGAAAAATGTACAACCAAAAATATCAATCCACGTGTCCGTGCGTTTTTTCCAAAACGTCCCCATTCATTGCTTATTAAATTTATACCATTTGGCCGTTCCACAATGTAAACAACCAGGTATCATTTCTCGTAAAAATGCCATTTACACCTAAGAATCTGCTTTTTCTTCCAAAATCGTCATAAGTCTAACACTTTTTCATCGAAGAATGTCACATGTGCGCTGTTTCAAGAACACCACTTTTCTAATTTTCTTTTTCAAAAACCTCTTACTGACATGTCAGTGTGTTTTTTTAAAAAAAATCATTAGGAATAATTCGGTAGGAAGCATTTTTTATATCCTTACTGCTACTATTAAAAATTAGGATGCCGGAGAGTTCTTTCTTTTTCCAAAATATATTAATTTTGGTCTAATTATGTTTTTTCCGGAAACGCTTCTATATTCATTTCAAGTTCAGAGAGTAGTGGAATTTGTGATTCAATTTTATTTTCAATGACTATATCAGATAGTATGCTGCTGGATAATGATAATATAAAACGAGTTAAATCATATTGTCATATTAGTACTGTCAAATGGGGTTACTTGGGACATTTTGACCATGGTGGAAATTATTGACGGTTGTCTTTTTTACGTCTCATGAAACAGTCATTATTGCAGATGAAAATGTAGCTACAGTTTGCTAGAAGATATTTTCTCAGATTTCATCAAAATAACTCAAACGATAAGTAATTCTACATATTTTCATACGACAAGATTTTTTATCTGAAAATGTAACACAAAAACTTTAGTTGGAAGTTGTTATTTGGAATGTATTGGAATTTTGTCTAAATATTGATAGCATGAGTATGTCCGAAAGTATTCCTGTAAGTATTTTTGCATTTAAACTTTTTCATATTGTGATGTATTTATGTTAGGATATTAGGATAAAACATTTGGCAAGCACGCGTTTTCAGTTGTTCAGATTTTTTTGTAAATAGGTGGACAAAAAAGGAGTGACATACCGCACGTTGATCAGTATGAATAGAGGACTAATAATTTGTTCACGTGTTTAATTGTTTTTATTCCTGGACATTACACTTGGCGACGATCGGTTCTCACGTTAAGTAATTAAAAGGAATAGGAGAGCACTAAGTGAATAGTGAAAAGATTCTAGTAGTGATAATTGATTGTGATAGCAATGTCGGCAGTTGGAGATATTGGTCTCAAACTACATTTTGATCCAAAAACTAGTGATTGGAATGTGTTTCTTAGCAGACTGTCCCAGTATTTTATTGATAAGGAAATTAAGGATAATTGAATGAAATGCGGCGTGTGCCAGAAGACACGGGTTTTGATAATTTGACAAAACATTTGACGCCTTATTTCGAAGAGAAAAATGTAATGTGGATGGAAAGAGGAAAGTTCTACGCAGCGTACAAGGAAGAAAAGGAAACGGCACAACAGTGCTCTACACGTCTCAAAGGGCTATGTAGCAAATGTCAATTTGGGGCTAGTTCAGACACTAAGCTGACAGATATCTTCATCAACCATTACAATGAAGGCAGGACAAAAAATAACCTGTATTCTCTCAAGGCGTCGGCCTGTTTTGGTGTGGCAGTAGAGGCTGCGTGTCTTCATGAAGCAATAACAGAATCAGGCATCAAAGACGCATCTTCACTACCTTTGGTAATTAAAAGGGAACCGGAACCTTCCGCGGACGTTTTTAAATTCACAAAAGGTAGAGGGACCCCGATCCAGAATCAGTCAAGATCAGGATTTCACGGAAACAATGGCAACAGGGGAGCTGGCACTTCCACTTTTTAGGCCAGGCAGTACCAAGTCCGAGACAGGGGCCAGGAGAGGGACAATTTGGCGATAACGCCACAGCTATCAGGAACAACAATAGCAGGTTTAGAAATAGTGGTTTTAGCGGTAAGTGCTTTTGATGTGAGAGAAATCATGCAGCCAATCAATGCCCTTACCAGGAGTATATATGTAATTCATGTCATCGTCAAGGACATTTAATGGCAATGTGTAATAATAATGAAACAGTAAATGTTTTGGAAGTAGTTGAGGACAGTAGCGATTCGGAATTGTACCTTGTCTATACAATTCAAAGAGAATTCGATGTACCAATATCCTTAAAAATATTCGTTGAAAATGTTAAAATCAAATTTGAGCTGGATACAGGCGCCGCAGTCTCAGAAGTACCACAATCTACATATAAAAGGCATTTTTCGGGAGTGCCGTTGAGCGAAACCAATTTTTCCGGACATAAAATCAAACCATTAGGGAAAATGCAATTAAATGTTGATTTAAAAAGAAAAACAAGGATATTGAATTTTTTGTTTTATCTGAGGAAGGTCCAACATTGTTAGGAAGAAATTTTATCAGGTCATTTAATTTGGTGTTTGGTGAGGGTAAAGAGATTAGAGTAATAATTGAAGAAGATTACGCAACCAAATTGAAAAATGACTATCCGTCTGTATTTTCAAATGAATCAGGGGCTTTTAAAGGACTGCAGTTGAGATTTGAATTGAAGTCGGATGCAGTTCCAAGGTTTTTTGAACCGAGACCCCTTCCTTTTGCTCTTAAACATAAAGTGGAAAAGGAGCTCGACAAACTATGTCGAAGTAATGTTATTTCGCCCGTAGAGTTTTCGGAAAGGGGTACGCCAATTGTACCTATTTTAAAAAAGGACGGCAATGAGCGAATCTGTTGTGATTATAAAGTTACAATCAATCCATTTTTAATTGCGGATAAATATCTGATTCCGAGATTGGATGATTTGTTTTATAAATTACAGGGAGGGCGTTCAATTTTCAAAACTTGGTTTAAGTCAAGCATATCAACAAATTTTATTACACGATTCAGCCAAGCCATTTACTGTTATCAGTACTCATAAGGGGTTATTTCAGTTTAACCGATTACCTTTTGGCGTATCCTGTGGACCGGCTCAGTCCCAGCGTATTATGGAATAAATGTTCGATAAAATGACACATGTAACAGTTTTTCTTGATGACATTTTGTTGACTGGAGTAGATAGAAATTCGCATATAATGAATTTAAAGGGTGCGTTGGAAACATCAAAGTCAGTTGGACTCACTGTTAATAAAGATAAATGTTTATTTTTCTACGATTCAATTTCTTTTTTGGGATTCATAATTGATAAGGAAGGACTACATAAATGTGAAAAGAAACTTCAAGCTATTCAGGAAATGCCTGAACCATGCAACGTCACACAGTTTAAATCATTTTTGGGAGCTGTAAATTATTATAATAGATTTATTCAAAACATTCCCGATATTTTAAATCCGCTTTATAAGCTATTAAGTGAAAACACTGTTTGGCGTTGGACTGAATAAGAATGTAAAAATTCCATTGTAAAAATTAAATCGATTTTGATGTCTGCTAATGTACTCGTTCACTTTGACCTCGAACTGAAAATAAATTTAACAGTGGATAGTTCTGATTATGGATTAGGGGCAGTATTGTCGCAGGTTTTCGCAAATGGAGTGGAGAAACCGATTTGTTACGCATCACGTACGTTGTCAAAGGCCGAGCAAGGTTATTCAGCGCTACATAAAGAGGCAACTGCTATCGTGTGGGGAGTAAAGAAATTTTCACAATATGTATATGCCAAGAAATTTAACCTCATCACAGATAACCAAGCTCTTTTAGCTATTTTTGGATCAAAAAAGGGCATTCCGGTGTTAGGCGCTAATCGCTTACAAAGATTTGCACATTTTTTGAATGGGTTTAATTTCAATATTAAGTACGTGAATACGGAAGAGAATATAGCGAATTTTTTAAGTTGGTGTCCGGTAAAAATGGAAAAAAATTAAAAAGAGTATTCTCAGGTTAGCTTAAGTCACGTTATTAGGGAATCAGAGATTCCGATTGATGTTTGCGGAAGAATCAAAAAGGGATCCCTTGTTATCTCAAATTATGCAGTATGTTTTATTGGACAAGTGGCCTGATGAGAGGACTGATGCAATTTATCCTTATTTTTGTAAAAGATACGAATTAAATATAGCGGAAAATGTATTGCTTTGGGGTGACAGGGTTATATTCCAAAAACAATACAAAATTATTTTCTGGCAGAGCTTCACAATGAGCTGAGGTGTGGTAAAAAGAAAAAACATGTCGAGGGGTTATTTTTGGAGGCCAATGTTAAATTCAGATATTGAGGAAATTTGTAAAAAATGTCAAAAATGCCAGAAGTTGAAACCCAATCCGTCAAAAGGTCCCTTGCTAGTATGGGCTATTTCTGATGATGTTTGGACCTGCATTCATAGTGATTTTTTTGAATCTAAAATTAATGCATTTTTCTTAATCATATTGGAAGCTTTTTCTAAGTGGATTGAGGTATTTCAAATGTCTCCAATAACTTCCTCGGCTACAATCAAAGTCCTAAGAAATGTATTTGCGAGATTTGGATTGCCAAAACAATTGTTTGTTTCGAGTGAATTTGAAAATTTTTGTAAGGTCAATGGCATCGAGCATATTACATCACCGCCTTTTTCCCCTCACTGTAATGGTGCTGCTGAGAATACGGTCAAGACTGTTAAACATTTTTTGCTTGAAGAAAAAGAGAGCAAAGATATTAATACCAGCTTATGTAGGTTTTTGTTAACATATAGAAATTCAATGCATTGTTCTAGTGGGTTAAGTCCAGCTCAAGCATTTTTTGGTAGGTCCTTAAGGAATCGTTTGAACTTTGATAAACATGAAATATTAACTAAATACCCAATATCGGATAATAAGGCAGCAGTTAAAAATAATTTAGTAGGGGCTCAAGAACATAACAAAAAGTATTTTGTGGGAAAAAGAAATGTTCAATTTTTGATAGGTGATTTAGTATGGGTTAAGGATTATAGGAACATTAAGGCGTCATGCTGTAAAGCAAGAATTTTACAAAATACTTGGAAATATGTTTACATAGTACCACCTTTAAATTGCAACGTATCATGGAAACGTCATGTAAATCAAATTAATTCTAAAATTCTTGTTAAAGAGAGTGATATTTGTACAAGTAGGGACTGTGATGACGAAGAGGTCTTATTAGATTTAAAAATTAGCAACGAAAACAGTGATTGTGAAATAAGTGACAATGTTGATGATATTGGATTCAGTGACGCACAAAAAAACCTTGATGACAATGATAAACTAACTCGTCCTCAGCGAAATCGAAAGGTTCCTGATAGACTTCAGTACAAGTAATTTAGAACTGTGAATAATTGTAAATAGTTATATATAATTAGGCAACTAATCTCTAAGTATTAAGCAAAACATTAGTGGAGGGTGATGTACTGTATTTATAATAGGATGTTAGGATAGATCATTTGGCCAGCACGCGTTTTCAGTTGTTCAGATTTTTTTTGTAAATAGCTGGACAAAAAAGGAGTGACATACCGCATGTTGATCAGTATAAATAGAGGACTATTGATTTGTTCACGTGTTTAATTGTTCTTATTCCCGGACATTACACATATATTTTGGTGAGCAATAATATAGAGAAGTATCCAGGGTGGGGTAACATGTCATCCTCAAGCTAATCTTCTAGAAATAAATAAAATTATCATTATAGATGTCATGATTCCCGATAAAATCATAAGAGCAAAGCATTATTTGGTATTATTCTAAGTAGGGAATACATACTTTCACGTTTTTCCTTAACAAATAATATATTTTCCATGGTTTTCAAGTTTTATATTGTTTATTTAGAACGTTGGAGCTCTTCTCATGTTAAATTCTACTTCTAGGTTTTTATACATTTTAACGTGATAATCACGATGTATTTCATTTAAAACATGTTTTCTTTTTTCAAATTTTATCAAAGTTTCCGCTTCTAATACAAGCGCAACCTCTGTTTTTATATGTCCCATGACTTGTTTCAATGCCTTCCACGCAGGGTAAATACCTGATTTTAGGGTATGTCCCATATCACCCCACTTTGCAAGGTAACTTGGGACAGCATCCTTTTCTGATTTCTTATTCTTTATATTATGTTTTTTTACTCTATAGATATTCCTATTATTAGTCAACAACTAGACTCAAAACTAAAGCCTAATTTGAAATCGATAGGGTTATATTTATCAAGGATATCAAACCTTGAAAGTCAAAGCTACCCCATTTGACGGTATTGGAGGCAAATATACTTGGTGTGAATTCATCCAATTCGCCACTGGGGGAATCGCTGAGCAAGCGGTTTTGTTGCTATAAATAGACACGTTCAGCAAGATGATGGTCAGTGGTTGGCTTAGCCAACCACTCTCCATTGTTAGTAGTGTAACCCCTCTTACCCTGAGTAGTGTAACCCCTCTTAGCCTTGAAGAACATACTTGTCCTATTGTTATGATGTTGGAGAAAGACTGTACATTAATGAATAAAAAACTGGAGTTCTCATTACCGCGCTTTCCCACTGTTCAACCAAGCTACGTTCCCCTAGAGCACGACAGGTGTGGGTCCAGACAAAGGCACAGTAGGACACTTGATGTGACACTTGGTGAGGCGCCAACGATCACCCCCGCTGCCAAGTAGAGTACAGGAAGGCCTGAGAATAAATTTGGTTTAATGAGTGCTTGGACAAGAGCTAGACGCTCCAAGCTTCGAGCGTCGATCTAATTGGAACTGTCCGTTAAGGGATGGAAGCCCTAGCCCTCATCGGTGGTTGTAGTTGGCATGGATACTGACTTGTCATCATAACATGGTTTTCCAATGTTTATTGTTGTCCATGAGCAATTTCCATTTAAATTTAAATTTGACAAACTATTGGGAAAATATATTTGTACTAGTTTTGTTCTATTGTTTCACGTAATGTGTTTTATTATCATGTTTTATATTGTTTTCACTTTAGCATTTTTCATTTGTATTTGCTTTGTCCATACAATTTATTTAAATTTTTCTGTGGCAATAAAGCATATTTGATTTCATTTGAAGAGAGTCGGGTCCTGATGATGATTTTGAGCATAGTACTTTCAATCGCCCTCATTCCCCTGTTGTTCCACAAAAACCAACGGACGCCTCTGGCCACTGTCCAGCCTTCATTGGCACAAGGCGTCCCAGATCAGCGTCGACACGATAATAGTTTTGTGTGAAAGTGTGTAGCACTGTCCCTAGTCCAGGTGTGTCTACTGTTTGGAATATGCCGGCGAGGCATTGAGTTCGTACAAAGGGATCAACAGTCCGTACCTCCAGTGTTATGGTGGCCTAACCCACGAGACGGTCAACAGACCCAAGAAAAGCAAATCCTATTTGCTGACGATAGCCGGACGGAAGAGCAAGAGACAGTATGGATTTCAGCCCATTCAACTCGCTACGGTTGCGGTCCATTCAAGCAGGGACTCAGAGAGAGCAAAATTGGATACGCACATACTTTCGAATGTACAAGATGAACAGAGTTGGTGAGACAAATTATTGTTATATTTGTTTTTCTCTTCGTATTTATTTATCAACATTTTTTTTTCTATACTCATATGTAAGAACCAAGGGACGGTGCTGGCGAGTCTTTACCGTGATGATGACGTTACCCCTCTCCACCAGGAACCCACAACCATCCAGCACAACCCTTGGCCATAATAGAGGGATACCGGTCCTCTGAACCGAGTAAGGGGACTTTATACACATCCTTTAATAGGCAACTATTAACGAGCTCTGGAGACGAATCATATAACTTCCAAAAGTTATCTGTGCTCCAATCAACAATTTGAGGTTAAATCAACGCCAATGTCCGGAGTCGAAACCAGAAGATTGGAAGAAACCAACTTGGAGTTCTATATGTACAAAAGTCAAAGTCAGCAGTGTTGTCGTTCTGTCAAGAAAAATAGTGGAGTCTGAATTTATGCATTAGTCAAGTCAACTATCGATTGGAAGTATAGAGAATTTTAATCCAAGAGAAAACGATATCACCACCTCCATTGAGAGGTTGGAGCAACTTTTCAAGTGTAATGATATCACAACCGAAAAAAAGAAAGTAGCCTTGCTCTTAACTTTAATAGGCGGAGAAGCTTATGGTGTACTAAAGGACCTATTATCGCTGATCTTACCAAGCTCAAAAAAATATGATGAGATAGTCGCTGATTAAGAGCAACACTACTGTCCCAAGCGCTTGATTATTGCTGAGAGGTTCAAGTTTCATACAGCAATTCAAGAAGAGAATGAAGACTTTCAGTCATTTGCGGTGCGTTTCAAGAATTTGGCAAAGTCATGTGAGCACATATCACTCAAAATATACAGGAAACTCCCATACAATAGTTTGAAATGTACTCGCCAGCGCCCTACAACGGGTAGTCCTCGTACTTTTGACTTTTTTTCTGAAAAACTTAGAGAAATCTGTTATTATTGCATACGGTGGAGCCATCTATTGAATAAAATACGATTTATACCACGTTCGAAATTATAATTCAAATATTTATCACATGATATATCAAAAGTTATTCTGAAAAAATGCATAACTATTTTCTAAAAACGTTCATTTTATAATGTCTAAAAACTATGTCAAAATCGAATTTTTAACATGCTAAACCAATTTTTCTAAAACAGTGGAAGAACTTTTATTGAAAAGGAAAGGATGCGTTACGTAAAAAATATCCATACATCCAGGGGACGATACATTTCTCGAAAAACTCACGATAAGCTTACATTATAGTCCAATCCAAGGTTCAAACACAAATTTCAAGATAATCTAGGTACTGAAAATTAGATCTTTCGGCACAAAATTCAAATTACATGTGAAATGACAATGACGTCTAGGGTAAGAGATTGGTTATTTATGGCAACCGTTGTTAAGGAAAACCTCCGTCTCTAGCGTCATCCAACGGGTAGTCCTCTATACAAATCCGACCTGATTAACTGGTTGCCTAAAACTTCATTTACATTGGCTCTCATTCAAGTTTTCTATACTATATTTTAAGTGATATGTGCATGTGAGCTTCAAAACATTTTAAGTGAAGCCTTGAGAGATCGTTTTGTGTGTGGGATCAGATCTGAAGCTATAAAACGGAACTGTTGACTAAAGCTGAAATAAAATTTGAAAGAGCCTTCAAAATTGCAGTTGGAATGGAGTTAGCAGATGGCCAAGTATGAGATATGTGTTCAGATGTTGGTCAATATCAAGTCAATAAAGTCTATCAGGAAAAGTCTTTCATCCCAAGTTCCAGTGATTCAAACTCACACCATGTTAGAAAGTTCAACAGTCAGTCAAGTGCATCTTCATCACAGTCAAAACATAAGAAATCCAAGTGTAGGAGATGTGATCATCGTGTCCATGATGACTACAACAAGTGCGCAGCAGAGTCGTTAAAGTGTTATTCCTGTAATCCGCAAAGTCTGTAATGTGCAAAAATAGAGTCTATGTGTTGGAAGAGAAGCAAGACGTCATTGAGGTTGTAGAGTCCGAAGAGTCTGAAGATGTCTTTGAGTTAGGGTTGTTATCTGAGGACAGTGGTGAGTTAATTATCAAGTCTTTGAAGTCTGTCGGTGGTGAGTCATTAAAAGTCCGCATTTTGATTGATGATGAACATGATGATGGAAGTAGACACAGGGGCTGTTCGATCAGTTATACAGCAACAGGATTTTGTTAGAATATTTCCAAATTTAGTTCTTGAATGTGTTGATTTCAATCTGAGAGTTTTAACTGGCCAAAAATCCGAGATTTTGGGCCAAGTTTATGTGCATGTTGTTTATTTGAACAAAATGTATTGTTTGCCTTTGGTTGTACTCAAGTCTGGTGTGTCTTTTCTACCCCTTTTGGGTTTTAATTGGTTGAATGTTTCAAATTTGAATTGGAAAAGTAACGTCTTAGATGAAAGTGTCATTCTAGGAGGGGGTTAAAGGAAACAAGTCAGTTGATAGTCAGATTTCTCAAGTCATGTCTAAAGATGTCAAGGTTAAGTTGAAACTCCATTAAAACGGAGTACAGAAATTTGTTCGAAGATGAACCAAATTTTTTCATCACGGAGTTCAAGGCAGAGTTTCAAGTCAAAGATGGTTTTAAGCCAAGTTTTTATAGGGCATACGAAATGCCACTTTCTTTGAAACCTAGGATAGAGGAAGAGATTTCAAAAATGATGGATTCTGGTATTTTTACCAAAGTTAGTCACAGCAAATGAGCGAGTCCTATTATT
Source organism: Orchestes rusci (assembly GCA_958502075.1). NCBI lineage: Eukaryota > Metazoa > Arthropoda > Insecta > Coleoptera > Curculionidae > Orchestes > Orchestes rusci. The sequence continues at coordinate 26,533,941 of OY293305.1, read as the reverse complement.
ATAGTTCCAAAGAAAGATTCTAAAGAAATAAGGTTGTGTGTGGATTTCAAAAAAACCGTGAATTGGGCTATTGATACTGAGCATTGTGTTTTGCCACTACCTGTCGATATTCCTGCTAGTCTGAATGGATGAAGATATTTTTCGGTGATAGATCTGAAGGGTGCGTACCAACAACTTCGAATATTTTTCACAATAAACACCCATGTTGGTCTCTATAGATTTAATAGGTCAACATATGGAGTAAGTTCCGCACCAAGTATTTCTTAGTCTATAATGGATGCAATTTTGGCTGGATCAGCTAAGACCTAGTGTTACCTTGATGACATTCTTGCTCATGGAGAAACTATGGAAAAGTGTTATGAAAATCTTGGACATGTCTTCCAGAAACTAGAAAAATTCAACGTCAAAGTTGATACAAAGAAATGTAAGTTTTTCAAAAATCTGGTCTATTTTTGGGTCATAAAATAGATAGTCAAGGCATCCATCCTACAGACGATAAGATAGAGTGTATAAATGCAGCGCCTTCATCTCGAAGTGTGACAGAGTTGAGATCTTACTTGGGGTTATTAAATTATTATGGAAGGTTTATTCACATGCTCTCAGCAAAGCTCAAGCCTTTATATTGTGTGCAAAAGTAATACCGATTTCAATTGGAGAGATGTGAGCGAGCAAACATTTGAAGAAAGAAGAGAGTTGATCACCTCCAAAAATGACTTAACTCACAATGATCCAGTGAAAGCTATTTTTATCACTTGCGGTTCGAGTGAGTATGGTGTGGGTGCAGTTCTTAGTAATAAAATCAACGGTGTTGAGAAACCAGTATTATTTGCTTCAAGCACTTTATCAGAAAATGAGAAGAAGAACTTGAATTTAAAGCGCGAAAGTTTAGTCATAATTTTCAGTTCAGAGAGATTCCATAAATATATTCACGGTCGAAGGTTCACGTTGATGTCAGATCATCAGCCACTACAATTCTTTTTTGGGAAGAATAAAAGTATTCCGGTTACAGCAGCATCTCGTATAACCAGATGGGCATGGGGGTTACGGTGGCCGAACGTGTAACACGCCGGCTTGAGAGACCGTTAGTTCTGATTGACGTGGGTTCGATCCCCGCGGTGAACAGAAATTATTTTCTGTTTTGTATTTAGTGGCACTCTCAATGGCTAATGGAACTGAGTAGGCTGTAGTATTATTGATTACTGTCAGTCAAAAAGTTAATATATTAGCCTAAATAATTTGGATCCTGCATGTTCAATACTAAAACTAGGTGATTTTCTCAATCAGCACCTAAGTTAGAACTGCGGGAGGTCAGAGGGACCGCCCTTGGGCTACGTTGTCGCCTAAGCTAAAAATGCTGTGGCTTGACGACTAAGTTGTCGCCTATGCTGAATGGCTAAAGGCTTGACGACAATGATCCAAGAGAGCAACTCCTCTTCTCCTGGAGGCTCCTCTTGGAGGTGCGCTATGGGCCCGCTGTGTGTGCTGTGGTACTTACCACCCTCACCTGAAATCTACCAGATGGGCATTAATGATTTCTGCGTATGATTACGACATTGTGTATAAAAAAGAAAGTCTGATATCAAATGCCGATGGTCTATCCCGCTTATTTATGAATTCGTCAACTGGAGTTACAGACTCAATTTTCTTGTTTAGTTTGTGCTATTAGGTACCTTTGACCGCTCAAAATATTTCATTGGCTATAAAAAAGGATATCACACTTTCCAAAGCTATCGTTCTTACTCTTTCTAGATGACCAACCTAGAACAAAGATGAAAAATTGAGACCGTATTTTAAAAGACGGTTGAAGCTTTCTGTTGATGGAGGATGTTTATTGGTTGGAAATAAGGTAGTCATACCAAAACAGCTTTAAACTGATGTTTTAAAATTATTTCATGAGCAGCATATTGGCATGGTAAAAACCAAAATGCTTATGCGGTCCTTTTATTGTTGGCCAGGTATGAATAAGGAAATTGAAGCTCTTATAAGCTCCTGTGAATCATGCCGAGAAAATCAAAATTTTACAAATAGTGGCACACTTCTTCCTTGGCCTTCCGCTCCTAATAATTTCTATAGGGTGCATTTCGATTTTTTCAAAAAATTAATTCGGTATTCTTAATTTTAGTGAATGAAAAGTCTAAATGGACTGAAGTAATGATGGTAAAAAGACCATATTGACTTTTGAACAAATTTTTTCAGTGTTTGGTTTACCTTCTGAATAGGTTTCAGATAATGGGCCACCATTGAATAGTTTTGAATATACCGCCTTTTGTCAGGCAAAGGGAATACATTTTTCAAGAATTCCACCTCAACATACTGAAAGTAATGGTCTTTGTGAAAAAAATGTACAGACAATAAAAAAGTGTTTTGTGCGCTCCTTGTTTAAAGATGAAAAAAAGAAAAGATTAGCACAAATACAATTTTGAATAGACTGGAAAACTTTTTATTTGTACACCGTAATACACCTTGTACATCAACTGGCTTGTCACCTGCTGAGGCTGTATTCATGTCTCGCCCTCGTAGGAGATTCGATTTATTTATTGAAGCCTTGGTCTAACAAAAATAAACCTATAAACCTCATGATCACGAGATTAAAATTGTATCATGAAAACCAGGATGTTTATGTAAAAAATAAGTACAATCACTTTTGGCAAAAAGGGAAAATTGTCAGAAGCATAAGTTACTTCACCTATTTGGTTAAAATTGGAGATGTTATCAAGCTTTCTCATTCGAATGATATAAGACTATGTGAAGCGGGATGTTTGGAAGAAAGTTCAAGACCTGTATCGAATAATAAAATTCAAGATTATTCTCGAAAAGTACCAGAGCCTGGGAGTCCTTTAGGTAGAAAAAATTCAAACTCATTTAACAATAATACAGATACTAGAGTCTCAAGAGATCTTGATCTTGGTACTGCTTCAACTTTGAGTTATACCTCTAGGTTTGGTCGATTGATCAAACCTCCCCATAAACCAGATTTATGATTACAAAAAAAAAAGAGAAAAACGATGTGTTCCTGACTGTTCCTATAACGGTTCTGATATTACAAAAAATATCTGAATACTGGATTGAGTCATCTGTCAATCGTTTGACAAGTCAGACAGACGGTTTCTAGAAGGTTAACGGTTGAGTCGTTTCTCAGTAAATGCTTTTATATACTTTCCTGATGCTATAATTAATGTGATTCAGTAAAGCAAGAGTTTCAGTTGAAGTGAATACACAGCATCATGTAATTGATATTTTGAACTAGATGAGTTTTCCTCTCTTTCATTTCCTCCAATGATGAACGGGATTCCTCAGATTCCATTGAATTCCGATTTTCTGTGAAAGCAGCAGCAGAGTTTTTCCCAAAAATGTACCATCTCAAACTGTATTCAAGATCCATCGGTGACGGATTATCATTGGGAACTCCTATTCCCCTCGAATGAAAAAACAAATTTTCCACAACATCTTGCTTCAGCCGAAATGTCAAAATTTATTTAATTTTATATTTTTGCTTTAAATAATAATGATTTTCAAAATTATGGTTCGATATTCTCATGATTTTCCGATCTGATAATTTATGATATCAACCGTCAAATTTTACTCTAGAATTAAACAGATGAAACCAGTCATTAGTATGTCTGGAACAATTTTGTAGCTTTTTCCCAGTCACAGTTTTTTTGGCAAAGGAGGTGGCAGATCGTACTCTTTGCCTCATGTATCTTCACAAATGAAGATGTTGTTCAATGAATCTGTGAGCTAATGCTAGTATAGACGTTGCACAAGTACAATATTGATCATGGAATTCCCAAAAACAGATGATGTTCTCATGATTTCGGATTGATTTTAATATATCAGGAACATCCGCAAATGAAAATATGTTTAGAAAATCATTGTCACATGGATGATGGAACGAACAGTTTTTGCTGTGACCCACATCCAATTTGGAACACATGCGTACATTTTCTGCTCTAATATCACTGCAAATTGCTACTACTATAAAGTTTGCGTCAAACAGATGCAGAACCATTTCATTTAAAATATCTTTAGTCTTCAGTGATCAGACTGGTGAAAAATCTGTTTCTCATTGGAAAGCAATCCCAGTGCCATACATGGTCAACAACTTGCTGGCTTTTTTCTCTACGACAATTTTCATTCCGAAGGATTTTTCTTCATCAAATAAATGATATGTTTCAAGATTCCTTGACGAAGATCAAAAGTAGAAACTCACTTTCTCAAACTCGATGATGCTGGCAAGCAGTGTTTATTTGTCTTTCTTCCCAACATATTCATGGACCTCTCATCCAGTAATTTTTTGGTTTGCCCTGGCGTAAAAACAGTTGATAAAATGTTTAAATATTTCTTAGATGCTGCATTTACCACTTCGTCCAATTGTTGCTCACCTTTCTTATTCTCTTCTTTGTTCGTGATATCAATAAACCCCGTTTATCGAGGTCTGTTTATTGGCACAACGAACAAATTTATTATGTTGTTGGATATGTTTGTTGCGTGAAGCATCAGAGATCACTGGTTAATGAGAAGGGTTATTAGTTAAACGAATTACTATTCATTATTGTTCTCCTTGGCAAGTCCCGCGTCTGCTGGGAGCCCCTCGGCTGGCTCTTATCGCTCGGCCGTCAGGACTGCTAATGAGGTGGTCATCCTCTCCGAGGATAACGACTTTACAGTGGACCCAAAGTAAGCGGAAGAAATAAGGAGTCACTTAACCAAGAAGATGGCGGGTTCCTCAAAGAACTCCCGAGGTCCCGAACTCCGCTTTCGCAACTCTGGGCTACAGGAAAATGGCTGGTTCCTGGTCACGGCGAAAGACGAGGCCTCACGAGACTGAGAGGTGATGAAATGTCCGCTACAAGTCAGAGAAAGCCGAATCTTCAGGGCGTACCGCGCCACTGACGCTCCTTGACCGATAAGGGGTTACCTTCTCCATAAGGAGGCAGGACAAGCCAGAAGTAGGCCCCATCATGGAGATGCTGGATCTTTAGAACCGTTCCCCAACCACGTCGGTAGTCTCCAAGCCTCCCTTGGAGGAGAAGGCCACAGGCCAGTGGAGCGTAGACCAAGTCCATCGTATGCCTTACAATGGGCACTATGAGGGGAGGGTCAAATCAACCTCCAACATAGATGCCTCCGCAGAGCTTGAGAGCGTTATGGTGAATAAAAGGGGGAAAATATCAAAAGTCTTCAGGTGACCGACATGAACAACTACGCCGGTAATAGAGGACTAGATCAACCACCGACCGGTATCATGCCACCCAAGAAGCTACCGGTAACCCACCTACCTCACCTGGGCACCAGGGATGCTACCGCGATCCTTCTAAAATACAAACACCAGGGAACGATATGTAAGTTGTTTTTGATAAGCCTTCATTTTCCGTACAATATCGTGCGTTTAACCCCTACGAAAGAACTCATCAAAATCATCGAATATACAAAAAAAGTCAGGTTTTCCAGCTATTATCGGCTGACCAACATGAGCGGTATTGCTCTTCTAGAGTACCTCACAGCGGAAAGCTTTGAAGTCGACAATAAAAATGTGGAGCCGACCTTTGTCAATCGCGTCAGACCAGAGGTGATAGACGTTACGGTTATGTCGCAAAATTATTTGTGCAAGGTGAAAAACTGGCCAGTTACAAACGACATAACAATTTCAGACAATAGGCTGATCCACTTCTCAATAGACGCGGAAGGAGAAACCAATGAAAAGACCCTTAACAGGCACTCATAACTGCATTCGAAGCATCCTGTCCTCTCAGGAAGGTTGAAACCACAAAAGTTCCATGGTAGAACGATACTCTGGGGCGGCTTGAAAAGGACGCTAGGAGGTCGCACCACCGAGCTCTCAAGAAAGAAGGAGAAGCCCGGAGGAAATTCAAAGGTGAGAAGTAGCAACAGCCCTCTTGCTACTTTTCACTCATGATCTGGATTCTGCGGAGAGATCCAATCTTTTTCAGAGTCGGCGAGACTAATGAAGCTACTCGGCTCAGTGGGAACAACAGAGATAGAGCTGTTGAAAAAGGAAGATGGCACATTGACTGACAATAGGGAGAAAACATTACTCCTACTTTTCCAAACTCACTTTATGAAAGAAAGTACCAACCCCTCACTTGTTCCCCTTCCCCCTAATCTCATGGCTGACTGGGATACGGCGAATTAGATCGTTACCTACGAATCCATTGAGTGAGCACTAGGTGAGTTCAGTCCATACAAGGCAGCAGCACCTGATGGGCTTTTCCCGGCGATCATGAAGAGAGCCAAGCTTCTGCTAAAACCAACACTCAAATCCATCTTCTGGGCCAGAATTGCCTTGGGACACGTCACAGATCAATGGAAAACCATCAAGGTGATGTTCATTCCAAAAGTTGGTGAGGAAGACTACGAGCTACCAAAATCCCACAGGCCAATCAGTTTGACATCTTACCAGATGAAAGCATTGGAAAAGAGATCGATTGGTATTTGACGAAGGAGATTCTTTTGCGATTTTTGATTTACAGGAACCAGCATGCCTACTGCAAGGGTAAAAGTACGGATTCAGCACTTCATGCCGTAGTGCAACTAGCTGAAAGCACTTTAAACGACAAAGAGGTCGCCTTGACTCTGTTTTTTGACGTGAGAGGAGCATTTGATAAGGCTGAAACGGTCATCAGCGAGTCCCTTAGGGCAAGGGAAACCCCGGCCTCCCTGGTGAGTGCAAGGAGGTTGTCCTCAGGGCAGTTGTCTCTCACCCAGGCTTTGTTGTCTGACAATGGACATTCTCCTTACAAAATTAGGGTTGGAGGACTTTTATGCGCAGGCCTACGCCAATGATGACCTGATCCTTGTGAATGGTGAACATCTGGAAGTCGTCTACGGGCATATGAGGTCAGCGTGTATAATTCTGGAGATATGGTGTAAAGAGATGAATCCCACAAAAACGGAGCTAATTTCTTTCCAAACAGGAGGAATCTCAAGAAGTTCAAGCCAACCACTCTGTATCAGATGCCGCTGACACTGAAACAGGAGGTCAAGTACCTCTAGACAGACAGTAAGTTAACTAGGAAACCCCATATGGAAAGGACAGTTAAGAAGGCCATAGCCACAATGTGACTGCTGCGCCGATTGGTGGCTAAAACCACACGTCGTCTACTGGCTTAATTGAGCCGTGTTTCGACCAAGAATCTTATACGGGGCCATGGTCTGGTGGCCGGCTACCGAGAAAGCAACCAACGAAATCAGACTAAACAGACTTCAAAGGATTGCCTGTCTGAGTATCACCGGTGCAGGAGCTGCACTGCACATTCTTCTTGCGTTGCCAGAGCTGGCAATCTGGATAAAGAGGTAAGCGATGGCAGCATACGTGTAAGGATGTCTGCTGAGGAAGTATGGAAGGACAGGGGCACAGAGGTTGGCCACACTGGATACTCCTATCTCATCAATTGTGAGATGCCGTTACTGGCCGCGGGACAGAAAGCCACGGATGGAAGACTCAGACTTTATAGAAGTTTTCAGGTACACCTACCATCTAGGGACGAGTGGCGGACGACATCGGCAGAACCACCAGGTAACATGCAGATCTGGTTCAGTGATGACGGCTCAATGGCCAACACTTAGGCTACGGAAGCCGGAGTATACAGACTGGACATGAATGCCCGGGAGGATTTCCCTTTCGGAACGCTCACAACGGTCTACCTTGCAAAGGTTTTTGCCATCTTGGAGGTAGCAACTAGGAAAAAGGTTCAAGGGGGGGGGGGCAGAAGATGACATGGTTATGTGTTCTGACCGTCAAGCGGCACTAAGGTTATCATGCAAGCCAAGGATCAGCTGCCCGCTGGTTCAAGATTGCAGTGATTCTCTGCACGCCTTGGGCGAGAGCAAGGAGTTCAAACTAGTCTGGGTACCGTTATATATGGGCATCTTTGGAGACGAACGCGTGAACGAGCCAGCTACACTAGGGTCTTCATCGTCCCAGCCCGGTCCAGAGCAGTATCTGGGTCTGAATAAACGACTGATCTCCAAGGCCCTGAATGAGTGGACTTAGGAGACCACAGTAACTGAAGGAATAACACAACCTGTAGGCTAGCCAGGGAGATAATCACAATACCTAACAAACCAAAGACGGCCCAGTTGCTGAACCAAAGTAGAAAGGCACTGAGCATCATCGTAGGCATTCTGACAGGACACTGCAAGCTCAACCGACACTTGCAAGGACGGAGAAAACCTCCTTATATCTACTGGAAGTTTGTGATAGATGAGGTCACCTGAGGAGGAGGGTCTTAGGAGCGGCAACCATTCCCCGGGTGAGGTTGAGAGACCTGAGCTGAGATGACCTGCTCTGCTTCACGATGAAGACGGGACGACTTGAGTGAACGGGGCTGGATAATCACTGTCTTTTTTCATTGACTCAACAAATTCTGTTCATTGAGTCGATCAACACAGTACATCTAGTTAGTTCTCGTAAATTAATGAACAATATTCGTCAGAAGAATGAATACTGAGCAAAAAGTGAAAAATGAATTCATTATATTAATGATTTAGTTAGACAAATGAATGAACATATACAGGGTGTCCCATATAAGATCCTCTACTACCTCATCTTGGAAGATATGCGATTCACAAAAAAAAGTTTATTATAAAGTCTTATTGTTTTGCAAAAAAATTTATTATTATATTATTATATATTTGATATACACAGGGTGCTTGGTTTTCCTTGGGCTGGACCCAACTTTGAAACATTGAGCAGAACACCCTGTATATTATTTAAGAAATGGAATCTACATAAAAAATTGAGGTAACTTTTTATGGGATGTCCTACACGTGTCTCCAATAGTTTGGGATATAAAAGAGATTTTTTTTTTGCAAAAAACGCATTTATTTCAAGTGGTGAAAAAAATATAGGTTCAAAGTACTTCGTGACTCTGCCAATTTTTTTCACAAAAAATACTATAATATATGATTCCAGTTGGTTAGAATGGCGTCCAATTATACAGGGTGATGTCAGAGGTTGAACCCAATCGGGACATCTAAAATCACCAATAAGTCGAAAATGTTGAATAGAACACCCTGTATATGGTTACGGATTTTGATTGTTCACCAAAAATGAAGGTGAGTTTGTATGGATCCGTCTTTACCTATCTCAAGCCGTTTAGATAATATTTGCTATTTTATCACTTTTATTCAAAAAAAATGTGCAAATTCAAAGAGGAAAAATCAGTGTGTATTAACACAAGTCAAACAAATACATACATATAACAATGATCGGAATCACGAAATGTGACGAAATGAAAATTAAAGTAAATGTCCTACATGTCCTCCATTCTGGGCGATACAAGTTGTATAGATAATTTCCAGTTTTCTTAAGGCTGCTCCGACTGAGTGACTTCTGTTGAGAATTTGAATTTCTTTCCTCACTCTATCCATAAGAACATCAATGTCTTGAACTCATCTTCTATAGATCTTTTTCTTCAAGGCTCCCCACAAAAAATAGTCCAAAGAGGTCAAATCAGAACTCCGCGGAGGCCAAGAAATATTTCCGTTTGGCTCTAAGACCTCTGCAAAATTCCGATGCATATAATTTCTGACTTGCCGTGCTTTGTGGCACCGTGCTCCATCCATCTGGTAGATCATATTATTCATGTTACCATTGACCTGTAGTGATGGTCTGATATCGTTTTCCAATAACTCCAGGTATCCCGCACCGTTCATATGGTTATCCATAAATAGGGGAACTATTATTTCTGATTTAGCACACCAACAATGAAAACTCTGACGACCTTGATGTTGTATGGTTTTAATGTTTCTCAAATTTTTTTGTGACCAATAGTGAGTATTCTTTCTGTTAAAAATTCCTGAGGTCGTGAAGATGGCTTCGTCGGTCCAACAAATTTGATAAAAAAAGTTAGGCTTTTGAAAATTACGATCCATCATCAAATTACAATAATCCAAACGCAAATTGAGATCGTTTGGTTCCAAGTGTTGCAACTTACCAAACTTGAACGCTCTGTAGTTATTTATTTCCAGCGTTCTATGTATGTCAGTTCTAGGAACATCTAAGTCTCTTGCTGCATCTCTTATGGAATTTTTTGTAAATTCTTCAAAATACAAATTTATAATGAGTTGCGTTTGATCATTCATTATATTTCCAGGTTTATTCCTTTTACCATATTTCAAAACACCATGCTGTTCAAGTTCTCTCTCAATTCGCTTAAATATGGTTCTTTCTGGTATTCTTCGTTCCTGGTACTTCTGACAATATGCTCTGATGGTGAGAGCGATGCTTTTGTTATTTTGAACTCATATGAACCGCTCAACAATTGAAATGATCCACTCTGAAAAATGCGACATGCAGTGGCCAGCAAACTTCCCTGATCTCGATCCGATAACCAAATATTGATTCGTTTTAAAGGTTGTTGACTAAAATTTTTCGAGAATTATGTTTTTTTCGTCTTTCATTTTTTTTTTAATAACGTGAATACATTTTTTCCATTTTGGGAATAAACACTAACTTTTCAACAAACATTCATTTTTCCTTAATGTTCATTTGAAAACTCCAAACAATGTTCAAACCATTTTTGCGGGGTGGATCATTTCAATTGTTGAGCAGTTTAGATCTAGCCTTTCCCCAGCACTTTGAGTCATTTTTGAAAAAAGAAGACAAAATTATCTGACAATTTTATTGTTCTTTTTTGTTTATGTTGGTTTCCAAAGCACAGTATCAGTGTTTCCATGGTAGGTATAGTTTTTCAAGCGTTATTTGGACTCCATCCATCATCACACATGCAACATTTTTTATTTGGTTGAATTTCTCATTTGTGATAGAGATTATAAAAATTTTTTTGGTAAAATTATATTATACAGAATATTGGTGATGAAAATCGTCGGCGGGCCATTTGAAAATATTTATATTTTTCCTCATTGAATTTGCACAAAAGATATTTTTAAATAAAACGGATCAAATAGCGAATATTTTTCAAACGGCTAGAGATAGGTTTATACTATCTTTTACAAAATAACCTGTATTTCTAGTGGATAATCAAAATCCGTAACAATATACAGGGTTTTCTATTCAACATTTTCGAATTATTGGTGATTTTATATGTCCCGAATGGATTTAACTTCTGACATTACCCTGTAGAATTGGAAGCCCTTGTATCCAACTGAAATGATATATTATAGCATTGTCTGTGAAATAAATATGGTAGAGACACAAAATACTATGATCCTATATTTTTTTTCACCACTTGAAATAAATGCGGTTTTTGCAAAAAAAGAATAAAATCGCTATTATATTCCAAACTATTGGATATACGTTTAGAACATCCCATAGAAAGTTTTATCAAAAACTTTCTATGGCTTTATTTTTTATGTAGAATTCATTTCTGAAATAATATACAGGGTATTCTATATAATTTTTCAAAGTTTGGTTCAGCACAGGGAAAACCGAGCACCCTGTATATGTCAAATATATATGGCAATGAAGTTTTTTTGAAAACAATAAGACTTTATATCAAACTTTTTTTTCTGTAAAACGCATATCTTCCGAGATAAGGTAGTAGAGGATCTTATATGGGACACCCTGACATTGGTTCAACGGATTAATATGTAAATTGATATCACAAACAATTATTGTTGTCAATCATGTCAATGAATACAATCATTAACTGACTGATAAAGAGGTTTCTTCGAATAAATAAACTTGTTCATTGACTCCACGAACGTTCATAAACTGATGTAACATATTCGTTCAGTCAATTAATGTTTTTATTACTTCAAAGAACTGAATAAGATGTGAAGGATTTCACTGGTCCAAACCAAAATTGCCGGGAAATAGGCAAATTTCAGAAGAGACCCTGGGATTTCATACAGTCTTATTCAGTTAACCGCTGCGTTTGATCGTGATGCGAGTGAAGTGAAGTTCTAATTGAGATTTTTGTTTTTTTACTAATTATACAGGGTGTCTATGAAAGGTCTTTACAAAATTCTACCACATATTTCTGAGGTCAAAATAAGCCAGTTCAAAACAACTCACCTTATTCCGGAACTGCTCCGCTTCATAGATCAAGGATGGTAGTTACAAAATAAAAGTAGAATTTTTCAAATTGTTTGAACATTTCTTAAGTATTACTTTAAAAATTGGTATCCGGAGGTTTTTTGGGATGCGAAACCTGAATATGGAAACCTTTTCATAGTGGCTGTTGAAGGGCGCTTCTTATTGTACTTCTGATTGTTAAAAATGTCCAGAACTTTTTTAACAGTTGGTTTTGATTTTTTTTCTTGGAGAACTGTTTTTCTAGGCATTTTTAACAAAAAAATGTGCGCTCGTTACAACACGTTAAACTGAGCCGTATTCGAGATATTTAGATTTTTAGTGTTTGATGCGGCACCGGAATATCCAAATCATTTTGAATTTAAAAAAATCTTGTTACCTTCGACTTTCAGCCTTGAACGTCAGTGAATCAGAAGTATCTAAAATTTTACAGGTTCACATAGCTTTATAAAGCAAAAAAGTCATATAAAAATTAGGATTAATATCGGTCTCCGTCCACGTCCACTTCCACGCTCAGGGATTGATATTAATCTCAATTAATAATAATAATAATAATCTTTATTAAGCGTACAGCTTTACAATCAACAATATATATAACTTATAATCTAATATCCAAGTGTAACTATTGTATTAGGTAGAATAAAACGGATAGAATAAAAGTTAAAATTTAAAAATATAGAAAAAACACTGGAATAAAATAAAATATGTATATAAAATAGTATAAGGGACTGAAGTACAAACAGGTCAAAAATTTGACAGTACATGTTGCCTGAGCAGTATTTTGAAATTATTTACAGTATCACAGTTTTTTATTCGATCAGGTAACTTGTTATATTCTTGTAAACCGCCATACAAAATGGAGTTTAGCCTTTGACTGCTGTTAACCTTTCTATCTAGTATAAAATTATTTCTATGCCTAGTGCCATATTCATGAATATCACCAAAGAACTTGACTCTGTCCATTATATATGTTGGCAATAATTTCAGTTTTATTCTGAATACAAAAACGCAGTTGTTGAAAATAATTTTTTGTTTGACAGTTAATATATGTAACACATCAAGCATTAGTTCTATTGGCGTATACCTGTTACATTTTAAAATAGTCCGCATTGCCCTATTCTGAATTTTTTGCAGTTGGTCAACCTTGTATTTTGGAAGCTGGAATAACAGTGTCGCACAAAACTGCAAATGCGGTGCGGCGATAGCATGGTATAATTTAATTTTTGTTGATATAGATAGATGTTTTCCTATTCTGGCCAAAAAATGAACCTTTTGAGAAAATGTCCGCATTACAAAATCGGCGTGTGGGATGAAACTCAAGTGTGCATCAAATATTGTTCCCAGGTATTTGATTTCCTTGGCAATTTCTAATATACTGTCATTTATCCTTACATTCATACTACTCAAATCAACACTACTCAATTTTTGTTTTTTTCCAAATATACAACATTTTGACTTCAACACATTCAAACTTAATCTATTGCGACAGAGCCACCCATACAATCTGTTCAAATCATGGTTCATATCAGCTACCATTTGTTCAATGTCCGTACCGATCACATACAACATGGTATCATCGGCGAATAATATTACTTTACTTTTATCCGTCGTCGTGATAATATCATTTATGTACAGTAAAAATAAAAGCGGGCCCAAGACAGCTCCTTGCGGTACACCATATTCCACATCAATAAGTGGGGAAACAGAATTTTTAAATTTTACGCATTGCGATCTATTTGTTAAATAGGAAGTGAACCATTTCATAACATTCTGAGTTAGACCCATATTTTTCATTTTTTGTAGTAAAATTTTTCGATCAATGGTCTCGAAGGCTCGTTTAAAGTCTAAAAAAACAGTCAACACATAGTTACCACAGACCAATGCTTTAAGGAACTCGTCACATACATTCACGACAACACTTTCACACGAATGATTTCGCAATTTTGATATCGTTCTCATGCCCCATGAAGTTATGGCAACCTACAAGATCATAATACTCTAAATTCACTGATCAAATGTTATCTTGAACGTGAGTAGTTTGAATATTGCGGTGACACATCGACCACTAAAAATCAAAATATCTTGCAAACGGCTCAATTAAGCGGGTTATAACAGGAGCACATTTTTTGTTCACGAATGAAAAAGTGTCTAAATTCAGGTTTCGCGACCTAAAAAAACCCCGTGTAGCAATTTTTAAAGAGATACGTTACGTTATACGTAAACGTATAAAAAATTCGATTTTTATTTAATAACTCTACCACCCTCTATCTAGGAAACGGAGCAATTTCGGAATGAGGTAAGTTGCTTCAAATCGGCTTATTTTGATTTTTTTTAAATATGTGGTAAGATTTTGTAAAGACCTTTTACACCCTCAATTTTTAATTTTTGGCATTTCCAAAGTAAGTATATTGGTTACTAACTGATCAATGTGAACATTGGATTGATAAACCTGGTTACTGGATCAACTAGTGCATTCATCAGATTCACGAATAAAAATCATACAAATAATGTACCTGTTTATTGAATCAATAAACCCTTTTATTGGATTAACGTATATGTTCGTTGATTTCATGACTAGAAATTATAACATTAATAAACGCGTTCATTGACCTATACCCCGTTTACTGGATGAACGAATATGTTCGTTAGATTATCGAATAAGAATCATAGAATCAATGAACGTGTAATGTACGTTCAATTTGATAGAAATGTTTTATAAGATCAATAAATATGTTCGTGAATTCACGATGTTTGGGAAGGAACGAAATATCGGATCAAAAATCTGCGTCATGTTTTACAGGAAAAAAAATACATTGTGAATTGCTGATTGGTTTAGCCGTTTTTGCACTATAACAGTTAAAAGTTCTAATGTTATCTGACATGAGAATCCGAAGAGAAATCAAAACAAATTTTGTATTTTATTTCGGAGGGGTGTAGGGGGAGTAGGCAAATATTACAGATGACTATGTACTTGAATCATTCAACAACGACCCAGGATATTTTCCCGTGAGTAGCATTAATGAAACGTGTTGGTTGTGAATTCATGTAGAGTATAAGCATCTCGAAGTCTTCATGGGCTCTTTCACTTAATTATTAAATTGGCATGATTGATGGATGAAGCAATTCAATCTAGAATCTTTTGTCATCTCTCTTCTGGCGTCGGTATTAAGAACATGAATAAAAACAAAACACACCAGGATAAAACGCCCATCATGTGCTTTTGGGACTTCACATTTTGAGATACAGCAACATCATGAAGCATGGTGCGCACATGATATGATGAGCATTTTGTGGATTTGTGTTGTTATTTCAAGTGGATATTTTCTGACTCCAAAATTAGAATGATTTCTGAAAAAAAATCAGCAGAACTTTGCCCGGGAAAAATAAACTAAGCTGAGATCTCTTTATTTAATCGTCGTCGAAGCTTCTGCGATGTGATATAATATATATGAAGATAACTTTCATGTAAGTGTATGCCCACATATTTTTTGTACTATAAAAACCGGATGAATTGTCAAAAAAATCGTTGATCATATCGGCTTTAATCTTTGGAAGGTTATCCGAGTAAGCCTTTTCGAATTCTGGTTCTGGTACTGGTGATTGTATTCAGATTCAAAAAAGCAAAAAAATATAATTCAATAACAAGGTGTTACCAAGACAGTATTTAACCTTTATCTTTTTCGTCATCGTCTGGCGCGTTTTAATTCTTTTTACGCAGTTTAGAACTTATTTTATGTGACCAATTTTTTCCCATTGAAAAGTCTCATATTTAAGATTTTATCCCCAAATTATATATTTCAATTTTAGTGAACAAGCTCATTGTGAATGGCGAAGACCAGATTAGTCAGAGTATAAAAATAGGTGATTGGGACGTTATAAGGTCTGTTCGTAGAAGAATCACAAATCGGTCAGCGCTTCATCGATTGTTCCAAAGAATCAGAAATAGTTTGCAAACTGCAAATGCTGAATGCTGATTGGCTCTGACTGGTTTGTGATTGTTCTTCGAACAGACATATTAGCGTACATCAAAGATACTATTCAATGTAACGGGGAGATATTTGCCGATATTTTGGTATCACTTCATTTCTCGAGATACCTTACAAAAAAAGAATCTTGCAATTTGTGGTTATATTATTCAAAAGTGGCTCAACTCTTCGCAAATTACATAAGTTTCTGCGAATAAAGTATGTTTTGATGAACTTGCTCTAAACAAATGTAGAACTCAAACTCTGCGTCGAGCTGGTAATGGAGGCGATCACTCGTTATTTTAGAGAAAATGTTCTGTAAGCAGCATAGTTTGATATTTTAGTTTGAGGTGAATGAAGAGTTACGAATGATTCTTTAAGGAAGATTCGTCACCTTCCACTGATTATCTTGAGAAAAAATCTGTTTTGTAATTCACTTGACCAGGCTTCAAATTAAATCAATCATATAATTTTACGGAAAAATGTTTTCAATTAGCTCATTTTATTAATAAATAATGTTATTCATGGGTGTTTGACCGTGAAAAAAAGCTGTTACTTATTGTTATAAAATTTGATTTCGATGATCTAAACAAACCATGTTATGCTATTGCTTGTGATAAGCACAGAATTAATTAGGTACAACAATTTATAAATCCATTTTGTTGAGGTACTCCATCAAATAATATACAGTCTGAAACCTTTTTCATACTTCACATTCACTTTGGCTGAATAGAAAAGAGGACCCCTGAGCATCAAGCTGTATATTGCTGTGAATATGTGAGATAAGCATCTGTCTCCTATTATGAAAACTTCTGATTTGTATGTTTGTTGGATGCAATTTCTTGGATAATCACCATTCGTGGAATTCAAAATCATGAATTTGTCAAGAGATTCAAATCCAATTTCATTATCGTCTGCGTTGATTCGAAAAATATTCGTTATCAAATTTTCTTGCTTCTCAATCTGTATTGCAGAGTAGATTATTCCGCTTATCTAAGTCATCTTTTTTTTTTCGTATTCTTCAGTTCCTATTTATTGCGTTTTTCTTCATTACTCATACCTCCATACTTTCTGATGAACTAGTAGTTTTGATCAACCCCTAAGCGAGGGTGACAGGTACCTCAAAAATTATAAATAGGGAGGAGGGTCAAGTGTTACGTACATGATTTGACAGTTATTTTTATCAAGATTATATCCCCGAAGTTTCAAGCTGCTACTATTTATTATTATGCATAAAGTTTTGATATTCATTTATTATGGGAGTAAGTACCTGTCATCTCCGCTTAAGAAGTTACAGGTAGAATGTGAAAATACGACAAAAATGTGTCCATCGAAAAAAAAATTTACGTGTCCTAGTGATTATTCTGTGTTTCTTAGGTTAGCATCAAGTTTTACTTTAGCTCTAAGCCCAATTTCTATCGTTAAGAAACTCTAAAATACATCAACTATACTTTTGAACCTATTTTCTTAAGAAAATATTCCATGCCACTGACCCCGTTTCTTTTTTTTTAATGAAACTATCTCGATTTTTAGCTTTGTTCTGTAACCTATAACAGTATACGCTAGAACTAATTTTCCGTTGTACTGTAACATTATTTTTTTTGCTAATAAAGAAGAAAAACTAATGTCGAGCTCTAGGAGTCAAGATTCGAAATTTTGCACTCATACAGACTGATGAGCCACACTTTAAACTGAAATTTGATGTCTCAACCACGCATACTACTTCTGATTCTCGATATTTGGCTTCGCGTCAGAGATATCGAGAAAAATTACTTCAAAGAGCTGTTTCAAATTTTATATGTCCCTTAGATTGACTCAACTATTTATGTGTCTTCCCATGCTCTTGAAGATTGTTTTTGAATCGTCATGACAATATTTAATCAAAAAGGGGTCAAATTTTCAGCTAGTGAGCAAAAATATAAAAAAAGGATTTTTCAATGAAACTTGGTATCCTGAATAAAATTTAATCTAGAGCAACTTTCCCAGTTTCTTTTTGCTAGGTATGTCTCTGACGCGAAGCGAAGTTTCGAGAATTGGTCTTTTTTGCAAACACCTAGTAGGTCGGCTTTGAAGCTAAAATTTCAGTTGGATATCGTTGAAAGTGTGGCTCATCAGTCTTTACTCCTTCAAATATCAAAAATTCAGATCTGTATTTATCTCAAATGTGACACACTGTATGATAATCGCAAATACCTTTGGCTCTATAATATCCATTCGCAGTTTCTTTTGAAATGAAAGCACGACTCAAAGTCCTTATCTAAATTTTATCGGATCGCTGTATTATGGCAAATCTTCACTTGCCATTTTCACTGCCACATTTTATAGTACACCATCCTTTGACCTCTACACTTTCTCCATTGTTTTTTAATGTATTAGAACACAAACAACTTTGGTGTTGTCCAACAAGTGATATATCACGTAAAAGTCATGCTGAAAGGGACTGGGAAAGATGAATCGAACGATATATCTCACTTTAACTTTCGATTAACTTTAACGGCAAAGTGAGATTTATCGCTAGGATTTCATTTGCGTGTGACATGGCTTTTCAGAATACTCACTAATTGATGTATAATATATTTATTTTGTCGTTTTGTATCAACGGGTGAGTAAAATACACGGTGAAATGATAATACGTGATTCACAACAAACCAAATATTTTCTTCCGTAAGGCAAAGAATATTGTGAAACTGATCAAATATTTTACGTATTGTCAAAACAATCAAAAAAAATTACTATATTATGAATACTATTCAAGATAGACGTGAATAAAATAGAAGAAAGCTTCTAGATTCATACAGAAATTTAATTCCAAATCTGAAGCATCTCAACAGAGCAAGAACAATCAAAGACACTTGGTCACTGTGGGGTTTGTTGTTGAAGTGGACTGTATTTCTTTTGATTTTGGTCTTCTATTTCACCTAGCTTTCGAATAATGATACACCATGATAGTAAAACACACAAGATATGATGTATTGCTGGACGAAATTGGAACCAAGCCGCGCATGTCGTCACAGTGAGCCAAAAGTGAGGTTGGATTTAAAACATCCATAACGTTACCTAGTTACCATTTGCTGGTCAAAATTTGAACTGGCTCACGCATGACGTCCCCGCGTGACATTGATTGTTTAGATTTGAGGTAGGTCACATGATGACTTCTGAAGCGGGATATGCGAGAGTGTATCTTGTTTGTTTTAGTATCATAGTAACCGAGTTACCTAGGAAACCTATGAATTTTGAGGTTCGGACACGCAATGACGTCAGCGGAACCAGCGCGAGATCATATCTGATTTGTTATAGTATTATGATTATACACCAACGGTGACTTTTTTGTATCTATTAATAACAACTATGGTCACACTTCAATAAGGTAGTTTAAAATTACACTTCAAAAAGGCGGCTATGCATTTTACACCATATTCTGTAGTTGCGCAAGTCCAAACATACCGCTCGACTTGAAATCCAGTCTCTTCAATCAAAACCATCACTCATCACTCTACAGGTAAGCAGAAAACACTATTTGTTGGTCGCCTGTAGATTCCTGTTGCAGTCGTGACCTCCACCACTCTGGTGATATTATCCCTGCCAGAAAAAAGTCTGATAATTCATCCTAACTGCCAGTTGAGAGTAGCTGCATTCTCGTCCTTCATTAGAACCAAACTACCCAGCTTGAGTATCTGGTTTGACCAGAAATTTTGGATGACAGCTTGCAGTTGCTCGTGGATATTGGGCCGATTTTGAGGGACTTCCAAGTAACTGAGCTCAGGTAGTGACGTTAAACTTCGACTAATGATGAAATGCGCAGGTGTCAAAGGTGTATTTGTAGGTGTGTTTTCCCCTAAAATACGCTCAAGGTGTTTTTCAATACTTTTTGATCCGGCTCTCCATATGCCCCCAAAATGAGGTGAACGTGCTGGAATAAAGTGCTATGGAATACACTCTAATGCCAAAAGTTCATTTATAAAATCAGAATTGGTTTGTATGAATTCATATTTCTTTGATAATTCGTTATTTGCTCCTAAAAAATTTAAAACGTTATCACTAAAGATATTTGAGGGTTTTCCGCGTCTGCTAATGAAACGATCGAAAGTGGCCAAGAATAATTCAGTATACAAACCTGTAACAAGCTCCAAATGCACCGCCTTATTTTTCATACAATCAAAAAGATATGAATACAATACTCCTTCGTTGTTTTAGCTCCACGTGTTTCACAATCTTTTATTTGAAATGGCCCTCCATAGTCAATTCCAACATTTGAAAACGGGAAGTGATTAATATTGGTTCGAACTGCAGGTGAATTTCCCATTAAATAATTGAGGCCGTGGTTTTGCCTCAAAACAAACTACACACTTTCTTATCACCTTTTTACACAAATTACGTCCATCAATTATCCAAAATATTGCTCTAATTGAATACAATAATGATTGACTTCCACAACGGTATAAACGTTGATGCTCCCGTCTCAAAAAAAAGTCTGTAAATCTATGACCTTTTGGCAGTAGAATTGGATGCCTTTTATCAAAATTCAAGGATGAATGTTTGAGCCTACCTCTTACTTCTGAGATTATTTTGAATAAATGGATTCAAAGACAATATTTAACTGCCGCGTTCCAATGCCTTTCCATCAGTGAGACGTCTATATTCTTCTACAAAATGAAACTATAGAAAATTTCTCACAATTTATGTTATAACGTCTTTTTCGTAAAATGGATAGTTTTGAGCGCCACAAAGTTAAGTTCAACATGCGTTTTGGCCGAAAAAGAAATTCCCACACTACCTTTTTTTTCAATCGTGGTATCCCCAGTGGACCTCACAATTCCAAAATGTATCGTACTCTTCTTCGTTTTGATGTTCTTCATTGACCAAGTGTTACAGGTTCTTTGTCCTTAGTACCGATCGAAACATCACTCATCGAAATTCTTTCCACATTATCCGCTGTGGGATGATAAGAGTCATTGCAATCCTCTTCGTGTTTGATCTCATCATACGTTTGCTCGAAAATAGTCAACATTTCTTCCTCTTCATCGCTAACTTGCAATGGAAAAGGAAGAAACGGAGAGTATTGCGGGGAAACTTATAGTCCCATTGTGGATGATGTGGAAAATATTTCGGTCAGTTAAGTTTCGATCGTAACTATAGACAAAGAACTCGTAACACTTGGTCAATGAAGAAGAGCGAAACAAAAGAGAATATACATATAGGGTGTTTACGGTCTTGTGATTTTTTCTTTAATGTTTTTTTCGACACGTTAAAAGAATATGATTAACGCTAAAACGCCTTAGCAGAAGTTGAATAATAAGAGAGATAATGAATTTTTTGTACGTCTTTATTTTCAAAAATGATGACACTAAATTGCAAAATTACTGCTTTATCACAGCAGTCGTTCAAAGTTATCGCCCTGTTGTTGAACGCATAGTCTCGCTCGACGTATCCATAAATTATTATTATAATTATTATAATTATTATTAATTACTATTATTATTATTATTCGACTTTTGCTAAGGCGTTTTAGCGTTAATCATATTCTTTTAACGTGTAGAAGAGAACTTAAAAAAAATAATCACAAGACCGTAAACACCCTGTATAATACATTTTGGAATTGTGAGGTCCACTGGAGATACCCCGATTAAAAAAAAAAACGCGTCGCACACTCTCCCTCAATGTAGTGTGGGAATTTGTTTTACGGCCAAAACGCATGTTGAACTAAACTTTGCGGCGCTCGTACGTAGTAGATTGTAGGGAATTTTCTGTAGTTTCATTTTGTATACAGGGCTTTTCACTTGAGACTCCGCACGTCAATATCTCGGAAACGAATAGGAATATTTGATTTCTGTAAAAAGTAGTCAATGTATGGGGTTAAGTAGTTATTTTTCACCGTTAAAAAAATTCGACGCCTACCAAGAGTAAAGAGTCGCGACGCATCAAAAATATTAATCGATTGCAGGGACTTTGAAATTACGCGCATGCTAATTCAATGTTATTTATAAACTTTTTTGTTATTCAGTCGAACTCATTTATTCTACTCAGTTTTGAGATATACAGTGTGTCCAAGATAAGGATGTCTATCATGGGGATCATGAAAACCGTGAGAGATACAAGGTCGGTTGAATGGAGGCAGAGTTGCGTATTTTGATGCTTAACAAAATGCCGTTTTAAAAGCCAAGAAATTTCGACTAAGGCCGAAATTATCCGAAAAAAACCGAAAATTTCGAGATTGTTTTCATTTTTTTCTGACCACATTTGAAGACATATTTTGAAATGAATGGAACTTCTTCATTGCCACTTTTTGCCCTTTACAACATAGCGTTATTAAATTGAAGAACCGACGTTTCGTTTATGAGCAGCCATCATCAACTTTGTTTTTTTAATACGGTCCTGGATTTTTTATGACGGATTTTGAGGGCCTCTCATGTTCCTAAACCAACAATGTATCGCAATTATTAAAAAAAAAATATGTTGATGGATTTTTCCATAAGAACTCATGTGTTAGAGAGAGACAAAAAATACATTTTTAATAGGATTAAAAACAACCACCTCTTTTTCAATTGGTGCGATACCGCGTTGGTTTAGGAACATAAAAGGCTCCTAAAATCCGTGATAAAAAATCCAGGACCGTATTTAAAAAACAAAGTTGATGATGGCTGCTCATAGACGAAACGTCGGTTCTTCAATTTAATAACGCTATCTTGTAAAGGGCAAAAAGTGGCAATAAAGAAGTTACATTCATTTCAAAAGATCTCTTCAAATGTGGTCACAAAAAAATGAAAACAATTTTGAAAAATTTCGTTTTTCTCAAAACTGATTAGAATAAATGAGTTCGACTAAATAACAAAAAAGTTTATGAATAACATTTAATTAGCATGCGCGTAATTTCAAAGTCCCTGCGATCGATTAATATTTTCGATGCGTCGCGACGCTTTACTCTTGGTAGGCGTCGATTTTTTCTAACTGTGAAAAATAACTACTCGACCCCATACATTGACTACTTTTACAAAAATCAAATATTCCTATTCGTTTCCGAGATATTGACGTGCGGAGTTTCAAGTGAAAAACCCTGTATACCTACATGTTTTCATCGTGAAACTGCTTCTAGGTAACATTCTTCGGATATCGCGGCGCGAGCGGCAAAGATACGAGGGGGCAAAGTTGAAATTTGGAAAGAGCACATCGAGATCTATAAATTCCCAAATTTTCAAAACTCCCGGAAAACTTTCCAGGTAACCCCTTGTTTTCGCACCAAATGACTGTACTAAAAGGTAATTTCTCGATTTTTTTGGCTATGACTAGACATCAGTTGATGTTACAGTTAAAATTACTACAACATTATTTTTGCCATAGCTAAATTAACACCTTTAACAACATGATTGATCTTGCGAGGACTTAAATTTAATATAAGAGATATACTATTTTTGTCAAACAGTTCGTTTAATCCAGAATTTTGGGATTAGGTCTGCGCCAGCTTGTTGAAGTCTATGGTTGTCGGTATTTTCAAGGCACCAATGCGCGAAAACGCGTCGGCGACTTCATTTAAAGAACCAGTTAGGTATTTATCACGACCGGGGCTGCATCCAGATGGGATTTGGATATTATGTTAGTTTTGCTCCTTAGGGTGGATAATGGGAATGAAAATCTCAGATGCACTTAACCATTCATTCAACAGAACAAAAATAAACAAGTCCAACATGAAGGGTAGGTAGGGGTAAGTTCACTTTTTCTGACGGACTTCAAATTTGTCAAAGATAAAGAATATACAATTGAATCACTCATTCCAGAAACGATTAAATGACGAATAACTTGTTCAGAGATAATTGAAAAAAACTCAATAACTAGCTTTCCCGAAGAATTTCATATAAACTTCAAAATAACACATTTGCTACATTATCACCATAGCTTCAAACAATCCTGAAATATGTGAATGTGAAGCATGTCAAGAATAGTTAAAAGGCTAAATGTCACATGGACTTGGGTGGTTTCTGCATTCAATTGAAAATTACTACAATATTTTCAAAAACATTATCGAATCACATGAACATTTTGTAGAATCAAACTTAACTAATGTATGTATTATCATTACTAACTTGAACTGTTTTAGCTCAGTCTCAATCTAGAATAGTACACATTTGTTACCTCAAAAAGACCGTCGCAAACAAAGTCAAGAACAACAATACACCCAAACCAACAAGATGAACAGCAGAATGAAAAAAATAAAATAAAGGATAAATACGACCAACGCAAGCGGGAGAAAAAAAAAATAAAAAAATTGAAAAATAATACATAAATTGAAAAAAATCAAAAAAAACTGTGTAAAACTGTGCCAATTTTCAGATAATTCTGTGCTACGGTTCAGAAGCCTTAGGGATAGAAACACACAGACTTTCACATTTATATCAATGGACTTTTTCAAAAGAGCTCATGTGTTAGAGAGAGACAAAAAATGTATTTTCAATAGGTTCAAAAACAAACACTTTTTTTTTAATAAGTGCGATACATCGTTGGTTTAGGAACATAAGAGGTACCTAAAATTCGTAATAAAAAATCCAGGACCGTATTTCAAAAAACAAAGTTGATGATGGTTGCTCATAGACGAAACGTCGGTTCTATCTTGTGAAGAGCAAAAAGTGGCAGCGAAAAAGTTCCATTAATTTTAAAATACCTCTTCAAATGTGGTCTGAAAAAAATGACAACAGTTTTGAAAAATTTCGATTTTTTTCGGATAATTTCGGACGCAGTCAGAATTTCATGGCTTTCAAAACGGCTTTTTGTTAACCATCAAAATACGCAACTTTGCCTCAATTTAACCGACCTTGTATCTTTTACGGTTTATGAGTTCACTCGAATTTGTGTCACCGTGTATAATATTGATGGTTCACTCGTCATACGGATCTGTTTATGAGCCAAATAGCTTCTCAGCATGGCGGTTGCGGACTGTTGAAATTGATATGCGAAACTCAAACGTTGAACTAAGTTGAAACTAGTTTTCTACAAGCAACCCCAAGCAATTAAATCTGGATAAATCCGCGAAATCTTCATAACCATAGTGGGTACGGAATTATTGACTATTGGTTCATGAACGCTAGATCAAATATACGATACTAAATAATTGAAACAAATGAGTGAATGATTTGACGAATTTGGTAAATTGAAACATAATGGTGGTTGATTATTAAGAATTTCGGCAAGTTAATGTATGAACGTGGTGATTGATGATTGTAGACATTGAGTTGGCGAAAGTGGACATGTTCATGCCCTTTCTGCGGAATGGCGGCGGGAACGGTCGAGTGTTTGAGGACAAGGCATGTCTCATCTACATGTTTCCATGTCCTGGATTTCGGGCTGAGGTGCAGAGTTGTGGATCCTCGAAATGTTGCGATGTCCATGATTGGACGGAAACTTAACATTGTCATGCGACAAAACATGGTGGGATTGTCACCGCCTAGCCCATCATGTTATTGTTCAACGAATATTCTACCATAGAAAGCCCCAAGAAAATCGAATGAGCTCCGGAACACAAATTGGAAAAGGGTGCTCACGTCGGTTGTTTGGACGGCCAATTTCATTTGGGTGACAAGAAGGAGTGATACAGCTACCTCCGTCACTGACTATGGCTTGAAAATAGTGTGCTCGAATCGGCCAAAAAGTTCTGTGGAGATGAATCGGGCATCATCCAGCCAATCGATACCAATTCAGAAAATATTTTCACGAGATATGAGGACCGACATAAAGATGAATCAAACTTACGTGATATTTCAGTAGGTGACAAACTTGGAAACACTTCACACAGCACACAGAAAAATGGTTCTATTCAGGGCGGGACGGTTAAAGATGAGAACTACCAAAAAAAAAGACACTTCCGTGGAAAAACTTGCCCAACACTATCGAGTACCACCATCAGAGGCGGAAAATTTGAATTGACCAGAAGAACTTTTTGTGTCATCATATAAGTGAGGATACATGTATTTACCAAGGAGGGATTTATTTCCAAATCAAGGGTTTATGATAAATGAACTAGAATAAACAAAACTTTGTGTAGTAATTTATTTCCGGGAATTTACCGCTGGAAACTTGTCAACACTGCACAGTAGCTTGAAAAGTCGGATTCGATCAACCCAAACTAACCTCCAAATTACCATACGGTAGACCCAATGGTAAATGAACACCTCCGACGATATTCACGGAAATGGTAAAATTATGCAGGGGAAGAAGAAAAGTACCAGAAATTATTGCTAACTATAGTTGCCTCTTACTCGAGACAACCAGCATTATTATCTTGAAGGGATATTTACTTTTTACAAAAACTTTTGAATACCAATTGAACAATGGGAAAACTCGGCGAGATTCGAGTAATATGACGCGTTGCATTTTCACGAATTATTATTCAAGTGGTGAGTTTACTTTTTCGACAATTCACGGTTAACGGAAAATAACAATTAGATTATCGTGACAAAAATTTCACCGTTTCCGTCGAATTCAAGTGAAAGAAGAACACGCATGATAGACTTCTCATTGCTTGAGACCGCTGATCACCGTCGGAACAAAATGGTAATAATCATTTTTTGAACCAATTTGGAATATAAGGGCAACTTTCTCTTCTTCTCTCAGTGTAAAATGTTAAAACCATAAAATAATTTAGCAGTACAATTCTGGAATGTGTCTTGATAGATCGTTTTCAGAATAATCTCATATAAGAGAAGGTTTTTCATAATTCCCATTTAAAAAAAAAAAAACTGCTTATGGCGTTATGTCGTAGCAGTAGAAATATTTTCCGCCATAAAAAATGAGAGATGTTCATGGTTTACTGATCGTCTGGAGAGCAACGAGCAACGAACAAAAAAATGAATATATTGAAATTCTAAGAGATGTTCTTCACATAACACAGCCCAAAACAACCTGTAGTGTATTATCTTTGAGGGAATACCGAGAGGAAAACCCAGGAATTTGATACGAGTGGTGTGGGGAATACATTTGATAAAAACTTGGAATCCTTGCTTGCAGTTACTGTGTTTTTATTCCAGAATTCAATTATTTTTTATCGGTGATCAAAATCAGTGAGTGCAGTTGCTGTGTATTTGGTGAATATACTTTTTTCAAATTAATAGGTATAATATGCAGAAACAGTTTTTCGATTGCCGAGGTCACTTATTTTCCTTCATTTCATCTGAAACTATCATGAAACGTTGCCCAGATCGACCCTTCTCTTATGTATAGGTTTAAAATAAAGATTCCAACAAATGGCGTAATGCTTATGAATTATAACAAAACCCCGATTTTCTCAAAACTTTGTTCGAAGGAGTTACTGTGTTTTTGCTTGGGGCAGCCGCGCTGTGAATTCGCTGATAAATAAATGTTGCCAAAACCAGCGTGGAGATGCTTTATCCGCGCGATGTTGCAAAGCATACGTGAGCAACTTGTGATCTATAAAAATGGTTAAATCTAGCCAATGTTCGTACGTCCTACAATTGCGTTAAGCTGATGGCCGTTTTTTTGAAAAAAGTCCAAACATAGTTGCTTGAAGTTGCTTGAATGTTCCTCCAGTGGAAACGTAGCTTTATATTATGGATACTGATTACTGATTACTGATTACTGAAGTACAGGCGCTACGAGTTTCGAGCTGTTGGCACCGACACCGCAGCCTCTGGTTGGGCTTATTGTATCTTCTCTGTGCCTGTCTCTCAGTCGAAGAGCTCCATTGCCCGAATGAGGTTTATGACTCGTTCTACTGTTTCCCTGTCCGTCCTTTGAGGAGTGGTTGTGAATTCCCCATTATCTCTTCTCCAGTACGCCAGAGCTTCACATTCGAATACAATGTGGGAGGCTGTTTCCTCCTCCTCGTTGCACAGCCTACATATGGGTTCCCCGTTGAAAAGACCCATGATATGCATGTGTTTCCTTAGAGTGCAGTGTCCAGTTAATATACCTGTTACTTTCCTAAGCTGATTCCTGCTGAGTTTCAGTAGGCTTCCAGAAAATGATGATTCGATCTCGTCTGCCATCATTAATTTACTGTGTTTCAGACCTGGTGATTGGCACCATCTAGCTTTCTGTTGTTTTTTGGACCAACAGTTCAGTCAACCTCTCACAGAGGATTTTGTAATACCAATAGCAGGTTCTGGACTCAGAAGCGGTGTGTTTGCAGCTTTGCATGCTAGTAGATCCACCCGCTCGTTCCCAGCTATCCCTGTGTGTCCTGGTATCCATCCAAGAGTGACATAGTTAGATACTCCCAGTGTGACAAGGTTTTGCTGACAGTCCATGACTTGTTTGGATTTGGTTTCCCGACAGGAGATGGTTTTGATTGCAGCTTGGCTGTCACTAAGGATAAGGATTTTCCTTCCTCTGTAGCCTCTCCTGAGATCCTCTTGCACGCATACGTTTATTGCATGTACTTCTGCCTGGAAAACTGTAGCGTACATCCCGAGTGGTTCACATGTTTCCCACTTTGGATTTTCACCTACGATTCCGGCACCAGTTCCCCGGCTTGTTTTGGAGCCGTCTGTGTACCATATTGCCCCATTAGCCATCCGGAGTTGTTTCACCGTTTCCTCTTCCCATATTAGCTTGGTCTTGGGAGACGTGCTAAAGTTGATATTTTTCAACATGATATCACTCCTCATTGTTACTAAGTGGTTCGTGACTGTGCTGGTTATCTTAGTGTGTCCTTGGGAGTTTGATTGGCTCCAGTTCCCGGTGTTGCTAAGTCTATATGCTCCCATTCTTGCTTCCATTTTGATATAGATATCTGAAGGAGGTAGGTTAAGCATGGCCTCCATGGCAAGTGTTGGAGTAGTTTTCATGGCTTCCGTTACACAGAGACATGCTAGCCTCTGAACTTTTGCAAGTTCCGTGGCTGCTTGTCACTGCTCGATTTTTGGCCACCAGACAACAGAGCTATAAGCAAGGGTGGGTCTTACCACGGTACAGTAGAGCCAGTGTACCATGCGCGGATTTATGCCCCAATTCTTTCCTATCGCTCTTTCTGTTGCCATTATTGTGGCTTTACCTCGATTTACTATTTTCTGTAGGTGTGAATTCCATGTGAGTTTGTCATCCAGGATGATGCCTAGGTATATGACTTCTCTTACCACCTGCGGTTCTTGTCCATAGAACATGGGTTTGAATAATTCCGCTGTCTTCCTCTTTCTCGTAAAGCTGACCAGGGAGGTTTTCTCAGGATTGACCTTCAGGTTCACCTTCCTGCACCAATCTTCTACGATTGTCAGAGCTGTCTGCATCAGTTCTGATATTGTCTTGGTGTGTTTGCCAGTGATAAGTATTGCTACGTCATCGGCATAGCCTTGGGCGTAGAAACCTTTGCTGTTTAACTCTACCAGTAGTTCATCTGCGAATAGGTTCCAGAGGAGAGGGGACAAGACTCCACTCTGGGGGCAGCCTTCAGCTGCCTTTATAGTTACAGTTTTGTCAAGCATAGTTGCTTGAATTCTCCTACCTTTCAGCATGTTTCTTATCCACCTACAAACTGTGTCTTAAATTCCACGCCGATTGATTGCGGTGGTCATTGAATCGAAGGAGGTGTGATCAAATGCTTCTTCTATATCAAGGAATGCAGCTAGGGCAACTCCTTGGTTGTTCAGTGGTTGCTCTATTTTATGGATACTAGATACACGCGTAGCGTTCCACTTTGCTTTTTATTTCTCTATAAGAGATATCACACTTATTCTTAACATATTTAAATAGTTTTCTTCTTCAGATTACATCAGTTTTTCTTAAGTTGATTTCACTAGTTATTTATTATTCGAACTGTTGAGATAAACTTCAATGAACTACATGACATCTTGAACCTAGATACTCTCCAAAAAAGGAGAGATACATTTGATATTTGTTTCATGCACAAGATATTGAACGGCCTCATCGACTCTTCTGAATTGTTGTCATCATTTGGTCTCAGGACAGCTAGGAGGCTGAGACAGAATGAGTTGTTCTGGGTTGACTTTCACTCCACGAATTATGGATACTTCAATCCTCTGTCCAGAATGGCTAGAGCTGCCAACAAACTATCGAGTGACTTAGATTTGTTCTCTATTAGCGCAGCAGGCTTGAAGAGAAAACTCAATGTATCTATATGAATTCAATTGATTATCTTATGTAACTCTGTGATATTGTTAACCTGTACCTTGCTTTTTTGTATTTTTATCTTAGAATATAGGCAAATTTGTAATATTTATTGTTTTTTGATACATCTTACTACACTAATTGATACAATATTAGCATAAATTGCTTTGTAAAATGACTTGTTCGTTAATAAATTATTCTATTCTATTCTATTCTATTTTTTGTGTGTTGCGTTATAACGCAGAATATTCTAGCCAGTTTTGAATGGCCAAAATGTAAATTTGATAGGCATTCAAATTAATAAGTCAAAATAAATAAAACCGCATCGGAAATGGGAGAGACCTCAGTGTTTTGAATGAGACACCCCGTATATTTTTGTCCAAAACAGAAAGATTTTTTTCTAGCGATTTCAAAAATACCATATGAGTTGATGTTTGGCTTTGCCATTTTTCTCCCTATTTTGGTAAAAAGTTCAAATTTCTATAATCAGAGCTAATAAGCCATATGAAGTTTCCCATAGCCACTTGATTATTGATAATATGGTGCAAATTAAGGATAGAAAATTGAACTAAAGTGGAATGACGCAGAAACGGCTCAAACAAACATCAACTTATATGATATTCTTGTATTCACAAGAAAGAGACTTTGTTTCAGACAAAAATATTCAGGGTGTACCATTTGGAAAACTCAAACATCTGAAAAAATGTTCTCTTTTTGATAGGCTTTGATTTTTTCCGACTTGAGTATCTGGATCCTAATCAAATCTGCCTGACTTTGATCATTAAAACTTTTTTCTTGGACGAATAACCAGAAAGATATACATACAGTGT
This sequence comes from Orchestes rusci, assembly GCA_958502075.1. NCBI lineage: Eukaryota > Metazoa > Arthropoda > Insecta > Coleoptera > Curculionidae > Orchestes > Orchestes rusci. The sequence goes on along the minus strand of OY293305.1, from coordinate 26,503,063 downwards.
GTTCAATTTTGATTGGCGACCATTCGGTATTTTATTAAAAATTGACCGCTTTGAAAACACTTTTTCGTCAGTCCATAGCAAAATTTACTAATACACAATGAGTTAAGTCACTTGTCGTCGACTCTTATGAAAAAAACCGTAACACAAGCGGTCGCGCGATCAAAGCATGCCGTTAAAAGAAGCTCGCCCAGCAAAAATTGTTCAAAGCGGCCGACAAACGTTCCGAAATAATGGCTCCCGGGCTGTCCCAGAAAACCAAGGTGGAAAACAGGAGCCGGTTTCGCGGACTTAGTAAACCTCATTTATATTCCACAAAAAGCTCTATCTTTTCATAATAAAAAATGATACATGTCATTTCCATGGCCTACCATGATTAATCAAAGGGCATCAAAAACGTGAAAAGTTATTGGGCATTTTTTTATTCAAAAAATGGTGAGCGTTTTTGAATTGGGCATATTCGAAAACTTATTTAACGATAATTTTGAAATAAAATAGTATACAGGATGTCCAAAAAGTCAGGTCAAATGAGGAAAAAAGTAAATTTTTCTATCCACCTTGTATGAATTCTAGCGGAGTTTTTGCAAAAATGTTTTGTCACTTCTTGAGATATGACTCAAATCATACACTCGTTATGTATTGCTAATAAAGCCTATACCGGGTATTCAAAAATTGAAGTTGAAAATCATGAAAAAATTATGATATTTCAATTAGAAAACTTGATGTGATTACAGACAAAATATTGATAAATGAATTATTTCAATGTATGTTCTCTCCTACGTACAAGTTCACATTCCTGGAGTTTTCTTATCCCCATCCCATACAGAGTGCATTCAAAGAGAATAAAAAATGTTGCTTTCTTTTTGGATAGTCTCTGTATAAACTGAGGTGTTGAGAATTCACGAATGTACACAGGTACTTTATTACAGTTCATAAAATAAACAATTTTTTGAGTGTAATCAGCTCAATAATAGTATTAATTAAAAAACATTTTTTTCCCGCTTTCTTTCTACCTTCATTTTTGAACTCTCGGTATAACCTAGAGTGAGAAAACTTATCGAATGTATAGTCTGTGTCATTTCTAAGGAATTGACAAAACATTGTTTCAAAATCTCCGCTTGAATGCATACAAGGTCAAAAGAAAAAATTAACTTTTCTCAAAATTTGACCTGACATTTTGAACATCCTGTAAAATATTTTATTTCAAAATTATCGCCAGAGAGGTTTTCAAATATGCCCATTTCAGAAACGATATTCATTTTTTGGTTAGGAAAATGCCAAATAATTTTTCACGGTTTTGATGCCCTTTGATTAATCATAGTAGGCCATTGAAACGACGTGATATGTCAATCTTTTTTTATGAAACGAAAGCTTTTTGAGTACCATAAACTGTAAAAAAAAGTTTTTTTGAATCGGTCTATTTTTAATAAAATACCGAATTGTCAAAAATATTGTCGGTAATCAAAATGAAACACACTGTTTACCGTATGTCCGACGATGGGCTATCCAATAGGTGAAATGAACCAAAAATTTCATTTTTCGAGAAAAAGTAAATCAAGTTTGCTTGTTAAAGAAATGTGATTGTCGTTGGAACAAGATCGAAATGTTATACAGGGTCTGTAAAAAGTTGAAATAATATATTTTTTTTTAGAAAAAAGTACCCATATTCAAAAGTTCTTAGCAAAATTCGACTTTTCAAAATTTTAGTAGTCCCAAATCTTGCACACAAATCATAAATAGCGTGTATAGCATTCACCGGAATCCTCACTGCACAGTTGAAGAGGGCCCTATTTCGTCTTTCGGGTTGCCTCCACACTAGTGTTTGGAGATTTCCAAATCTCAACTATCCGAATAGTCGTTTAAGATTTATTCGAATATACGAATCTATTCGAATAGTCGAATAGTCATCGACTACTTGAATATATGACTATTCGAATCTATTTGAATAGTAGAATATTCGAATACTCGAATAGTCATCGACTATTCGGATCTATTTATAAATAGTCTAATATTTGACTAGTCGATTAATCAAAATCGGATTTTTCAGCTAGTTACGTAACTATTCGACTAGTCCAATTTTACTGCTCGATTATTGTAGTATTCGGTTACCCAAATAAATGAATAGAGTAGTTTTAATTAGGTATATTATAAGATAAGTCGCTGAAAACATCATTTTTGTTTTCTTGTACTACATTTAACTCCAATAGATTAAAAACTAAATCGGAGATTTTTGATATTTCAAACTCAAACAATCATACAACAGTGAAAAACTTTATAAACAATGACATGAATAATGACACTATTGATTTGCTCTCAACAAAATTTTTTTTTATGTTGACCCATTTTGAAATTGATCACATATACTTTCAAAATCTATAATATGTACAGGGTGTCCCATTTTGGGTACTTTTGCGGGGTATCTCCGTTATTCTTATAGATAGAGAGTTGCGGTTTTCGCGACAGTGTGCTACTTTTTCGTGTAACTGAAGTTGCCTTTAACTTGCCTCGTATCTAAACTATCAGATAAGTTATGGAAAATGTGAAAACTGTTTCTTATATAACTTTTTCCGTAGAGCTCGATTCTGCCTTCGGAATTAGTATACAGAAGCAGGTCAAAAAGTTATCGGACCCAACTTTATTTTTTTAAATGGATCACCCTGTATATTTATGGTCTATAAGATTTGTCTTCTCTTTACCTTTTCAAAAATATATAAGAGTATGCACTTTAAAGAAAAAAAATGTTTAGCCCATAACTTTTTGACCTGACCCCGTATACTAATTCCGAAGGCAGAATCGAGTTCCACGGGAAAAGTATATAACTTTCGATTTTGCCTTTGGAATTTGTATATAGGGTCAGGTCAAATAGTTATGGGCTAAAAATTTTTTTTTTTTCAAAGTGCATACTCTTATATATTTTTGAAAAGGCGAAGAAAAGACAAATCTTATGGACTATAAATATACAGGGTGTTAAATTTAAAAAAATAAAGTTGGGTCCGATAACTTTTTGACCTGACCCTGTATACTAATTCCGAAGGCAGAATTCTACGGGAAAAGTTATATGAGAAACAGTTTTCATATTTTACATAACTTATCTGATAGTTTAGATACGAGGGGTACCTTGAAATGCAACATTTTCAGTTTAGCCCTGTATCTCAAAAACTTAAAGGGCTATGGAAATTTTGTTAACGGCATCTTTAGTTTCACGAAAAAGTAGCAAACTTTCGCGAAAACCGCAACTTTCTATCTATAAGAATAACGGAGATACCCCGCGAAAGTACCCAAAATGGGACACCCTGTACATATGAATTAGAATACCTCGTCAATCATAGGAAGTCTTGACCGTTAGTTGGAATAGTCGACATCGACTAGTCGGATAGTCGAATAGTCGACTATTCGGCTAATGAATTATGAAAAATATTCGACTACCTATTGAATATTCGAATATTCGACTAATCAAATTATTCGAATACGATTCCGAGTCCTACTCCACACAACGAAAAGTTACAATAAAAAACAGTCCAAGTCCAAAAGAACGGATTTCCAGTACGTCGCAGAAAAATTACCATCGGACGTGTCGGGTACTGTTAGTTTCTCTCTGGAAGTAGTTTCAAATAAATAATTTCTTATTCCTAGCTTCATGGTTAAAATTTCTATATCAATGAAATATCCATGTTATATTTTGCTGAAAACTTTTTGAAGACCCTGTAGAAAATTTCAAACTTTTTTTTATCGACAATCGTATTTTTTAGCTAGCAAAATTATTTACAAAGAATGTCTTTTTCTCGAAAAATGGAATTTCTGGCTCGTTTCACCTATTGGATAACCCATCGCCAGACATACTGTATACATATACAGCTCAGTACAAAAGTTTTTGGCAAAATATGACATGAATATTTTATTATTGGTACAGTGCTTTCAATTTAATCTGTCACACATCCAAAAGGCTGTAAAATATTTATTTTTTGAGCTAAAAGGTCGACCAAAAAAAGAAATTGTAGGGTTATTCGTAAAGTTTTGTGCTATTGAGTCAAATATTTCCTTGACTGTAAAATGACAGAATTATTGACATGACTCACTTTTTTTAAAATAGCACACCCTAAACATGTATCATCACATATTTAGAAAGGCGTCTTTTTTCTGATCACGAAAATATAGCACACATGCCCTTTCTATTCACTAGTTTAGCGCAAATTGGTATAAATATGATTGAAATTGTAATTTTTTAGCATGAGGATACACGAGTCATTCACTTGTTTCCAATAATTGTCAGGGTTGCACTCGAATTGTCAAATGTTATACGTGAATACTGTTCCTTTACAGTAAGTTGGTGAAAAAGAATAAATGGGCATACTTCTTGAATTGAGTAAATCATTAAAATGCTGTATTTACAAACCAGAAAATCTCCTTTATCTTAGTAAATACTCTAAACAAGATTAAAAAAAAAATAAGTCATGTCAACAATTTTGAAATTTGACAGTTAAGAAAATATTTGACTCAATAGGGCTGTTTTTCTCGCCGATAGCGTAAGGCGCATGCGTTCTAACCTGGGCAAGTGACAAGCAGTATCACGTTCACGACCGTGCTTCTATCCCTTGTCTTGCTGAGAGTGGAACAAGGATAGAGCATAAAGTCTGTTCTGCAATGTGAACGCGAAAGAGATGTTAAAACAAAAATATGACATTTGCTTCAACAGAAATGGCGCTTCTTGACCTATAGTTAGGATTCACTTACTCACGTTTTATTTATGTATTGTTGAATCAACAAATATGTATGTTACTCTTCATGAAACTCAATTAAAACTCATTTAAACTTCGCACTGACACTGACTGCAATTTGGGGGTTATAAATATTGTCACATGTGACATCACCCAGCCACCAGCCCTGATCTGAGCGCATGCGCGGCCCAACAAAAATAACTCTATAGCACAAAACTCTACGACAAACCCTACGATTCCCTTTTTTTGGTCGACCTTTTAGCTCAAAAAATAAATATTTTACAGCCTCTTGAAAATGTGACACGTTGAATCGAAAGCACACTGTACAAATGTTAACCATGAAGCAAGGAATACACATTTATTTATTCAACATCACTTCCAGAGAGAAACAGTACCCAACACGTCAAACGGTAATTTTTTTCGCGACGTACTGGAAGCTCGAACTTCTGATCTTGAAGTGTTTTTTATTGTGACTTTGTTGCGGGGAGGCAACCCGAAGAAAAAAAGAGGGCCATCTTCAACCGTGCAGTGAGGATACTGGTGAACGCCATAAACGTTATTTATGATTCGTGTGAAAGATTTGGGAGTACTAAAATGTTTTAAAGAAAAATTTAGCTGGAAACTTTTGAATAGGCCATTTCAGAACATAACCTAAAAGTCAGCTGATTGTACCGTAGACAAATATTAACCTCTAAATGTCACTTTTTCCCTTCACTTTCTGGGAAATTTTTCGAAATACCAAGTGTGCAATATGGTTTTGTTGAGATTCTGATCCTGAAAAGCTGTGAAATGAGTGATTATCTCGCAAAGTTAGAAGCTAGAAGCCCAGGAATTTCGATTTAGTACAAACACAAAATTTCGATTGTGAACATCATTTAACTAAAAGGGTTTTTAGTTAAAGTGATTCAGACTTTGATGCAAGCCCTCAGGGCTTTCCAAAAATAACTAACATGGACATATTTAGCTATTTGGTGCTCACCACAAGTTGTTATACTGCATAGGCAGTTGAAAGCTTATAAAAGTTTGAATGATGCTTTCAAAAATTTTAAGGCCGGGTTTTGTAGCCACTGTTGAAGTTGCAAAGTTGCAGATCATATTATCAGAGCTAAAGAAAGTTATATTCACATTATTAGCTCTTTTTTCTTGATGTCTTGATAACAATCTAATTGATTTTTTTATAATATATGGTATTGTTTACGGTACAAGTTGTCAATTTTGACGTTATGTTGACAGGTTTCTGAAATGGCCTATATGGGTACTTATTTAAAGAAAAAAAAAATCACTATTTGAAGACCCTGTATGGATATTCGATATTTTTCAACGACAATCGTATTTTTTAACAAGTGAAATTTTTCATAAGGAATGATTTATTCCCGAAAAATGAAATGTTTGCTTCATTTAACCTGGATACCTCTCCACCGGACATGCTGTACACGTCTATTTTTCATTTTGTAAATAGAGATTTTTGTTTTTGCAGATATGAGATTTATTCAGGAGCTTATTAAATGTTCGCACCAAGTCTTACATAGTCGTTGATCAGTCAGTTTATTCATTCTTCTTTGATTACAAGACTAGTCTTCATTCAGTAGATACTTTGTCGGGACCAATGAACGATTGAAAGTAAATTAACTGTTATCATTCAACTGCACTCAGCCACCCTTTCTAAGGAAATCAGCGATACGGATACATTTATGAAAGCTTAATATTTTCTCTAGAATTCCTTGATACAAAAGCTTACAGCACTATTGTGAAATATGCTTTTCCTAAGTATTATGACTACATCACAATAGAGTACTTCTACCAATAAGCTTATATTCGCTTCCGTTTTTGTAATCCAACTTTCCTACAAAAACAGTGATAAATGTCAAGCCTTTGAAAACAACCGTTCTTCATGATGTGCAAATTAAAAATACTGCTAGCTTCGTTACAGCACGGGGTCGAATAAGAAGCCATTTTATTATTTCACGACGCACGAATACCTGACTGCAGTCTTTATTAACAGTCACGAAAAAAAGAGCACAAGGAACAAATAAAACTCATTAGCCTTTATTTGAAAGGAGAAAGACTAATTATATCCCTTGTAGCAGTAAATTGTACCATCGTAGTAATGAACATGCAGATGAATTCTTTACGAACTTTGTACATTTTTGTTCGAGTCAGTTTCTATATTGATTACGATATTCCAGATAAGATTAATGATTGGAAAATATTTCATCAGCATAAAGTGCGTATTTTTTTTTTTATTTTTCTTCCAAGTACTGCCATGTACTGTTCTTAGGGACTATCTCGAGAACTAATACAAACTTTGAAACATGACGGATGGATCTTGATCCAACAGATCTTGTAACTCTTGAAACTTCGGAAATTGAATAGTTCAGTGACAAATCTTCAGTGCAAAGGAAATACTTGATGGTTGCCGCATTTTTGTCAAACAAACACTAACCTTACCTAACCAAAACTGACTCAAACTGAAAACTAACGCGATTTCTTTAATTTATCAAACCCCATTTGTTTGTTAAAAAAATGGGCAAGATATTTTTTTGCTGTGCGAGTAATAGTAATATACGTAACTAGGCCGCAAAATTACTTATTAAAGTACGAGTAAAGATGTTTATGTACGAGGCTAGAAAGGATCGAGTCCGGAATCTATAGACGGTTTGAAAGAGAAAGTACTTTCTTGTCAAACCACATATTGAAAAGGCGGTGGTGGCAGTCCGTCCCAAATTCTTATCATGAGATGGCGCCAGCCAAAGTTCCAAAGGTGGTTGAAATAATAAAGGATGTCCCAGAAAGAATGGGACATAAGGTAACAGCAGATTCCTCACACCAAAATATTGCGATCACCCCGAACTTGTCTATCCCGGAAGGTAATATTAACAGAGATACAGGGTATCGAAGTTGAATTTTAACTTTTGATTTTTTCAAATAACTCTTGAAATAATCAAGTAATGTTGATAAAATTTGGAATGAATGTGAGGGTTGTTTGACATGCAAAATTCATACCTGGCCTTGGTATGGCTCTTACATGTAGGAGGTGCCACTTACACATCTTTCCACTCAAATAGTCATAACTTTTTTGTACGCACTCGAACATTTCCTTTTCATTGAAAAACTTAATTCTCCACCATTTTTACGTAAAAAAGGTACACTTTGTAAAAGTGGATAGGAGTGACCTTTTTCAAGATATTTGAACTTAAAGTAAAGTTATAAACATATAGGGGGAATCAAAAATGCCGTTATCACAGTAATTTTGACCAGTGTATCGATATTCATTTTTTCTTTCTCTTAGGAAAAAATCTTGGAAACAAAGAAAATGTAGAAAAACTTAAAATGAGATAAATCTTTTTTTAATCAAGAAACATTGAGCATCAAAGTTTATGTCAAAGTTTTCATGATAACGCCGTTTTCAAATCCCCCAAAGTTTATTTTAAAAATTTTCCTTTCAAAACCACATTGCATGGATTTTCAAGTTCAAATATTTTGAAAAAGGTTGCTCCTAGCCAACGATTATACACTACACAGGATTGCTGTTACATTTAACGTACGTTTGGCAGTTTGGCAGCGAGCGGAGAACGGCTGTGACGTCACCACCGGCTCTGAATATGGTTTGTTTATTTTCATTTAGCCGTTGATCATGTGTGTTGTGTTTTGAGTTTATCCAATAGTTTGTGTTTTTCCAAGTAGTTTTATTACTTCTCCAACTCAAACTACATTTTGATTTGGCAAAGTTATACAAATACATATTTTATACGTTTCGTTGTGTTAACGGTTGACGATGTGTAACAATAATTCGATTTAGCACAAGAAGGAGCATTTTCTTCACACGAAAGTAGATGAAATTGCATACGAAAAGAGTGGGTTCATAGTGCATCGCTGCAGAAGAAAAGACAAGTTTAATATAGATTCTTCGGCAGTTTGCTCCGACCGTTTTACAGTTGACTATGAGAGAGATTCACAGCAGTTATTGAGTACCTATATTACAACAAGCTTCAAAGTTACAAATGAAAATTAGTTTTTTGTATATGGAAATTGGGTAACGAGCTCTCTAAAATTGCAATTCCCATACACAAAAATATTTTGGTCGACGAGCTCTTTTTACATATTATACAGATTTGAATTGTAAATTTAATAAATCAATACTTAAAAATTATATTTTATTGTGTATTGGAATATTACATCCTTATCAATTGGCAGTTTTGTTATTTTTTTTTAACCTAGACTAGTAAAGAAGAAATTTGGAATAATAAGGTATAATCAGTATTTTTATTTTCATTTTGAAATTTAGTACATAATAAATAAAAAATCATTGGTTTTCGTTCTCTTCAATATAAAGACAATATCTTTAAATGTACAGCATCTAAATATTGCTTGGAATCTATTTTGCATACAGAAAATACCAAATAAAGCATTCGCGCTCTTTCTGTCAGCATCAGTGGTGACGTCACAGCGAGTCTGACCTTGCCAGACAGATTCGGAAAACTGAGCTTTCCTGTGTAGTGTATAATCGTTGACTCCCAGCCACTTGTACGAAGTATTTCTTTTTCATTTGCGTGAAGCTATCCATAAAAGTCGCCAGCCATAAAACAACAAATAAATATCCGATTAACAGTTGCTAATGATTCTTTAAAGGAGCCCATAGGATTACAGGTTTGAAATTGTAAAATATTGGGATATTGTTATTCTCGTTATGCTTCATGGTTGTGATTTCAAATTTTGATCAAGGAATGATTCCAGAAGACATCAAAATAATCATTCATTTTGTGATGACATAGCGTTTTCCATGCGAATACATGACTCAGATCACCAGTCCGTATAGGGAACGGCAATACGCGTCACGGAAAAAATCGTTAGGATCGTTTTTACTAGAAAAAAATATATATTTTTGGGCACATTTTCTCGATACCCGTTCCAAAAACAAACTATTGATCGGAGGCATCGATTTGTATAGGAAACGTCGTTACAAACCTGACCCCTCTTTTGATTTGTGAAATTCAATATTATTACAACAGAGGAGACGCAATCATTGCTCAGGGATCAATTTCAGCAAATTTATTATGGCATCATGATAAAGTTGTACGTCACCAAAAATATCGTATCTTCTGCGAGCTACAGCTTCACAGTTACAGAAAATAAGTGGGGCAGTTTCATCCTCTTCATCACATAGCCTGCAGCTTGTGGGACTATCGTAGGTACTGTCTCTGCATATTGAACTGTCATGTGACGGTGCCCCGTCAGAAGCGCCACCACAAGTCTCATCTGAGTACGCGTTAGCCGCAGTGCTTCGTCAATTAGTATTTTTCAACGGGTTGCCGATTGTATTCTTGGAGTGTTTTAGCCCAGGTGTTGTATGCCAGTACTTGGTATGTTGTTGACATGAACATCTCTATACTGTCGCTCCAATCGTCTTTGTATTCACATCTAATAAGGGCTCTGCTCTACTGAAGGTATAGGTGTACCGGCTCTTACCAGCTCATCAGCTTTGATGTTCTCTTCTAACACTGAGTGGTTGGACACCCTTATTAGCGGCACTTTACTTTTCCCTAGTGCCAACTCTTCTAAGTAGATCGTGAAGGCAATCCATCGCGATCCTCGATGTAGAGCGATAGGATTTTGGGGATTTCAATGCAGCCTGACTATCCGGAAAAATGTAGATATTCTGGCTATTGCAGCCCAGTCTAGCAATCTCTTGAGCACATGCTTGAATCAAGTGAATTTCCGCAAGGTAGACATTTGTTGTAGTCTCCAGAGCAATACAGAGGCTTGTGCAGGGTTGTGCAGGGTTCAGTGGCATGAATGGTGACCCCAACTTCTTCATCCGTCTCTGACGCGTCCGTATACCAAACCTCTATTCAAGAGAAGAGGTGCCTTTTTTCTCCCAATCTACAGGGTCACATATTACTTCATATGTCTTCCAGAACCTATACATGGTTACCATATCGTTCGATTTGTTCTTAGAATCTCATCATCAAACAGGTTTGTGCCATGCTAAGAGGGTCCTTGCTCTGTAGGCTTTGAGCATGGCCACACCTTTGATGTATTTGTCCAGAGGGGTTAGCCCCTGAACAGATTCTACTGCAGCCGTGGGTGTGCTTGGCACCACCCCAAAGACATCTCTGTCTCTCTACCGTCATTGCCTGTGTTGTTTTCGTCCACCATATTGCGGTCCCATGCTATAGGTCTGATTATAGCAGTGTTTAGCCACATCAATAATTTTGACCTTCGACCCCAAGGCCTCCCCAATAGGCATCTGCATCTCATCAGACACATTTTTGCCTTGTTGAGAGTCCTTGTCTGATGTGTGTACAAGTTGGCTTGGAATCCAGTGTCAGTCCCAGGTATTGATTGCCAGCATTATTGATTGAATTTGGTATCTTTAGATTCTTCCACTTCACATCACTATTATTATTATAATAATTATTATTATATTATTATGCACGTCATGCGTAGCATAAATTAAAATGAAATGACCATAGATCATAATTAGGTATAATATTATGTTTCTCTTTTTTTCACTTTCTTATGTGAGGTGGGTATCGAAAAGTTACATTATACCAGAATCATAACCGTATAATTCCTTTTGATTTATTGAGAAAAGTACACTAAAAGTCTGTGCAGAAAAAAAAATACCTTGAAAGAAGTTTAGAAGAAAGATTTAGATAAGATAATAACTATATTCGAAGTGTTCTGGAGAAAAAAATCAATTCTTTATTCAACAGCAGCGTTGAAATTGGGTGCTTTGCTCAAGCGAAAAGTATAGAGCATGGCTATTATTATAAGGAAAGTTTATTTATTCTCCGCACATATGGAGGACTGTTTCCATAAAGGAGGTCCACAGAATTAATATAATAGTTATGCATAACTATAATCACGTTTACTTCGGCATAAACGTGATTATAGTATCCGATTTTCTCGCGACAAATACTTATGTTAACCAGCCTTATTACAATGGTGTCAAAGCTAGTTGGTAAGTTTGTGATAAAATGTAATTGTTTATAAGATGCTTTCTTTTAGTCTACGATCTGAATAGGAGACGACCTTCACTCATCTTTTTATTTGAGAAAAAGTATTTTATATCAAATTTGATAGGTATATCAGAAAGAGTACCGTGAGGTGGTTACCTGAAGAATTCTGGTCCAGTCAATGATTAATTAACAGTACAAGAATGGCTCTTTTTTGTTTCTTCATCCACATGTTCGTTGGAAAATCAGAAACCAGGTGAAAGTATGGAGTCTACAGAATATGCAAAAGATAGGTTGCCTAGTATTTTTTGGTCATAACTATTTACATTGCCAGATATAAAGAGGTAAGTCGATGGTAGTAATTTGCTCTCATCTGTTGATTAATAAATAATTGTTTCATTTGGTATCTGATTTTTTCAATGAACAAGTGGGTGAAGGAATAAGAAAGATCCATTCAAGCTTTTTTAATTATTAAACATAGACAGGGCCAGAATTTTTTAGGCAACCACCCTTAAATCTATTTCTCTTCATAATTAATTTGATATAAAACATTGTATAAACAGATAAGTGGAGGTCGTCTCCTATTCGGATCTCCTACTATTTGACCAGCTTTTAAATGTTTTCAAAATTCCGCCTTGCTGTCGCAGACCATGATTTTCTTTTTGCTGTTTGCTTTGTGATGCTCACATAAATGTTCGTTGGCGTCCCACTTGTTGTGTTTGTGCACTCAAACACCACTCTCTTTTCACCATATTACTATTTTCTATGCCGAACCGTGTATCACACCATACACGGTTATATCACATACACGGTTCGGCATAAAAAATATTTATTTATCTTTATAGGGATTCATGTTACCCATACTTCTACCATTTTCAATGAAAAACTGAATTTTGTGGGACAGACCTATTATGGATTGACAAGACAAATCAGTTTCCGAACACAAACAAACTACAACAATGGTGACAAATTGGCTCCAAAGGATCCCGACAAATTTATGAAACAATACCATGAAAAATGGACAACCAAAATCGTCGAAAACGTTATCTGGAGAACTATAAATCAGCAGTCGCGTTCTTGCCCAGTCATTTTATTATAAAGCTTTTAATTCGGTTATTGGAAATTATACTCTCGGGAATATCCATGATGTATCGATACTGATGGTTTTAGGAAGTTTCGCGATTCCTATGATTTATATTAACAAGAGAAATTAATAAGTTGGTCAGAGGTAGATAAATATCTTTTTTGAGGGTTATGACGGCAAACGGAAGGATCTGCTAAGCTTCGAAAATAATGTAAAATTCTATTGGAATCTGATTTACTTCCTACACAAGATGAAGTGATTGTACCTATGTGCTGTATTGATCATCAAAAATGGAATCAACGAGAACGTGAAGGTTCTTAAATCGGCATTAATAAACTTTGCTCAAGAACCTTGCACATGTGAATGCGAATCACATATTTTTTGTCAATAAAAATATCCAGAGAACACTATAAAAACACCTTTATACAACTGGAACTAGTGACAACTACAGTCTTTGTACAAAAAGAGATATATGTAGTTCCAAAAAAAGTGATAGAAGAAACAATGCAAGTGAAGAATACAATATTCCAAGATATCTAGTAGCCAACTTTCCATTTTTGCGAAAAACGTCAAGATAAAAGGATACTACGTAAGCGGATGAATGGTTTGAATGTTTTTCATTCATCGTCATTCCATGTCATGAAATATTATTTGATGGCATGAAACCGTCAGCCGAAACTTCTTATACATATTTTGTGGATTTATTATTCAATATGATGCTTGAGAGATGTTTAATTGTTAATTATTTTTTCTTCAAACGTCAGTAAAATGGACATTGTTTGGCTGAGCTCTCTATCATAACACGAGCGCGTCATGAAAAGTATCACTTTTCCTCCATATAAAATAATATACTATTTTTGAGTAAACATGTTACAGAGGATTACAATATTCTCAGAGTAGAACGCGATTTTGTGCAAGGTGTGTGGATCATGAATCTCCGTTTACATTATTTAAGTTTGAAGGACAATTTATCATTGAGGATTCCTAAGCATTTAACTTTCTCATGTGAAAAATCCCCAGATAAAAAAAAATAAAACATATGATATAGATTCTGCCCGGAGATAAGTATTAAATCGAGCTGATGTCATCTTCAAAAGTGGACACAAAACCATATTTGTGGAAATGAAAAACACTGGATATCTGTCTGTCAGGGCAGACAGAGCCTTACCATCGAAAAGAATAATAGTTGAAGAATCAAATAACCAGATCGACAGACTCATACAAGAGGAAGGTCAAATCTTGTGTGTAGAGCACAGACACTAAAAGTTTGGCATATCTGTGGAAGTGAGATAGATCTCTGGACGTGAAAGGCTAGAAATTCTAGACCTTGGTAAAGAGATCATCGACCTTCAAGCAGGCCGTACAAATCGGGATTGTGAACAAGAGCAAGAGGAAGACACTCACAATCATCACCAGCAATACAGAGGCAATTCAGGCACTAGAAGCTTTTAAAATCAATTCAAAGACAGAACTGGAATGTCTGAAAGATGTAATAGGTCTACTCGAAGCACAAAACAAAATAGATATTATCCTGGTAAAACGAGAAAAGAGTGGCAAAGCAGCAAGGTGGAAAGCAACATTCGCCTCTAGAAAAGATTGCGCTAGTGGAACCTGAGCCCAAGTGCGAAATCAGTGAGGAAAGCTGTACAGGAGTCATCCTATCAACTGGACTGTATAACAATACAAAAATCAATGAGAAAGCCTCCCAGGCATAAAGCATGCAGGAGCTTTCCTTTAGTTTCCTTATGCAGAATTGCAGATAGCATGGAAGACACCAAACCAAGGAAAGCAACCGGTCTCATTACAGGTCATGTCCCCTTCAGAAAACACCTTAGCGTAATAGAGATAGCACATTATCCATTATGCAGAGGTTGTGGAGAAGAGGATGAAAACACCTCTTTACAAAAATTATTATGTCACGATGAAACAAACGACACCGTAAGAGAAATACACCTAGGATAGTGGATAATCCGATCAGAACAAGTAAGATCACTTCCCCTGGTACAGCTCCAATACCTCTTATTTTAGAAGCGGTGTAGCTGGAACTCTAGAGATAGAGCAAAATAAGCCTACAAGAACAATTTTTGTCATTTACTCATATTATTACACTCTAACATTTCAATCAGTCCAGACAGTTTTAAATCCATCTCTGGTTAAATCAATGGTTGTTGCAAAATAATTTATCAGCATTACTGCAAACACAATTGAATATAACAACTCATTCGAAACCCTTATACAAACACAAGGAAAAATTCTTCATTACAAATTATGCTGTAAAGCTCTATTTGAAACCAGTCATGAATGCTAATTGCTCACGAATGTTATTCATAATTTATGCTCAAGCGTGAATAAGTGAAATGGCCAAAATTAATGTAGTTATTCCAAAACAGGTCCACGTTTAAAATTAACCGTACAATGTCAGTGTTTATGATATGGTGATGTATACAAAGGCGTCAGAATTTTGAATAGGAAATGAAGCCTATTATGCCGCATGGAGAATTTTGATCTCAAGAGAAACGTGGTTGTATTATTTTGTAGTTTTGGGGTTATCACTAGTATCATCATTTTTGTTCATAGTTGATTGCTATTTTCATTTGTTTTATGATATTACAGATAATGATAAGTCTTTTTACTTAAATTTTGATATTTATTTGTTCTTCGATTTCAAACCATGTTTTTCCCACTCCAAGAATATTCTAGGAATTTATGATCATGCAAGTTGAACAAACTTGATATAAGTCGCTTCTTATTCACTTTTGACAGTAAAAGCATATCTTACATGATGAAAAAAAAATCATTAACGTACATTTATTGAATTATGAATGCATAATCATAAAAATAATCAACCCGTGCTGGGGTTTCCAACAATTTTTCAATTATACTTGCAAATAGGTTCCACGTTTTGATGCTTGTGCTGTAATAGGAGACCGTCTTTTGGATGTCATCAACTTGTCTTTGACTAATGGTGTTTTTCCAGACCTGTGGAAAGTCTCCACCGTAGTTCCTATACCTAAAGTCCCTAATACCAAAAATTATGATGAACTCAGACCCATTAACACGGTTCCATATTATGAAAAACTTATTGAGTCTCTAGTCAAGGAACAATTATTGACTCTTCACTGTGATAAAAATGGTATTTTGGTTGCTAATGAATCTGGTTTCCGTCCCAATCATTCGTGTGAGTCTGTGATAGTAAACATGTGTGATAACTTTCTAAAAACTATCGACTGTGATAATTACGTGTTGGCTGTCTCTCTTGATTTCAAATGGGCATTCGAAACTGTAACAGGAAAATTTTATTGCAAAAACTCGAACAGCTCGGTATTAGAGATACGGTTCATGATTGGTTTTGATCATACTTAGCATCTAGAATGCAAAGAGTTAAATTCAAAGGGAGTATTTCCGAACCAGTAGATGTTCAGTATGGAGTACCGCGAGGGACAGTTCTTGGACCATTGTTGTTTCCACTATATATCAATGATATCGTTAATGCAGTGGATCGAAGTGAGGTAGTGCTGTTTGCTGACGACACAATGCTTTTTGTTTCTGGAAACAATCTTACCCAAATGATAGAAGACATAAATTGAGATCTAAGGACGTTGTACTGTTGGCTTTGTGAAAACCAGTTATGCATAACTATAGCAAAATCCAAGTATTGTATATTCGGCAAAAAATCGAAGCTGAAAACAGTCAATATGAAAGAAATAGAAGTGTGCATGAATGGTATTAGACTAGAGCATGTCACCAAAATAAAATATTTGGGAGTTGTTTTTGAAAACGTATTGAGTTTCATTCACATGCTAACCAAATGATGCGAAAGTTTTCAAAAAAAGTTGGTTTTTTATCAAGAGCGGGAAAACATCTTTCTATACATACTAGAATGCTGCACCACATCGGGAGTTTTGTTCCACTGTTTTTTATGTTTTACCTGCATTTATTATGGACCAAATTCAAAAAATTCAGAATCGCGCACCAAGAGTGATTCTTAAATGAAACCGATATTTGTATTCCAATTCGTTTAATGTTGAATGTTTTGCACATGATGTCCATAAAACAGAAAATTGTATTCAGTGTGAACATATTTATATTTAAAATCAAAATAAAAATGTTACCTGATTATATTTGTGATAAAATGAAAGTTTTTAAAGATGTACACAATTATAGCACCAGAAACTGTAATGATTTTGTGCTTGCTGACAGATGCAACACCAGTCAATTATATAATTCAATTCTTATCAAAGGCCTATACGAATTCAATAAATTACCAAATGAATCAAAAGTCTGTAACAACTAAAGCCACTTCAAAACCCTTTTAAAGTCACATGTTATGTCAAATATTTTATGTAGTGTTGGTCTGTTCAAAGTTTTATTTTGTTTTTGTGCATACACAATTTTATTTGTAATCTTCATTTTATAGGTTGATATTTCATCAATGTTCCATCCACCATCGACGTATTATTAATTTTAATTATTCATTATACGGTAGTGTATCTTATAATAAGCATATTGTATACTTTGTAGCTTTGGCTAAATAAACTTCATTATTATTATTATTAATATTATATTTCAAGGTATTTAAGGTAACAAATGCATCATCAACAGATATCTTGTAGCGTTCGTTTCATCCTAAAGTTGTCCAAGGTATGATTTCTTCTTGTTTAGGCGGATGCGACCTTTCAATAGCTTGGTCCATCTACGTATCGACTAGGATAGTACTCAATGTTTCTGTCGTAAAATTCCGTCAATGTTTGGGTGTTGGTGCTATCAATTTTGGTACGGTTGGGTACATTGTTTCACTTTTGGAGGTGGATTGTCAATAGTCACAAAGAAGGAGTCTTCTCCCGTGTGTGAAGGCAGACACACACGTATTTTTTTTTAAACCAAAAATGTTTTAATTCTCTTGGCGGCATTGTGAAATTGTGCTGGAGAAAGGAGTTTAACTGAGTGTATCTCACTCCCCATACTCCACAGAATGTATTATTTCTGAGGATGCCTCAGATAAAAACGGATTTGTGAAACCTAGCAAGGTGAGAATGCTTTCCCGGTTTTTTTTTGCCATTCTTTTATTTTCCACTTCTCTTCTGGCAATTTTTCAATCTCACCCATTGTTTCAGGGTTTTTTTTTCTTAACACGTAATTTAAACCGAATGAATGTGTTGATTTGAGTATCAAAATTCTACATCCTATCCTGTCTACTGTTGATGTTTGGCGACGTGAATCACGTGGGTGATACGCAACGTTATCAATCCCTGGTCCCCTTTTTGGTTATGGCTCGAGATCTGGAAGTACTGTTGAGTGACGAGTCTGGGGTTAGCTTGTGACGTATTCCAGCCGCATTCCAAGAAAAAAGATCGGAAACCAGGAGCCAGGAGTCTGGAACAATTAGCAGGCCAGTCGTTTTAATTATCTTTATCCAATCAATCTCGCCAACTTCAATCAGATTACCATTTCAATAATTTTTTTCTTTTTAATTAATTAAACATTAAATGTCAACTACATCGAATGCTGCCTAATATTTTATATTTTTATATCAACATTGTCACCCATAAAAACATTATCTTTGCGTAGAAAGATCTCAGATTTACATATTTTTATTGGTTAATCATTCTAAATTATTTGTACACTGCGCGGTACGATTTAACTATTTTTGTTCAATCACTCTGCCACTATTTGTGAAACATAGCGCAATCCCCAAATCGTTCGAACGCATTTGCCCCAGCGACTTGATCCATTTTATCCGTAACTTTGTCATTGATATTTCCGTTGTTTGAGTATAGTGTACTCAAACAACGATATTTTGCTTCGTACCAACCAGTAGGGCAGCAGCTATGTCGGTACTGGATAATGGCCATCGAAGAATGACTTTCCTAAGGGCACGACACCAGAGAACCACAGGCGATAGTCATAGGACTAAACCGACTGCGGCACTGCGAAGTCACCAACCCGCCTGGCTAGCGTGGTGACTCAGGGCCAACTCCTTTATGTTCACCATGACATGTCGAACCCAAAAACAAAACTACCCCAGGCAAGTAGAGCGCAACGCTCAGAATCTTGCACTGTTAACACAGTCTGCCTCAAGGATTCTGGGGAAGGCAAAAATTCGACAACTACCAACGATCCCAAACAAAAACAAAAACTACTAATAGCAACGTACAATATCCGAACAATGCGCCTAAACGAACATCTGGAAGAACTGGAACAAGAGCTGAAACATATCAAATGGAATATATTAGGCATATGTGAAACCCGCCTCAAGGGAGAGGCCACGACGACTTTGAAATCAGGACATCTCTTATACCAAAATGACTGCGATGGCCTGAGCACCGGAGGAGTAGCGATTATGATACATAGAAACTTCAAACATCTAGTTACTAAGACACGATCCGTATCCAGAAGGGTCATCTATATTACAATAAAGATTAATGACCGGTATAACCCACAGGTGATCCAGGTCCATGCTCCGACCGGCTCCGCAGATAATGAGGAGGCTGAACAGTTCTACGAGGACGTAACTACCGCAAAAAGAGCTGAAAACGCCAGGTTCATCATCATTATGGGGGATTTCAACGCAAAGATCGGCGTCAAAACAGCAACAGAACCAGCAAATATTGGACCCTTTGGCTATGGTATTAGAAATGAAAGAGGACAGATGCTAATGGACTATCTCGTAACTGAAGGTCTGTTCTGCATGAACACCCATTTCAAGAAACCACCACAAAGAAAATGGACGTGGAAGAGCCCAAACAACCAAGTGAAAAACGAGATAGACTTTATTCTCACCAACAACAAACAGATGTGTACTGACGTCACAGTTCTCAACAGATTTAGTACCGGCAGTGACCACAGATTGGTAAGAGCTAGACTCTTTATAAACACCAAATTCATGCGACGGAAGCTCATAAAAAGAAACCTCTACCCAACAACGATGGAATTGACTCAAAATACCTACGACTATCGGGGAAATGTCCAAGCAAAATTAGAGCTAACGGAAGATCTGAAGACCCTAGATCTTGATAGAATAGCAGAAAAGATCACCAATGCCGTCCAAGTAGCAACAAAAAAGGTTTGTGCACAAAAAAAATCCAGAGACACCAAGCTCAGCCCAACTACCTTGGAACTCTTCTGAAAACGCCGCCGCATAGATCGAAACTCCGACGAATACAAAGTATTAAACAAGCATATTAAGAAAAAGATCCGCATAGACATAAGAAACTATAACACCCAACTAGTAAGCAAAACAATTGAAGAGAATACCAATATGCGAGCCCTACGATCCAAAATGTCTCGCGGAAAAATACAGATTCGGAAGATGAGAAACAAACAGGAAGAGTTAATTACAAACAAGGCTGACATATCCACTGTTCAAGATTTCTACCGCCAACTTTACAGCATGTCAGTACCAAAACCAGATCGTGTGCAAGCACAGGAACGACAAAGCATTGCGAACGTCGGCTCCGAAGAGATCCCGGAAATTAACAGAAGCGAACTACAAGCGACCTTAAAAAAAATGCGAAATGGCAGGGCTCCGGGAGAGGACAGAGTGACTGCCGAGATGCTGAAGTTGGGAGGGAGAGCACTGGAGGACGCACTGATGATTCTCCTTAACAAATGCATACAAGAACAACAAATCCCAACAACCTGGAGAAATGCCGAGGTCGTTCTAATATTTAAAAAGGGCGATTGCGCATGCATAGAAAACTATCGACCCATCAGCCTGCTGTCGACTTTCTACAAACTGCTGACAAGGATCATAGCCGATCGATTGACCAATAAATTCGACTTCTACCAGCCAGTGGAGCAAGCAGGGTTCAGGAAAGGGTACAGTACGATAGACCACCTCCAAGTCATACACAGGCTTATAGAGAAAGCGACAGAAGGCAACATCCCGCTACACCTAGCCTTCGTTGACTATCAGAAGGCTTTTGACTCAGTGGAGATATGGGCAGTGCTGCAGGCAATGGACAAAGCCAGAATCGACTCTCGGTAAACGAACCTTATCCAGCACATTTATACAAATGCCACGCTCCAGATCAAAATAGATGAGGACATGGTCACAGAGAAGATCCCAGTGAAACGGGGCGTCCGACAGGGAGACACGATATCAACAAAACTCTTCACTCTAGCCTTGGAAGATGTGTTTAAAAATATAACATGGGATAAAAAGGGCATTAACATCGATGGAAACTACCTTCATCATCTGAGATTTGCGGATAATATCATCCGCAAATCTCAGATTTCTGATTAGTAGTGACCCTGAAGAATTGAAAAACATGGTTCAGCAGCTTCATGCGGAGTCGGCGAAGATAGGTCTGAAAATGAACCTGAGGAAAACGAAAATTATGACCTCAAGCGCAGTAAATATAACTGTGGACAACCAACTATTAGAAACCGTAGATCACTATATCTATCTAGGCCACAATATAAAACTTGGTAAAGAGAACCAAGCTGCAAAAGTTACTAGACGAGTACAGCTAACATGGGCAGCTTTTGGCAACCTGTCCTTTATCTTGCGCGACCCAAAAATACCCGTCAATCTTAAAAGAAAGGTGTACGAAACCTGCGTATTACCAGTGACAACATATGGTTTGGAGACAATGGCCCTCACACAGAATAAAGCCAATCGCCTGAGCGTTTGCCAGAGAGCCATGGAAAGAGCAATGCTGGGTATTAGCCTTAGAGACAGAGTACGAAATGAAGAGATCAGAAGAAGAACGAGAATTACGGACGTCGTACGTTGTATTGCGAGACAAAAGTGGCAATGGGCGGGGCACGTAGCGAGACAGGAAAACCCAAGATGGTCAAAAAGGATAGTACAGTGGCGACCCAGAACAACTAAACGAAGTGTTGGAAGACCGCAGCTCAGATGGTTGGATAGCATAAAAGGATTTGCAGGAAGGAACTGGATGCAGACAGCAACAGACAGACAGAAATGGAAGAACATGGAAGAGGCCTACATTCAGGAGTGGATGGTGACAGGCTAAGGAAGAAGAAGAAGAAGAAGAACAACCAGTAATTTTCTACCAACCAACTCTATTTATAAATTGAGATTTCATTCAAATTCTACCATTTTAACTCCTTCATTTTGGAGAATTAGTAAAATATCATATATAAAATTTCATGATAAAGCATCATTTATTTGAGTGAATAAAGTAATGTTATTTGTGGACTATAAAGGTGTTCTTTTTTGATGAGTCTGGTTAACGGAAACAAATTCCTATAATCAAACAGGTTTCTTAGTTTTGCCTGATAAAAAAACTGAGTGGCGCCTAATCGGGATTTTATAAGTAAGTATTAACTATCTAACAGTAAATTGATCAGCTGGCCATCATCCACGAACTCCAAGCCTACGACACAGAGCTGCCGAATGCAAAAATAGTACGTGATAATATTTGATTATTTAACGCGCTACAACGGCGCCCAACGTGGGGCCCGGCTGAATTGTTTTGTTTTTTACTGAACTCATGGAATTTGTTTTGGTGACTTGATTCTTCAAATAAGAATAATAGTTGGATGCTTTTTCTTATCGCTAAAATACTTTGAATTTATTAAGCTTTTGATTTTTGATTAAAACATTTAAACATTTTTCATATAACGTGTTTAACAAGGAACCCTTGCTAGCATATCTGCCTATTCTGACCTTGATTTGAACTTTATTTTTCGGTTTGGTTTCCCCAATTTATTTAGGTATTTTTTTTTGCGGGCGTTTGACTGTTTATATTTGTTGAGCGATACAGTGTGTATTGGACATTTTTTATTGCGGTTATTTTTGGTTCCGCTGAGAAACATTTCACTTTTTTATAATTATTGCTTGTTACTGACCCTTTTGAATTTAATTTTCTTATCACGATGAACATGTATGGCTTTCAACCCAATCACCTTGTTGAACAAGGTTTTAAGAAAGGAACAGTCAAACCCTAGTTCGTCTATTATATTAAGCGAGGTATATTTGGATTTCACTCAGGAACGCTCTGAAATTAAGAAAAGTTTAGATTCAATTGAAAAAATCATTGAGGATTTTGAAGGTAGTTCCACGGATTCTGCTTTTCTTCGTATGAAGTCTAGGTTATCGCACGTTCTTGGAAGGGCTAGACGCATTCCTGTTCCCACTGAATTACCTGATGAGACGAAATCCTATATTCAGGAAACGTCCGCTACTTGTATAAAATTCGAATCAGATCTTTGCGACAAACTTTCTTCAGCCTTTGAGATTGAATCTACCCCAGTCAACAATGTTCCTGTGATAAATGTTGCAGCCCCTGTTGTCCACTGTGCAACCCGTAACATTCCCATTAGTGAGTGGCAGGTCAAATTCAATGGAGATCCAAAAAAGTTGTATTCCTTTTTAGAGAGAGTTACAGAATTAGCCAAAGCTCGTGGTTTTTCGGAGATTGATCTTTTCCATTCAGCTGTTGAATTCTTCATTGGAGATGCTTTCGTTTGGTACCGTAGTATAAAGTCTACTTTGAATGATTGGAATTCCTTAGTTTGTCGATTAAAGAGAGATTTTCTTCACGATGATATTGATGATGAGATTTGGGATCAGATCAGAAAGCGTAAACAAAGGAGGAACGAGTCTACCGTGATTTTCATAGCCCACTTGGATGATCTTTTTTCCAGACTTGATCGTCCACCAGCTGAAACTTCCAAAGTTAAATTCATAAGGAACAATCTTCTTCCAGATTTTATTGATAGGTTGGCATTGATGGATATTCCTTCAGTGCTACAGCTTTCGGAACTTTGCCGGAAATTAGAGGAGTCTGATTACGTCAAAAACAAAAATCGGGTTCGAGAGAGTGTTTCTGTGTTGGATGGTCCTAGTCATGAAGTTCAGAAACTCCGCCCAAGGAATAGATCATCACAAAATTTTTCACGTCCCAAAAATCCTCCCAAAAATCATAACCGTCGCCAAGGTTCTTCAAATGAAGTTCACAATGAACCTAGTACCTCGAGAAGGGTGTCAGATCCGTCTTCGGCTAATAAACATAAAAAGGTGGTAACCTGTTGGAATTGTCAATTGCCAAATCATACGTTCTTCGATTGTAAGGCTCCTAGAGGCATTTTCTGTTACAAGTGTGGTGAGCAGAATGTCAAGTCGACAGACTGTAAGAATTGTACAAAAAACGAGTGAAGGTGGTGACTCAAGGAGGCCGTTTCACTCTACCTGTTTTTTCAGCCTCTAAGCTTTCCAAATTTGATGAGTCCGACTGGAAAATTTGGCTTGATAAAGTTTCATCATTTATGAAAAATCCCATTGCTGTCGGTGAGGATCATATATCTCCTCTCTTTGTTAATAAACCCCTTGATAATAGACCCTACCTTGTTGTCAAATTATTTGATATTGAGATAACAGTTTTTCTTGATTCTGGAGCTACTTCTTCTGTTGTAGGTAACAAAGGCCTGGTTATTTTGGATAAACTTGGATTGGTAGTTACCAAGTCTTCAGTAGAGAATATTTGCACAGCAGATGGTAAAAAGCAGGTTGTTCAGGGAACAGTTGATTTGCCAATTTTTGTGGATGGCGTTTGTAGAGTCATCAGTGCTTTGGTGGTACCCTCTTTAGCACTGGCGTTTATTTTTGGTTGTGACTTCGCAATACAGTTTGGTTTGTTAGTTGACTTTAAAGAGGATTCCTGGAACATTCATACCAATCATAGTAACTCTTGTCCCCCTGTTTTGGAGAGAATTTCTTCTGACTTGGATAACTGTTGTCTCACTTTGTATTCTTTGGATGATCTTTCTGTGGTTCAACGAACTGATGCTCAGGATTTGATTTCCTCTTTTGGTGAAATCAGTAGTAAGGATAGACTTGGTAGAACTGACAAAATTTGTTGTACCATCGATACAGGCGATGATTTCCCTTTTAAAAGAAGACCTTTTGCAATGTCACCCTATATGTCCACTATTCTCAATAAAGAGCTTGATGAAATGTTGAAACTTGGAGTAATAGAGCCCTCAACAAGTCCTTGGTGTTCCCCTGTACTTCTTGTGAAGAAGGCCAATGGAGAAATGCGTTTTTGTTTCGATGGTCGTCCCCTTAATGAGGTTACTAAGTCTGACAGCTACCAGTTGCCTAATATTGATCGTATTCTCTCTTCTTTGCGCGATGCAAAATTCATTTCATCTATCGATCTGCGAAAAGCTTTTTGGCAAATTCCTCTAAACGAGTCTTCTAGGGAAAAAACCGCTTTCGCAGTGGTTGGTAGAGGTCTTTTCCAGTTTGTTACTATGCCTTTTGGGTTGAAAAACGCCACTCAGCAACGAATGGTTGATGCCATATTTTGTCCTCGTTATGAGCCCAATATTTTCACTTATTTGGACGACATTCGAATAGTTTTTTCCGATTTTCATTCTCACATGAATCTTTTATATGAAGTCAACGATAAACTCAAAGAGGCAGGATTGACGGTTAATTTGGATGAGTGTGATTTCTTCAAAACTTCTCTTAAGTTTCTTGGTTACATCGTGGGTTCGAATTCTCTTAGGACCGACCCAGAGAAAGTTTTTGCTATGGTAAATTATCCTCGTCCAAAAACTACTACGGAAATCAAGCGTTTTGTGGGTCTCTGCTCATGGTACCGACGATTCATCAAGGATTTTTCAACTCTTATGTCTCCCATCAACGATTTGTTAAAGGGTAGGAAAAAGGGTCAGTCAATTAAATGGTCAGATGCCGCCGAATCTTCCTTTGTCCAGATCAAACAGTTATTAGTTTCTTCCCCCATTCTTTCACAACCCGATTTCTCTAAAAGATTCTGTATTCAGAGCGATGCTAGTGACACAGGACTAGGTTGTGTTCTCACTCAGATTATTGATGGTGCCGTTCCCTTTCTAAGGCTGAGAGGAATTATTCAGTTGTTGAGCGAGAATGTCTTGGAGTTTTATTCAATATAGAAAAATTTCGTCCATACGTTGAAGGCGCCGAATTCACTGTAATTACAGACCATTACAGCTTGTTATGGCTCAATTCTTTGAAAAACCCTAGTGGAAAGCTTGCTCGCTGGTCTATGCGTCTGAGACAGCATAGCTTTGATTTGGTACACAGGAAAGGTTCCCAAAATATTGTTCCTGATGCTTTATCTAGATCTCTTCTCGTTTGTGACGATGATTTCCCTGATTCATTTTCCGGAAAGATAGTGATTGGTGAGGTTGATGTTGACCGTATAGACCCTTATTTTGACAATCTTCGTTCAAAGGTTCGTGATCACCCTGATGAATATCCCCAATTCAAAGTCGAAAATGATTTCGTTTACAAATTTATCCCCAATCGTCATCCAATGAAAGTTAATCTTCCAGAATGGAAATTGTTAGTTCCGAAACCACAGAGGAAGGAAGTCATCGATTCTCATCATAGCCCCCCTAGTTGTGGTCATTTTGGTTTTCATAAAACACTCAGTCGACTCCAAGAACGTTACTATTGGCCAAAAATGCGCCAGGATGTGTTGAAATTTGTAAAATCTTGTTTACCAGTTGCCTAATATTGATCGTATTCTCTCTTCTTTGCGCGATGCAAAATTCATTTCATCTATCGATCTGCGAAAAGCTTTTTGGCAAATTCCTCTAAACGAGTCTTCTAGGGAAAAAACCGCTTTCGCAGTGGTTGGTAGAGGTCTTTTCCAGTTTGTTACTATGCCTTTTGGGTTGAAAAACGCCACTCAGCAACGAATGGTTGATGCCATATTTTGTCCTCGTTATGAGCCCAATATTTTCACTTATTTGGACGACATTCGAATAGTTTTTTCCGATTTTCATTCTCACATGAATCTTTTATATGAAGTCAACGATAAACTCAAAGAGGCAGGATTGACGGTTAATTTGGATGAGTGTGATTTCTTCAAAACTTCTCTTAAGTTTCTTGGTTACATCGTGGGTTCGAATTCTCTTAGGACCGACCCAGAGAAAGTTTTTGCTATGGTAAATTATCCTCGTCCAAAAACTACTACGGAAATCAAGCGTTTTGTGGGTCTCTGCTCATGGTACCGACGATTCATCAAGGATTTTTCAACTCTTATGTCTCCCATCAACGATTTGTTAAAGGGTAGGAAAAAGGGTCAGTCAATTAAATGGTCAGATGCCGCCGAATCTTCCTTTGTCCAGATCAAACAGTTATTAGTTTCTTCCCCCATTCTTTCACAACCCGATTTCTCTAAAAGATTCTGTATTCAGAGCGATGCTAGTGACACAGGACTAGGTTGTGTTCTCACTCAGATTATTGATGGTGCCGTTCCCTTTCTAAGGCTGAGAGGAATTATTCAGTTGTTGAGCGAGAATGTCTTGGAGTTTTATTCAATATAGAAAAATTTCGTCCATACGTTGAAGGCGCCGAATTCACTGTAATTACAGACCATTACAGCTTGTTATGGCTCAATTCTTTGAAAAACCCTAGTGGAAAGCTTGCTCGCTGGTCTATGCGTCTGAGACAGCATAGCTTTGATTTGGTACACAGGAAAGGTTCCCAAAATATTGTTCCTGATGCTTTATCTAGATCTCTTCTCGTTTGTGACGATGATTTCCCTGATTCATTTTCCGGAAAGATAGTGATTGGTGAGGTTGATGTTGATCGTATAGACCCTTATTTTGACAATCTTCGTTCAAAGGTTCGTGATCACCCTGATGAATATCCCCAATTCAAAGTCGAAAATGATTTCGTTTACAAATTTATCCCCAATCGTCATCCAATGAAAGTTAATCTTCCAGAATGGAAATTGTTAGTTCCGAAACCACAGAGGAAGGAAGTCATCGATTCTCATCATAGCCCCCCTAGTTGTGGTCATTTTGGTTTTCATAAAACACTCAGTCGACTCCAAGAACGTTACTATTGGCCAAAAATGCGCCAGGATGTGTTGAAATTTGTAAAATCTTGTTTAGTTTGCGGTTCTCAAAAGGCTACTAATACAGCTGCTATGGGTTTGATGGGCAAAGAAAAAGAGGTGTCTTATCCATTTCAAGTGATTGCAGTAGATTTGATAGGTCCATTTCATCGATCTAGAAAAGGTAATAAGTGGATCCTGGTAATATCGTGTTTGTTTTCTAAGTATACCATGATTTTTCCCTTGAGAAGTTCCAAGACCCAATATGTCGAACAAATTTTGGAGGATAGAGTTTTTTCAGTACATGGTTCTCCTTCCCTTCTGATCTGTGACAATGGTAGTCAGTTCACTTCAAATTCTTTTAAAAATTTGAGTAAGAAAAACAGTTTCAATATTCGCTATAATCCCCATTATTCACCTCAGTGCAACTTCGTCGAAAGGAACAACCGTACTATTGGTACCGCAATACGCAGCTATGTTGATTCCTATGACATCTGGGATCAAAACATTCCTCAAATTCGGTTGGCTATCAATACCGCTAAGCACGAAGTAACTGGTTTCACCCCGTCATTTTTAGTCTATGGAAGACACATACCCCTATCAGGAAATTTTTATAAGGATTTGAACCTTGATATCCGGGTGGATCATTTGATTTGTCCAGGAGATAGCAATGGTTATGCTGAAAATCTCATCGCTTTGAAGGATATTTTCATCGATGTCCGTCGTCGTCTTCATGTTGCTTATGAAAGAAATTCCAAGGCATATAATTTGCGTAAAAGAGATGTTTCCTTCGTCGAGGGTGATCATGTTTGGCGAAAAAACAAAGTTTTGCCCAACGCTGCGGAAAAGTTCACGTCTAAACTAGTTCCTAAATATATACACTGTATCGTTCGCAAAAAATTGTCAAACGTTGTTTATGATTTAGTTACGGAAGACGGTTCTAGCTGTGGTAAATGGCACATAAAAGACCTAAAACCTTTCTTTGGTTCCGCCGCTAGTGATTCCGATTTCTCGGAAAAGTAATGACTATTACTACTATTATTGATTATTTTGCTCCCTGTCGCTCAGACAGATATTCTGGTTTGAAGACCTATTTTGTCTTCCTGTTACATGTCCTTTTAGACTATAAATTTTTTAGTATTTTCTGCAAACATTTTGCTTTTGCTCATTCAAGTACCCTGAAAATTGACCAGTTAATACAATTTGGTTTCTTACTAAGTCTCAACTATGTTGGATTTTATGAGGACTACTCAAGTAAGAATTGGTTTTCCTTGCCCCGTTTTTCGGCTCTGTAGCGTAGGTTCATACCGGCAAATTGCTTTTACTCAAGTCACTAATCACACCCTTTTCCCTTAAATTTCAGTGTCACTCATTACTTGGCTTCATCTGGCACAACGAAATTTCGTAGTTAAGTTACTATAGGACCTTTTTTCCACCTATCCTTTAAGTTACTATAGGTTAGTTTTTCATATTTTAGGTTCTCTTTTAAGATATTTGTCCAACCTTTCTCGATTAGACCTACCGATTTTGTCCCTACTAGATTTGACCTTACCGAATATGACGCTTTTTGGACGGGTGATACACGTAGTTATCAAGAGTTGAGAAATTGTTGTGACTGAAAACCCGATTTCATTTATATTTAGTTATTCTAATGATAAGTCTTTAAAGGGTGTTATACTTATTCAATTCACTCAAAATGTGGTTAGCTTTTCGCTAATCCTCCTTTCGATTCCCTTCTACAGTTTCGTTTTGTTCATGTTGAACATAAAATTGACCCTGTCAATTTCTTTTTCAGGAAGGGGGTTAATGCAGCGTTCGTTTCATCCTAGAGATGTCCAAGGTATGATTTCTTCTTGTTTAGGCGGATGCGACCTTTCAATAGCTTGGTCCATCTACGTATCGACTAGGATAGTACTCAATGTTTCTGTCGTAAAATTCCGTCAATGTTTGGGTGTTGATGTTATCAATTTTGGTACGGTTGGGTACATTGTTTCACTTTTGGAGGTGGATTGTCAATAGTCACAAAGAAGGAGTCTTCTCCCGTGTGTGAAGGCAGAAACACACGTTTTTTTTTTGAAACCAAAAATGTTTTAATTCTCTTGGCGGCATTGTGAAATTGTGCTGGAGAAAGGAGTTTAACTGAGTGTATCTCACTCCCCATATTTCACAGAATGTATTATTTCTGAGGATGCCTCAGATTAAAACGGATTTGTGAAACCTAGCAAGGTGAGCATGCATTCCCGGTTTTTTTTTGCTATTCTTTTATTTCCCTCTTCTCTTCTGGCAATTTTTCAATCTCACCCATTGTTTCAGGGTTTTTTTTTTCTTAACACGTAATTTAAACCGAATGAATGTGTTGATTTGAGTATCAAAATTCTACAACCTATCCTGTCTACTGTTGATGTTTGGCGACGTGAATCACGTGGGTGATACGCAACGTTATCAATCCCCGGTCCCCTTTTTGGTTATGGCTCGAGATCTGGAAGTACTGTTGAGTGACGAGTCTGGGGTTAGCTCGTGACGTATCCCAGCCGCATTCCAAGAAAAAAGATCGGAAACCAGGAGCCAGGAGTCTGGAACAATTAACAGGCCAGTCGTTTTGATTATCTTTATCCAATCAATTTCGCCAACTTCAATCAGATTACCATTTCAATAATTTTTTTCTTTTCAATTGATTAAACATCAAATGTCAACTACATCGAATGCTGCCTAATATTTTATATTTTTATATCAACATTGTCACCCATAAAAACATTATCTTTGCGTAGAAAGATCTCAGATTTACATATTTTTATTGGTTAATTATTCTAAATTATTTGTACACTGCGCGGTACGATTTAACTATTTTTGTTCAATCACTCTGCCACTATTTGTGAAACATAGCGCAATCCCCAAATCGTTCGAACGTATTAGCCCCTGCGACTTGATCCATTTTATCCGTAACTTTGTCATTGATATTTCGCTTCGTACCAACCAGTAATTTTCTACCAACCAACTCTATTTATAAATTGAGATTTCATTCAAATTCTACCATTTTAACTCCTTCATTTTGGAGAATTAGTAAAATATCATATATCAAATTTCATGTTGAAGCATCATTTATTTGAGTGAATAAAGTAATGTTATTTGTGGACTATAAAGGTGTTTTTTTTTTATGAGTCTGGTTAACGGAAACAAATTCCTATAATCAAACAGGTTTCTTAGTTTTGCCTAATAAAAAAACTGAGTGGCGCCTAATCGGGATTTTATAAGTAAGTATTGACTATCTAACATCAAATTGATCAGCTGGCCATTATCCACGAACTCCAAGCCTACCGACACAGAGCTGCCGAATGCAAAAATAGTACGTGATAATAATTGATTATTTAACGCGCTACAATCTTTAAATAAAGAAATGATCAGATCACATTGAATTTATTTTCCTAATGCAATGAATACCTATATATCTATAAATGAGACTTTCAATATAATTTGATTCTTCATTACTCTATGTCATGACAAAAAAAAACAGTATCTCAGTTATTGTGAGTTATGTTTCGCTCAGTGTTCATCTCTGATATAAACTCCACCCTTCGTCTCTATTCTTTCTATTTAGTTGTTTGCCCGACTGATCTATGATAGTGTCTTGATCGATTAAGAACATTCTCCAAGCCTTGTTGGTGTGTATAAGGAAAAGTGAAGGTATAGGGTGAGTCTGAAAATGGGCGCATTTTGACAAGGTGAATAGCGATAATCCCCTAATCCCTTTTTGTAAATGAACATGGACACATGTTCATTTACGTACAAACGTTTTGTTAAGGAAATGATAAAAATAAGAATAATAATTTTGATTTTTTGTCGGTAAATTCGAAACGTCTCAAGCGATATAATAAAATTTCCACAGTTTTGTTGTTGTTCAAGCAACAAAGTGCAACACAGATGTTATGAAATCATTTGATTTTCTATTTTTTCAGATGTTGAAATAAATGAGGTTCTCTGCAACGTAATGCAGTGTGAACTTTTTATCTCGGAAACGACGCATCAAAGAAGAAAAACTCAACCAACTTTTTTTGCTCAAAATTGAACAAAAAATGAAAGCATGTTTTTAATTTGTGATAACTTGATGGCGTATCACTTTTTTCTTTAATAGAAGAAGAATTTTTAGCTCCAGGTCCGGTCCTGGAAAAGTTAAACACAAACCAATTTTTCTAGAAGATGCTTAAGGACGGATATACCCCTTGAAAGTTTGAACAAAATCGCTTGAGGCGTTTCGGATCTACAGTCAAAAAATCAAAATTTGCCTCAACTTTCCACACTCAGTATTTTTTTAACAAAACGTTTGCGGATACATGTTAACTCACAACAAGTGATTATCCTACCATACTAATCCATCCACCATGTCAAAATGCGCTCGTTTTTCAGACTCACCCTGTATATTCTGATCATCATTCACAAAAATCTGCATGAAATAATTGAGCTTCTCAGTCATGAAATGAGTTTTAAATACAGTGAGTCCCTTCTACAGGCATGCTTGTTATCTCAACACAAGCGCAAATATTTTAGTTGGATTTTGTTTATCTGAGGCATTTTAGTATTTTCAACTAGCCAAGACTCATATTATAGCTGAGCTCCATCAACGGTACGACCGTTTTTTTTAAATGAGCTGCTGTTCACACGTCTGATTTATTTTTGGCACGCCGCACTGAATAAACTAAGGGATGAAGAGTTCTTTTTTTATCTAAATTTTCGCTCACAAATGATTTCGAGACAAACCAATCCCATATAAAAAAAAGGATGTCCCAAAAAGAATGAGACAGAAGGTAACAGCAGATTCCTCACAACAAGATATTGGGATTAACCTCAGTTTGTCTATTCCAAAAGTTGATACCAGGAGACACAAGGTGTCGAAGTTAAATTTCATTTTTTGATTTTTTAAAATAACCTCTGAGATAATCATGTTGAAAAAAAAGAAACGTAAAATATCCAAATTCAAATTTGAACTTTCAACTGTCAAAATTTCCATGATAACGCCATTTCACGCCACTTATCTCTATTTTCAAAATTTTCCATCCAGAAACATATTGCATGGATTATTTCCTGTGCAAATATCTTGAAAAAGGTCACGCATAGCCACTCTTACAAAGTATTTTTTTTTATGTCAACATGACGGAAAAATAAAATTTTCAATCAAGAGCCATACCAAGGTCGGATTTGAATTTCGCATGTCAAACAATCCTCAAATACCAAATTTCATCAACAAAATTGATTATTTCAAATTTTTTAAATGAAAAAATCAAATAAATGAAACTAACTTTGATACCCTCTATCTGTTTTAAAATCATCTTCCGGACTAGACAAATTGGGATCTATCGCATTAGTTTTTTGTAATGAATCTGCTGTCACCTCATGCCTTATTCTTCTTGCGACACCCTGTATATTCTGGAAACTTTAAGTATTGGGAAAGCAGTCTAGTTCAACCAGCAATCACTAGACTACACTACATCCCCAATAGTTCTTAGAATATTTGTCTCACAACTAGTCAGTTGCGACTACTCAGCCACTAATATAATAATACTAGCTGAAAAACCCGTGACTTCGCTCGCCTGTCTATAAGTTAGTATTAAAGGAGTCCCAGAATGAATGCGACATACGCTAACAGCAGATTCCTCACACAAAAATATTGCGATCGCCCCGAACTTGTCTATCGCGAAAGTTGATAATAACAGAGATACAGTGTGTCAAGGTTCAATTTCAATTTTCGATGATAAAAGTAGATATACTTTGAAGAAGTGGCTAGGAGTAACCTTTTTCAAGATATTTGAACTTGAAGTAATCCGTGCAATGTGGTTTTAAATAAAAAAAATTGAAAATAAACTTAGCGGGCTTTGAAAACGGCGTTATCATGGAAATTTTGACATAAGGTTGAATGCTCAATGTTTCTTGATTGAAAAAAATATATATATTTTTTTACAAAAAACATTTGTTTTTTTTAATTTATTTTTTTCATAAGAAACATTGAACATCGAGATAATAACCTTGACAACGGCGTTTTCGATGCCCCCAATGTTTATTCACAAAATGTTCCAGTCAAAACCACATTGCATGGATAAATTTGAGTGCGAATATCTTGAAAATGGTAACTCCTATCGACTTTTACAAAATTTACCTTTTTTTCGTTATGACTATTTGAATGAGTGAAAAGCTGTACATGTAAGAGCCATACCAAAGCCAAAAATGAATTTTGCATGTCGAACTGTCGAACAACCTCCATATACCAAATTTCATCAATATAACTTGATTATTTTAAAAGTTATTTGAAAAAATCAAAAATTTAAATTCAACTTTGACGCCCTGTATCTCTGTTAATATCAACTTTCAACTTTCAACTAATCTCATTCTTTCTGGGACACCCTTGGAATAACTAACTTTCTAATAAATATTTTTTATAAAGCAAAAGGTACTACAAATAATGATATGCTCTCACGGATTTATCCTTTACAATATCACTATTCCACTCGCCGTTTTTCATTTACAATCACCACACAACGCAAATACCTATTTATTTGATGTGAACGCGGATTCGTACGTACCAATAGAGCATACCTCAACGTCATGTCATTGTGATCAATTGAAAGACAATGCTGACAAATGATGACATTCAATTTGACTATAGATCTTTATTCCTTAAAATCAGCTATGAGTCAATAAAACCACGCCCTTGTACTATTTCTTGATCACACTGATAACTCTGCAAATTTTCACGAAACTTCTTTTAGCGGTTCTTGAGTTATGAGATCACAAACAGTGAGATTTCCATTTTTATATAGTAGAAGATGCATAATTTATCCATTTCAATGATGTGGATCAAGATTGACAATAGTCACAAATGAGAACATTGAAGAACACAATACATACAGGGAGAGCGAATGTGTTACAAATCATCCCATTTATGAGAATATTGAATCTGGGCTCAATACAATACTATTGAATCAGTGATAAATGTAAGCTGTTGAGGCCGATAACTTCCATTTCATTCAATATGATGATTATTCACTTGATCGTTCTCATTTATATTATCAAGAACTACAGCATGATCCAGTAGAAAATGTCAATACAGGTACGTATTCAGGGCCCGGAAATATCTATAAAAGTTTTTATAAATATGGGTCCTCAAGGCCTTCGTTTACGAAATAAAGGGTCTTTAAAGTGAAGACCTGATTACGTTTTTTTGTAGATAGTTTCGGAATCTGTTGAAATAATGTAATAAAATTTGATACAGTTACTAAACTTTTTACACACATGAACAAAAACTTAGTATTTTATAACCTTCACGAGTGAGATACAATACCAAGTTTTCATTAATTAGATTAAGTGTAGAAAGTTTAGCAATTTCATTCAATTCATTTAACAGGTTTCAAAAATATCTACAAAAAACCGTCATCGAGTCTTCATTTTCAACACCCTGTATTTTGAAAACGAAGAACTCATATTTATGTTTATTTTAGGGCCCTGAATACGTACCTGAAGTTTTTACATTTCCTCATGAATAACCCTGTATATAAAAATAGGTATTGATATAGAATGAGTCAAACCAAATATGATCATCTGATGGATTTTTCGTTTATTATCAATGAAAAATTTCAGTTGATTTTTTTGGAAACAAACGACAAAAATAATTTTAGGTTTGTTGACCAATTCTTTCTCGATTTTGAACCAGTAAGTGTCGTTGGAGAATGTATAGACACAAGACTATTCACATTTTGATAGAAAATTGCAGACTTATTGGATCCAACTTTCTGATACAAATACCAGAAGGGGACTATGAAGTAGTACTTTCAATCTGTTCATAGTGACCGCCTAAGCTCTCAAATATATTACTTGAGTCTTCAGTAGTGGCGCTTTGATTTAGGACACAAGTGGTCGCTGCGGACACAAAGTGAGCTTTGACAAAAAAAAACAGTTTCTTATAAAATGTACTTTATATTGTTTTTGATAAGTGGTAAAACCATCAATCAGATTCTTTATTGTATTTTAAAGAACTTGAAAGGTCATTGAATAAAAAACTGTCAACAAATGAAACAAGTTTTTTTTTTCTATTTACATATCCTAGTGGTCAAATAATTAGCACATGCCTCAAATTCTATAGAACTCTGATTCTGCATCAGTTATTGAAAAAGTATTAGTGTATTTCGGAACTTCTATTTATAGGCCAGGCTGTTCACCTTTTCGGAAGGAAAAAATTCGGTACAGGGTAAACGCAGTTGGAGAGGGTAGACAAAAATAATTTTAGGTTTGTTGACCAATTCTTTCTCGATTTTGAACCAGTAAGTGTCGTTGGAGAATGTGTAGACACAAGACTATTCACATTTTGATCAAAAATTGCAGGAGTATCAAAATATCACAGACTTATTGGATCCAACTTTCTGATACAAATACCAGAAGGGGACTATGAAGTAGTACTTTCAATCTGTTCATATTGACCGCCTAAGCTCTCAAATATATTCCTTGAGTCTTCAGTAGTGGCGCTTTGATTTAGGAGACAAGTGGTCGCTGCGGACACACAGTGAGCTTTGACAAAAAAAAAACAGTTTCCTATAAAATGTACTTTATATTGTTTTTGATAAGTGGTAAAACCATCAATCAGATTCTTTATTGTATTTTAAGGAACTTGAAAGGTCATTGAATAAAACACTGTCAACAAATGAAACAAGTTTTTTTTTCTATCTACATATCCTAGTGGTCAAATAATTAGCACATGCCTCAAATTTTATAGAACTCTGATTCTTCATCAGTTATTGAAAAAGTATTAGTGCATTTCAGAACTTCTATTTATAGGCCAGGCTGTTCACCTTTTCGAAAGAAAAAAATTCGGTACAGGGTAAACGCAGTTGGAGAGGGTAGAAAAAGGCATAACTGATGCTGGAAAAAAAAATCAACACCTGAATGCATGCAGTCGAGAAGTGGTGGAGGTTGAAAGAGGTGAAGAATGGTTTTTCGCGATTTGCGGCGATATTACTGATTTTATGAAACAAAGTTGAATGAGAAAGTTGAAGACAACTAAAAAATCAACAACTTGTCTCTCAACAAAATTTTCATATAACCTCAAAATTAATGAGTTAAATGAAAAAAACTGAGTTTTTCGTTTTTTGTGTTTCATTTTTAAGAAAATGGAACCACGAAACTTGATGGGGTTGCACTTACTCCTATGCCGAATCAGCGGATATTTTTGTTTTGTTGAAAAGTTTTCTCGTTTTTGAGTAATCAACGATTTTTGCGAAAATTGCATTTCTTTCATCCCTCTGGACAACCTTTTTTTTTCACCTTCGTGACTTCGGACTTTGTACATTTTCTCTACTAAACCTTCAACTTTCATAAGCAAAAATAAAAGTATATCACTTCAATGAAAAAATATCGTGCAAATTGCGAAAAACTGAAAATAGAATTTTGCTCAAATTTATTTTCTCACTAAAGTTGATTTTTTTTTAATGTTTGTTGAAATATGGATCAGAAATGTTTAAAATGATTTTCAACATTCATGACCAATTTCTATTCTTGTTGTTTTGATGAAATAACTGATTGATAAATGCGAACACAGAATAACGATAATAGAATGACCTATGATTATTAATTATTTTAAATGGAAACTATGAGATCAGTAGAATCTTCAGAATAATATTTTTTGCAATTTAATCAGGACAAAATTACACTTATTATGTACTTTCTACAAAAAAAATATAATTTTAAAAATGTCAAGAAAGTTTCAATCGTTTGATTTGAAATGTATCTTCATCTTCTTCGTTTTCTTCATCCTCTTTCTTCCTCTTCTTCTTCTCGTGCAGATTTCGTGAATTGAAATGATGCTACTTCCTCTTCTTTCTCGTTTGCTTGATCATTTTGTTGTTCTTCTGGTTCTTCCTCCTCTCCTTTTTCTGCATCCTCTTCTTGTTCTTCTTGTTCTTCTTGTTCTTCATCTTCTTGTGCAGATTTCAATCTGGAGTCATTATTCCGCATCATTGTTTCAGTGTCGATTTCGTCAGATAAGATCTCTTCAATAAATGGTTTTTCGGCATTTGTACAATTCTCCAACCCATGACAGTTAGAACATAAATTTGAACACTGCAAACCATATTTCGATAACTGCATCTCGAAGTTATGCAACCTTTTTCAGAAGAACAAAAAATGTTTTTCAGCAAACTGTTGAGAATCAATTCTTCTTGATAGCTTCGGAAAGGCTTATTGTTGAAGCTAGCTCTCAGAAGTGTAGTAACAATCTCTTGTGTTTTCTGTGCCTGGCTTGTACAAATAAATATCCAAATTAACAACATTTGATTGATGCAATAATATAAGAAGATCGATGTCTTGTCCAACGACTACAACCGTTTTATTATTTCTGGCGATTTCTACTGCTGTGTTAATTATTAATGGGTCAGCGTCCTCTTCAGCTTGTGCACAAGTGAATCCGGTAGATTGAAACCCTGCAGATAATATTTTTATTAATTGATTCTTCTTGTTCTCGTTGGATAAAAATTTGTCTTGCAAAAACGGTATTTTTATATGGTCTTGAAAGTCATCAACCATAGATGTTGCCAGAGTCGTTTGTCGTCGTGTACGTTCATATGCTTTCGTGCTTTTCGAAACTGTTGCTGCAGAGTAAGACGAAAATATTCTCTCAGCATCGGGATAACCATCAAATTTATTATAACTATTTTTAGCATAATTATTTTTTTATTCATATTGTTTCCATGATATCATTCAGAGAAACTTAATGGTTGATATATTTCTAATCCGTATTTCAATATGAAAATTTCAACTTTGGTGAGAAAATAAATTTGAGCAAAATTCGATTTTCAGTTTTTCGCAATTTGCACAATATTTTTCCATTGAAGTGATATATAATTCTTGCATATACAAAATGAAGGTTTAG
Source organism: Orchestes rusci (assembly GCA_958502075.1). Taxonomy (NCBI): domain Eukaryota; kingdom Metazoa; phylum Arthropoda; class Insecta; order Coleoptera; family Curculionidae; genus Orchestes; species Orchestes rusci. The sequence goes on along the minus strand of OY293305.1, from coordinate 26,464,598 downwards.
TAAAGAAAACGTACATAGTCCAAAGTCTCGAAGGTGAAAAAAAAAGGTTGTCCAGAGGGTTGAAAAAAATGCATTTTTCGCGAAAATCGTTGATTACTCAAAAACAAAAAAACTTTTCAACAAAACAAAAGTATCTGCTTATTCAGCATAGGAGTAAGTGCAATCTCACCAAGTTTTGTGGTTCTGAAAACATTTTCTGAAAAATTAAACACAACAAAACGAAAAACTCAGTTTTTCTCAATCATCAATTTTAAGGTTATGTGAAAATTTTGTTGAGAGGTAAGTTGTAGATTTTTTAGTTGTCTACAAGTTTCTCATTCAACTTTTTTTCATAAAATCACTAACAACGCTGCAAATCGCGAAAAACCATTCTTCACCTCTTTTAACCCCCATCACTCTTCTCGTCTGCATGCATTCAGGTGTTGAATTTTTTTTCCAGCATTAGTTATACCTTTTTCTACCCACTCAAACTGCGTTTGTCCTGTACCGAATTTTTTCCTGATTTGGCTCTATTTTGAAGTAATTCGCCTGGCCTATTATTTGTAAGCTCACGGGTTCTGGCGATTTTCTTCAAAAAACTTAATTAGGGCTCTTTTTTCACAATTGAAAAAAAAAGTTACAAATGAAACTTTTCTCTGTATAACTTCTGATTAAAATGGCTAGCACCATCCGAAAAAGGGGCACGATCTATCTCTGTACCAACGGCGGTTTGACAATAGGGTCAAATGGTCATTGACCTCCCAAATAATCAACAAGATTTCATATTAATTTACTTAATAACTTAAATAATTACTTCCATCAATACATCCCATAATGCGCACACGTTATGATACCCAAGAAAAGCTCACCACCAACACATCCCAAGCTTCGCACAGATTATTTGGATCAAAATTCAGCTTTGACGAAGAATCGCTTGCAATTTTAATGCAATATCATCACGCAAAAGCGGCTGGTGGCACAGAGTGAGAGAGAGAGAAAATTGATAGGCGTAAAATCAGTGTGTTAGAATGAGAAAAAATATGACATGCTAGGCATTGACCAAGACAACTCCCACATCGGCACGGGGTTAATTTGCGACCTACGCTCCCGTTCTCGAACGTCTTTCTTCTTCGTAACACATTTTGAAGGGTTGCCAGTAATGTCAAGTCAGCTGATAGATTTATATAGATTTTATTTTGCGGGCGGATTGTTTACATAACATCGGTAATCGTTCGCGAATTTTGTCTCTAAAATGTGGGATAGTTGTGTTATGTATGGAATTTTGAATTTAAAAGACGGAGATGGTTTGACATTTGAGAAACACCTTGATTTCAAGTCAATTCCATGACTGTTTGAACTTTCTATAATAAGAAATGACTCTGGGAATGATTCTAGACTACATTTTATGAATAGGTGAGTCTTTAAAAATTGCCGAGTATACTGGTGCTTTTTACTTTTTCGCGCTCAGTACAATCTATTTCAATCATGTGTTTGCTTTCCTCCGATTCTTTTCGTATTTAGATGTTGGGGGCTCTTGACATTTTTTTCATCTTCGAATGTTCCACCGCACAAATCATATCATTTTGACCTCCCTATTGAATCAAACTCGAGCCGCCACTTCTATGTACTTCATGAAAATTTCACAAACTGGCAAATGGATCAAAGTTTCCGAACGCGCAATTTCTTCTTCCATAACTGATGCAGGCTCAAATTTTAGGCATGTGCTATTCATCTGGCCAAATGGTGTAACAAAAATCACAGTAAAAATAAATTTCAATTATCGCAACAAAATAGTTCAAAAAGAAAATGAGACACTAACAACTATTCTCAAATTGCAGTTTTAAAGCACTTTGGACAATTTATAGACGGGTCTTCGATACATACATTGGTATCTTCACTCGGTCATTTCAGCTCTGCACATGAGAAATGCAGCTTTAGTTTTCTGAACACTGTTGGTTTTATAATACCTGAGATCTACAGAATCCTCTTCATCCTAACTGTAATCCACACTAACTCTTAACATTCGGTCATCTAATTATGGACCGCTCTTTTTCGTTTTCGTGAGATTTCATGCCATTTTCATTGCAGTTATTGAAACTTTGGTTTGATTGGATATCAAGTTCGATTCAATGCTACTGGTAGAGACCCTTCAAAGTTTATAGTGAGCTGCAAATTGGAAAATGCCAAATAATGGCTTAACCAGAAGAAGTCACGCGAGTTCGTGATTAATCGATCAGACTATCTGAGTTCAAGAAATGCCTGAAAATATTCTTTTTTAATGGCAAAAATTCACTTCAGGTTTATCCCATGAGTTATTTTAACATTGATGTAGTAATTCTCATAACAAGAATTATTATTATACCTCAATAACCCATTACTATTATAGTTGTATGCTATTATTGTATTCTGTAACTATACTTTAGTTTTGCCCAGGGTCTCGGGTATAGTTGACTGCCATTGAAAAAGTTATTCATGCATTTTGTGAAAAAAAAAACAGAGAATATAAACAAACGCAGTACTCGTCACGGCTTCGCCCGCAATTGTTTGAATATTATTATCATGATAGGTACTAAATGTTTGTTGTAGTATCATGCTGTCGAATAATGTTGAAAGCTGCACTCATAAATGCTCAGAAAATGCTATTTTTTTGATCATGAACACATAAGTATTAAGGAATTTTATTTTTTAACCAATAAAGTTGAAGCAGTAGTTTTAACTCTTTCAAACTTTCAACACTTAGGTACTTACACTGCAGTGATTTTGTTATGTCTAGTTCAGGGATTGAAACTACAGCAGATACGGACAAGTTTGAATAGGCAAATTGATTTTAGAGGAAAATATCAAATACAAACCTTTTTGGAAATTTTATTCTGAATAAGTCGATGTGAACTTTTGTTTCGTGGGACCAGTCATTTTTGACAAAATATTTTCCACCTTTGAATAAATATTCAAAAAAGCGTAAACGTTCCAACTCCGCGAACCACGAATTTTATCGTCAGCGCCATCTAGATGCTGCCTTGACACTGTCAACCAGGGTGGCCAACCGCCTCAATGCGAATCTTGTGAGCGGCCGGTACCGGCGTTGCCAACTTAATTAGATGCTCACAATTCATGTCGCCATTAAAATGAAATAAAATATAACGGGGTGTTACAGAATGTTGTTGCGCAATTTTGCTCTTATTTGACATTGTTGTTTGTGGTGATAAATGACTATTTTTTGTATTTATCCATTGTTTCATTGGCGTTCGACCTGTGTGATCAAGAGTACATACACAATTTTTCATTTATAAAGTTGTTCAGACTGTGTGCACGTGGGGTAGTAGATGAAGAAATAAGGAGTCGGTGTATTCCGTGCAAAGGTATATTTCATAAAATGCAGAGCGCTTTCGGCCTTAGGTCTTCATCAGTGCTTCCTGAAAGAGCGCGAAAACCTTGAGAAAATTCAGCATTAACATTAGAAACAATTAGGAGTGTGAAAAGAAAATGAGTTTGATTAAAAAGAAATTTCACTCACTCTTTTCAGGATCACAGGCGAATAAATCACATAAGACGGGCACATCAACGATGTACAAACAGGTAAATTGTATAAAACTTCACAAATCCTTACACAAGTTACAAAAAACAAAGAAAAGGGTTAGATACTGTCCCCGAAAATCTATTTTTCGAGCAACCACATCACTCTGTGCTCCTCTACGTCTGACCTTACAAGGTTACAGATAAGAGATAAGGTGAAGCTTGTTGTTATTTTATTGACATGACAGTCTTAAGGCGGCAGATTTGAAAGTGATTGAGAGGGGGGGGAAGGGTTTCAACAGAAAGAAAGTGGGAAAACATTGGGATTTAGTGGAGAAGTCGTCTGTGTAGTGGAAAAGAGGATCAGTTCAAATTCACTTTTGTGTTTAAGTACAAATCGTTATCAGTCAACTCTCTGTTTATCTCTAAATCTTCCATGAAGTCCAAGCGATTGAAATTTTTTAAAGAAATATTGTGGATAATCCTGGAATTTCGCTGAGGGCTAAAATTGTGATTCCAAGACTTTAAGTGATCACCGAAAATTAAAGTGGTTCTTGTAAGGGGTTCTTGGATACGTGTTCTGAGGGGTCTGCAAGTGCGACCAATGTAAGTGGCATTGCAAGTGTCGCAATTGAGTTTGTAAATGCCGCTTTTGAATAGTTTATCAATTTTGACCTTGAAATTAGTCAGGTTCATGGACAGGTTATTTTTAGTATAGATGGAGATTTTTAAATTCATGAGTGACTGGCAGAAGCAACCTGATATCTTTTGATTGGTTTGTCTGTCAAGGAAGGGTATTGCCATGCATATGGGCTTTCTTGATTGAAAAATCGAGAGAATTTGGAGTCTTGGTGATAGAAAGGTCCAGAAAGTTGATGGAATTATTGATTTTTGTCTCCAAAGTGAATGATATATTGGGATGGATATTGTTGAGTTTGATTAGTAATTGTTCTGGTCCTAGTGTATCACAATTCAAAAAACAAAGACAATCATCAACGTACCTGAACCAATGCAAGGTTTCGGGGTTGTTGCCCGAACAAATGAATTTTTTTTTTTTAGTACTTGCTATTGAATGAAAAATAATTCTGTGAAAGGCAGTGATTTAGAGTGGATAGAACATCAACAATTTCATCCTCAGCATTATTCTTGGATCTAAGTGAATCGCCGACGATTGTGACAGTTTCCGAATTTGGGACAGTGGACAGGTTTGTTACATCAAAGGATACCATAAGAAAATTAGGTGGTAGAGCAAGCCTTTTCAAAGTAGTTGCCAGATCCAGAGAGTGTTTTATGCTGAATTTCGGATTAAAGTCTGTTGAGTTCTTGATTAGGTTAAGGGTAAAAGAAGAGAGTTTAGAGACTAGGGTGTTGGTAAAACTGACTACTGGTTACCAAAAACTCATAAAGAAGACGTTCCTATTATTCTTTTCACGAGTAGGGATAATCATGTCATGTATGGACGTGGTGAATTTTTCAAAACCAATAAAACGAAGGGAAAATCAACACTTCGCGGTATTTCAGAAAGTTTCACGCCGTGGTGATACCAAGTGTATCTATAATGATACCTCTACTTTTACCGAGGTAAACTTCTTTAACGGTAGCCTGATTGAAATGTTTTTTTTACAAAAGAATAGTTAACAATTGTTTTTGCTAAAGGAATAAATACATTGGTTTTTTAATTTGGTTTATTGCAATTTTATTTGGATCTAATTTTGATTGAGTCACAAACCTCAAGATAATAACCATTATTGGTGTGGTCTCCTTTTGGTAGCGCACACATACCTACACTTCACGAGCCGCCACCGATAGATAGTAAAAGGTAAGTGAATATCGAGCTCATAGCTTGCAGAAAAGAAGTCCATAGTGTTTCCCTTAGAAGTAGATTTGTTTCCTGCGAGCGATAAGCCAGATATTTTGTACTTTTCGGTTTTATTATTATTTTTAAAAGATAAATAGGTACAGCACTTTTGTTCCGTCAGCATCAGACAGACATGCGATGTTAAAACTAGGTAAATCAAAATCCACAATGTATTGATCAAAAATGATAATCGGTTTAGTGAGGTTAAAACAGTTACAGTCTGATGGTCAAATAGTTGCTTGATGCTCGTTTGCTTGATCATAGTAAACAGCACTTCAAATGTTTCTTGACGCGACACGACGCGACTTGATATCTCTTGATCAGTCTGACCGCTGCCTAATACTAAACTACTTTTGTTGTTCAACATGTTACTAATCAAGAGTGAAACATTTGACATGCAGAATGCACAGGAGTGAAAGAGCCATGATCAAATACATAAGACCATCTGTTTAAAATGTTTTAACTTATTTTCAACATATGTATAGGATGTTTATTAATTCAATGAAAAAAGAAAAGGGAATATGCTTTGACTTCAACTACTGACACGTAACGCGAACAGTTATTTCACGCAGAAACCGGAAAATGATGTTTTATAAATGAGTCTCGTGAACTTATAAAATGATGATGTTCTCTAATCATACATTATTGAAGCGTGTATTAACAGCTGACCTCCTTTATCTCGGTGTATTCGTACCAAATAATAAAGCTTCTCTATTCTTGAATGGAAAAACCCTGCATGCATGTAATCAAGTCGGGCGTAAAAGTAATGGAACGACTTGCTTTATACGAAAATCGAACAGCACCGCACTAGGAAAACCCTCCTCATCCCTTTAGGAGTTCGTCGTTAATCTCAGATGCCATTACTGACGCCTTGTCAAACAGACCAATCAACTGACTGAAAGAAATCGGACAATAAAACAGGCACGATCCCGTTCCAGTCCACTGACAATTGATAGAGTTTTGTTTGGAAACTGAGGTTTTTCTCAAACTACAAAACCCGAATCATGCCCTTATTCAATTTACCATAGGTGTCATTGAAAAAGCATTTTATTATTTTTCCTGTCTCTGCTCTTGCAGAGGGTAGACAGGTCGGGAAGAGAATGAGTTTAGTGACATTGTAGGTATCGAAGTATGTCTTTCTATTTCGGTAAATAATACCATTCATTATGAGGCATGAAAAATTGATATAATATGTCTAATGAAACTACTTTCTCGATTAGGTTCGATACACAATCTTCTAACAATAATGTCATATCGCTGAGTAGTTTGTTATTTAAAAACGCAGATGAGATACCGCCGTCGTAATTTATTTGAAGAAATTTTTTGAGACTGAATAATATGTTAGTTCATACTAATCATTATGTCCATCGTAAATTTGAATGGATAATATTGAATTCCTTCTGTTTCACCAAACGACTAGATTCTTTGTATAAATTTTCACAACCTGATGCACACGCTTTTGACTTTTGGGATAAATTCTAGATTGTAAAATTGATACTGGCGAATTCCTAATGATATGACAACCAACACTACTGAATAGTCACACTAATACATCGACTTTCTGATAGATTTGGGCAACATTGTTTGATACTGGAAGCGTGCAAGGGAGGCCAATAATAAATCTTTACTAGTTCACGTAAACTTTTCTCATAAAGCTCTCACTGACGAATATATCAGACCTAAAAGGGGTACCAGGAACTTTACGTATTGGTCTCCAACTTTTGAGCGCTCTTGTATATTTGAAAAAAAATCTAGTGTATAAGGGATGGGGTATCGCAAAATAATTATTCTTCAAGAATCCATGTCTCTTCGACAGGAATGCCAGAGACCGACTCAACCAAAGTATTTTGTTCCAAATTTTGATAAATATTATTATCATTAAAACTTTCGTATCTGTCTTTTTTTTCATTGCAATTCCAGAAAAAAAAATAGACAGATGCTTCTCATACTATATATATATACTACAAATTTCAAATCAGACTAAATATGAAAAAAGATACATCGCGAGGTGGTTGCCTAAAAAAGTCCTGTTCAGTCTAAGGTTAATCAATCATCAGAAGTACAAGAAAAAAACCAGGCAACCTATCAATTGCATACTCTGTAGACTTCATACTTTCAATTGATATCGCATTTCTTTTTAACACAAGTGGGTGAAGAAATCCAAAAAAAGATCATATTTTTCGTGAAAATTGCTTTGAAAACAGACAAGAAATGTGAAAGCCCGAGCACTCTGGACTTTCAGAAAAATTATAGGTATCTAGGTAGTTGATATGCTATTATGTGCTATAAAAAAGTATCGTTCCCCTGTTATTATTTTTGAGATCCATTATAATGAGTAGGCCTATATTTATAGTTTTTTTGGAAAGGCTGGGAGCTGCAATAGTGCATTTCTTCTCTTTTTTGTACCTCTGAATAATCAAAGTTTGGTAAGGATACGTTTCTCTACATATTAAATTTGCTATAAAATACTTTAAATCAAGTGAATAGATGGGTGGCGGTCGTTTCATATTCGGATCTTTTTCATTGGTTATGATAAAGTGAACGGTTTGGTTCAAGAACTTTCCCTTTTTATTTCATTTTCTCTCTTTGATGACCAATTTGAGTCAAATATTGCAGCAGTTTTAAGATTTTATTTTTGTAAGAAAGTGAATGAAGCTGAAAAGCCTGTTGTTTTTGAATTCATCACAACCTTGTTTAAAGAAAAATATTCACGTTATCTAAAACTAATATTGCCAGTTTGGTGGTATTTCGTCTGCCACAATGTGGTCGGATGGCTGTTGAAATGAAATGAAAACTCCAAAACGAGTCTACATAGCCCCCTCATATTCAAAATACGAGAATTTTAGTGAAATGTGAAGGAGAATTCTGAAAATTTAGATCAAAATGTGAATTTCTGTATATTATTATTCCTTTGTGGTGGAAAATATAGGTTTGACTGAAGAGATTAAAGAGGTGGTAAGTGCATACTTATATGGAACACTCTGTTTCAAATACCTATAATGCAAATGATGATGAATCTGCTTGAAATTTGGTCTTAAAGATCAATTCTACAATGTCCTTGTTGACCATGTCTGATGGGATGGGGATTGTGAGACCAAGAAATTACACTTCAAAATGGACTTTTGCATTGGACGTCAACTTGCAGTTTCTCGTTTCGATACAGGTTACATGTATTTGTTTATCTGAAATGTCGTGGATTATAGGATCATTGAAATATCCACTTCCGACAACTTCATGTACCTTCTTTACTTCATGCGATTAAGCTTGTATTATTATTAAAATGAATGGAAAATCACCTGTTTATTTTTGACAGCAATTGCCTGGCAATATCTAGCAAATCACAGGAATTCATACTTTACAAACGAATAAAATTGTCATGTACGAATTAATAATTGGCAGCGGATGATGTGTAGAGAACGATTCCACATCAATAGGATGATTTTGTAGGAATTGTTGATCTCTCACTCTCCCTCTTCAGCCATTTTTCATCCACTCCTGGACATATTATGCCTTTCCCAATTTCCTCCACTGATTCCTGTCCAGGGCTCTTTGTTACCAGTTTACACCTGCCATCTTTCTTACATCATCCATCCATCTCTTCGCTTTGTCACTCTCGGTCTCCATTTTATGATTTTCGGCGTCCATCTATCGGTGTTTTGTCTTGCTACATGGCCCGCCCATTGGCATTTTATTTCTGCGATTCAACCTATTATGTCTTTAACTTTTGTTCTTCTCCGGATTTTATCTCTAAGACCCACTCCCAGCATTGACCATTCCATTGCCCTCTTCATCACCCTCATTTATTTGCGTTTTTTTGAGTTAGGGCAATAGTTCAAATGCCGGTTGTGGCAACGGGTAAAACTCAGCCATCGAAGACCTGGCGCTTTAAGTTTATTGGGATAGCATTATTCTTCAATATATGTGACAGTCTGCCATATGCGGCCCCCGCATAATTTATGATCAACATTGACAAAATCATGACTGAAAACTAACGTATTATTGACATTCACCTTAACATTCATTTAGCTGACCTGGCAAATTTCATACCGCCTCATAATCAATAAATAATATTGTGTTTTTTTTTCAAACATTTTTCTTTTTATGATTTTTTCCGATGTTTCAATTCTGCTATTCGAACCGGAGACAAAAATCTAACAAATCCAAAATTTTAAAAATCGGTGCAGGCAGCGTTTAGAGTTTGAGTTATGAATGGTGTAGCTGACACGCCCTTCGTTTATATATGTATAAAGATATCGACAAATTTATCTCACGATCTTCAATAAATGACTTCAATTTTATGAGTTGATGATTTGAAATTCACTGTGCATAATATGATGAACAAAATAAATCTTTGAAAGGAAGTTACCGAATCAGTGAAATACCATAAACTATATGATTGAGTTTTCCAGAATTCACACCAGAAATGCTTATTTTTTAATAACAATTCAACCAATCATCATCATCATCAACCATATTGTTTGTTGGTGATAAAAATTGATCATTGTTGTTGTTGCAGATTTGCGGATCAACATTAGTAACTTGGTAGTCGTGAGATATAGTGTCCATTATATTTGAACGCAGAGACATTACAACCAAGTTATCTTTGGGGATGGGGCCAACACGGTCTCAGAGGTCAAATACTGACACTGGATCTCAAACAAAGCAAAAATGTATGTGATGAGAGACAGATGCCTGTTGGGGAAGACTTGGGGTCCAAGGCCAAAATGATGTGGCTTTACACCGCTGTAATCAGAAGTTTAGTCACATATGAGTCGGCAACATTGTAGACGGAAACAATTCAAGGAACGACGCGACGGTCAATATCAAGAGACCAAGAAGTCTTCAGAGTCTGCATAGAAAAAAGATAATTCTCTTTTTTATGAGAGGAGCACATACATGACTCCGTTGAAAATAATTATTGTTCTAGGGCTAACCCCAATGGACATAAGGAAGGTTAATTTTCTTGAATTGGCGTTTCACTCAAATCTTTCTTTGAACGCGATTTTTGATAGACGCTTGTATTGAGTAGTCTGTGTTTTGTGTTTGTTATGGTCATTTTATACAGTGACCGGCTAAAATATGTACAAATTCATTTTAAATTCAGGGTTTCCTTTTTTTTAAAAAAACGCTCGGACACATCGATTTTTATTTTGTATGTGATTATTAGAATATTCCGGAAAATAAAGCGATTAGGATTCTTCAAAATTTGCTTCATTTCCTGAGATATTCTAATAGGCCACTTACTTTGGCGTATTCTGTATATTCATCCGTTTTCGGGAAAACGGGATTTTAAATTCATAACATTAATCTATCAAAAACTGGTTAATGATTTTATTAGTGGAAAAATCGGATTTAATGTCCATTCAGCAATAAGTCTAATAAAATTGTCATTTGAAAATAAAAAAATTAGGAAAAAGCTGATTTTCTCAGGGTTTGTCAGTGAATGTCTCTGAGTGTAAAATCAGCAAAATTGGACATATTTATGTGAGAGAATTTGAGCAATTGAGTTCTTTTCAATTGTACCACAACAAAATAATCAAATAAAAATTGTACATGATAACATTCTCTATAACTTTGCTTTATGAAATGGACAATTTGCATACATTTTCAAATGACTTGAGATTTTATACACGTGTTCTACACAATATTTTAAAGTAATCAGCAAACAAATAATTCCAAAATACCCAAACATATACCAAATAAACGAAAAAGAAAACGCAAATTTCACTGTGGGATTGAAAACGGGGCGGAGCTAAAACAACCTCTCAAAAGAGATAGAGTAATTACAGCAAATACGCCAGACGGAGGTGATTACTACATTAATAGAGGTCGTGATTTGATTTTTTTTTCAATTGAATGTCATCAGTAGGTCCTTATATTTTGCATATTTTCAAAAAATGTGCAGATTGTCCATTTTTTTATAAGTTTCATATTTCATGACTTAGCGGCGCTTCAATGAGCCATTTGGTTCAAAAAGTTTTTTCACAGCAAATTAACCTGTATAAATGTTGTGCTCAATAAATAGATGAGCGACTTTTACTCATGAACTTTTCTCTCCAATAGATTATTTTTGGAGATAGCGCACAGTTCATGGACAAATTCGGGTAGTTTCGTAATTTTTGTTTACTTCTGCAAATTTACCAGATCAAAGGTGTTCGTAATAAGAGTAGGTATACTACCTATTTTTTGTATCAGAAACTAGGCTAGTTTGTCCATGAACTGGGCGCTATTTCCAAAATTAATCAAGTGACAGAGAAGGTTCATGAGAGAAAGCTGCTTGTCTATTTATTATGAACCACTTTTATACGAGGTAATTCGCTGTAAAAAAAGTTTTCCGAAAATCACCCCAAACGGCTGATTGAAAGGCCACTAAGTCAAAAAATAGCAAAATTATGAAAACCATTCTTGGAGCAAGGTTATAGAGCATGTTGGCATGTTCAATTTGCAAGTGATCATTTTGTTGTAGCACCACCCATCATGCTCAAATTCTTCCACATAAAAAAAAATCGATTCTGCTAATTTTACACGTAGAAGACAGTCACTGACAAACCCTAAAAAAATCGGCTTTTCCATATTTTTTTTATTTTATCCTATATGGAGCGATATCATTTTACTGGATCATATGTAAATTAGTAGAAGCTTACTAAAAAAACAAAATCCCGTATTAGTTACCTGGTGTTTATATTGCTGCCTCTCGGCGGTGAATTTGAAAATAGGCAACTACGCGATTTTGTATCTTTTAGTTTCTTAGTTACTTCTTGTTTACGTTGCTGATCAGACATTTAATTCAACTACTGAACCAATAAGCACGTTGACTTGTTTTTTGAATAAAAATATTATGGATTTGTAATGCCATTTTCTCGAAAACGGTTGGATATAAGCATAAGGTGTATTATATGAAATGTATACTTCGAATTCCACGCAGAATTTAAAAATGGAAAATAAGGAGTTGATAGACGTTACTTATTTTTGATGCACTTTGTTCACATAAATTTGACATTTGAAAAACCGCATTCATAAATGAAAATCGACTTTTCCAAGCGTTTTTCAGAAAATCAAAACCCCCCAAGTTGTCATATTTCAGCCGGTCACTGTATATTTATAGCTGTCAATATTATTGTCTAGCTTTTGATTTTTTATAGTTTTTTTCACCTGAAAGCTGCTTTACTAGATTCACTATATCTACCTAGACGTTAGTTTTACCAGATTTGTCGATAAGGATTTTCGCTATGCATAATAGCTCAGTAAAGTCGTCTTCGGTTTATAGGGGTCGGGAAGAAAAAATTACAAACAAAATGATATTTACAGGGATGCTTGAGAACTGTGTCTTGAGCGTCCAACCAAAAGATCTTACTCGAACTCATGGTACGTTTTGCACTGGAGCAAAATGACCTTTATAAAAAATATAGAAGACCAAGAACTGAACTACTTTGCCCAATAAAATGTTGTGAGCAGTTCAGTTTTGTGACCCTCTTATATTTTTATTGAGGTCATTTTACTAAAAAAAAAAATATTTAGGAAACCACCTCTTCAGCGCGAAACGAACCAGGAGTTCGAATAAGATCTTTTGGTTGGATACTTGGAAGGCAGTCCCCAAGCAATCCTAAAAATATCACTCTCTTTGGATATTTTTTTTGAGTTGTCAATTTTGACAAAAAGTGACAACGCGACTTTTATAGAAGCTCCGACAAAAATCGTTCTAAAATCTGTTGAAAAAGCGGCAAGCTGCTGGTTCGAGTAGTGACGAGCAGCTGTCAAGTGACAGCCGGAATGGTAGTGTGAACAGGAGGCAAAATCGCAGTAGAAGCAGAAGTCCTCTGCCTTTAACAATAGTTATGACCCCACCCTTATCCCTAATACTAGTAAAACCACTGTTAACAATATTTCTTTTCCAGAAAATCAAGAAGAACCTAACCATGTTGTTGTCATGAATGATGATCTCAAAATGTCAATAGCCAAAGTAAATTATAAATCCAAAACTGGTAAAAAAACGTCCTCCTCGACGATTCACACGTCTCAAGTGGCGGGTGGATCGAGGGATAGGTCGTTATCACCACCGGTAAAATACCCCAAACTAAGCGATTCAAAATCTTTTAGAGACGAAGTGACGGAGATGAAAGCTCTGTTAGTCACCACAATAAAAGGCATTGACTGCAAAAATCAATATCTGAATTGACCAAGGAGAATTCCATTTTCAAAAACTCATTAAAAAATATAGAAAACACGATTAATTCACATGTAAGTGAGACTGTTAAATTTAGTCAACCCGTGGCATTTTCTTTTTCAAATGTCGAACGAATTGTAAATTCTGGGGCACATGAGCCCCAATTTAGGGCTCCGCTGACAAAAAGTGGGGCTGATGGACTTCAAATTCCAGGGGCTCCAATGAGGGTTATCTCTGAACCCACTCAACCTTAAAATGATGACAGTTGTCAAAATTTTGTCAACAAACAAGTAAACAATACGGAAAATAAGCAACAAAACGGTCGTGTGCCGCCTGTTGTACTCACTTTGAAGTTAAATGAGTGACCCAAGGTCTACCAATTGATGGTGGCCGGAGGAATGAATATTCCATCAGGAAACTTTAGAAATAACCGTTACAGCCACGGAGTTCAGATAACGCCGGTATCTACTGACCAACACAGGGCTCTGACAAGATTATTTCAAACAAACAATCCAAGTATCACACGCGTTTCCTCGAAGAGGAACGAAAGGCCAATTTGGTCATTCGTGGATTAAATCATTCAATACCTTCAGATGATATTAAGAGCGCTTTGTTGAAGCGTGGATACAATCCTATTAGCATGTTCTGGATTATGAAGGGTCCTAAGAGGCAGTACAACTCTGGCATATTAAAGGTTCTTATTGACAAGGAGTCTGTAAGCAGGCTCCTTGGCGAGACTTATCTTCTCTACCTGGGTGTATAGGTAGAAAGACAGAATGTACAGCCTGGATATCTCAAGCAATGCCATAACTGTCAGGATTTTGAGCACTCGCTCAGTTCCTGTAGGAGTGATCCAGTATGCCATAAGTGTGCTGGGCCACATTTTTATAGGAACTGTCCAAGGCCCCGGAAGTCTGTTCTGGTGTGCTGCCATTGTGAGGGGCCGCATGCTGCGAACTGGAAATATTGCGTCAAAAATCCGAATTTTATTCGCGAGAATAAAGTTCAGGCGGGATCGCAGCAGATCTCAAGGGCTTCGGTTGTTTTGACTGTAAGTCGATTGGCTCCGCCCCCAAATCCGATTCCAACCAATAGACGCACTATGGCAGACGTCGTTAAAAATCGAGCTGCAAGCAGCAATGCTAGTTCGTCTGGTGATTTCGAGTCAATGTTTAGGCGGTTGCTTGACAGGTTTGATTCTTTTGATAAGAAACTCAATCTTTTTGAGTTAACTGTCAACGACATAGCGAGAAATCAGTCGTCTATGCGCACTGATTTTGAATCTTTGTCTGCCAGGGTTGACGCTCTGGCTGTTAGTGATGAGGAGGTGGAGAAGATGGAGCTCGCTGACGAGCAGTCTGTAGCATCCGAGTCTGGAAATCCCCCTCATAATGAGTAGTGCACCAAACATAGACTTCCATCAATTGGGATTGAAAATTTTGTCCTGGAATTGTAATGGAATAAGTAAAAAATCGTTCGAACTCCAAAAATTTATGGAAGACAAAAAGTTTGATATTGTGGCATTGCAGGAGACGTTCCTTAGTGCTCCTTCAAAATTCAAGATAGGTACCTAATTATTCCTCCTATCGAAATGACAGGGACTCCCTTGGTGGTGGGACTGCCATTTTGATCAGGAAAGGATTAGTTCACAAGCTGATTCAAATTGATAAAGCATCTGTTTTCGAGTGAACTAGTTCGCAAATTTTGGTCAAAAATTTGTCTTTTATTTTTTGTTCAGTCTATAAATCACCGCAGGTCAAAATTCGCAACTCAGATTTGGATGCTATTTTCAGTAGTTTTGCAATTCCAGTACTAGCAGTTGGTGATTTCAACTGCAAACATGTTTCTTGGAGTTGCTTGCGGAATAATGTAAATGGCAATAAACTTCACAAGTACTCACTATTCAACCCAGTCAAGATTGATCCTCCAGACAGTGCCACTCATTTCGGACATGGTGCCTGTAGGCCCGACATTCTGGATTTGGCTGTTGTATCAAATTTTGATCCTCATTTGTCGATTAAAAGTCTATTTGAACTTTCTACAGATCATAATCCGATTGAGATCATTTTGAGTCAGGTCGAAGTCAAGAAATTGGTACACCGTAAAAAGTGCACTAATTTTCTTAGATTTCAAGACCTGTGCAACAGTTCAAATTTTGATAAAATACCACCACTAACTAACAGAAAATAAATTGAGTGGGCAGTTACTTACTTGACTGACAGCATTACTAAAAATTCACAAACGGCGACCTTTGAAGTACCGACAAACTCACATAACGTTTTTGACCTACCTTCAAACATACGACGTCTAATTAAGACGCGTAACCGTTTGAGGAGACAAGCTTTTCGGCATAATGACTACACCGACAGACAAATTGCCAACAGACTTACAAACAAAAGCAAGACACTCATTTTTGACTTCAAAAATGGGCAATTCCAAAACTTTTTGGCCACAGTTTCTTCGGACGCTAGTGACCGGAATGATTTATGGAGACTCAGTGGCAAACGCAGGAAACATGTTTTGCCTCCAATTAAAGACAATGGTGTCTTACACACTGAAGTTAGTGACAAAGCTGAGATTTTTGCAAAGTCGCTCTGCAGTCAATTCTCTATCAATGATGATTTGGGTTCGCCTGAAATTGACTGTTGTGTCGGTAATTTTTACCAAGACTTGATGAATATCGAATCCCGCTAGAATGCCAGCATTCCTGCGGATGTTCGAGATTTTGTCTCCCCGGAAGAAATTCTGGATGAAATCAAATTCACCAGATCCAACAAGGCACCGGGAATTGATAACATTGGCAACAAAATACTCAAAAATTTGCCTTTTAATCATGTCACATACATAGCAAGAATATTTAACTCTTGTTTAAAGTGTTATCCTCATTCCAAAAACAGGGAAAAATTTGTCTGTCGCGCCAGATTATCGTCCTATTTCACTACTTTCATGTCTTGGCAAACTTTTTGAAAAATTCATTTCGCGAAAAATTAAAATTCAGTCTGAAAAACTTAAGGTCATTCCTAAATTCCAGTTTGGATTTGTGGAAGGTCTTGATATGGAGCTTCAGATTGTCAGACTTGTTGAAGGTCTCACAAGAGGGCTACAGTCTGGGAAAGTTTCCGGGATTGTGTCCCTTGACGTGGAGAAGGCAAGATGGCTAAATTTGGTTTCTCGAACAATTTATTTTTGTTAATAAAAAGTTTTCTAAACAATCGGTCTTTTCGTGTAAAATTGAACTCATTTTGTTCAGCATTTTTTCCTATTAAGGCTGGCGTTCCGCAAGGGTCAGTCCTTTCACCCTTTTTGTATAACATTTTTACTGCTGATATTCCTTCTAATTCTAAGACAAATCTTTCTCTTTTTGCGGATGACACCCTCCTGGTGTCTTCCCACAAAAAGAGTCACATTGTTGTCAGGAATCGACTGCAGAATCATTTGAATCACCTTGTGGACTATTTTAACGGATGGAAGATTAGGCTTAATCCGTGGAAAACGCAGGCTCTTATTTGCGAAAAAAGGAGCTGTGCTACTCCGGTTAAGCTTCGTCTTTATGGTACTCCCATTGCTTAGGGTAAATCTTTCAAGTATTTGGGGGTTACTATATCATCCAAGTTGTCTTGGAATTCACACATCCAGGAAAAATTAAAGCAGTGTGATGCCACATTTGATGCACTTTACCCTCTTTTCAAGAGGGGTAATAAACTGAACTTGAGGAAAAAATCACTCTTGTTCAATACGGTGATTTTGCCTAAACTCACTTACGCACTGGGTTGTCTAAATTTGAAAGTTTCCGACATAAAAAAACTCCAGGTCTATCAAAATAAATTTTTGCGTGGAATTGAAGGATCTCCGTGGTTTATTCGCAATTTCGATATTCACAGGGAGTAAAACCTGTCCAATTCAAAATCCTAAATAACTACTTCAGACTTAGTGCCAATTCACAATGAACGTTATACGAAAAAAGACGTAACGGAAACGTAATCTGTGAAGATAAATGTACTGTATCGGTATGTCTGTTCACAATTATATGCTAAAAGGAATAACAGACGCAAGTACGCGGCGCACGTAACGATCTTACGAATCATTTTTATGTTTAATGTGAACACTAACGTAATATTTGCTGTTATGTTCACGGTCACATTGACGGTTGTATTACGCTTACGTTCATTGTAAATTGGCACTTAAAAGGACAATTCTAAATCACAAAAATACTTTGGTACCAAATATAACTAAAACTCAAAAATTCAAAAACAAACGTTTCAAAATTCACAATTTTTGGCATTTCCGATGAGCAGATGACAAAATATGTATGGGTTTTCCCTACATTCCTCCACCTCCTCCATTGCCTATATAAATCTTGATAAAAACCTTCACCAAAAATTCCTTTCCGACACAAATTTTGTCAGCTCTATAAAAATCTTTAATACAAATTTTCTTTTCGGCTACTGTTTGGTCATACTTGAACAAAAAACTTTGCAATATGAATTTCCATTTCGACTGTTCTTGGGTCACACTAAAATCAAAAACCTTGAATGAAAATTTCGTTTTTCCTTTGCCACATTCTAATTTTATCCCTTTTTGTCATTTTTAATTTTGCTACTCGTAGCAAAATTCAGTTCAAATTATCTTCTACCTAATAGTGGGTGACTCAGCTACATCATGGGGAAAGAGTTCTCGCAGAACTAGACCCTAAGAAACGGACAAAGGAAGAAAGGATATTTTTTTACAATCCGACATCTTATCTGGGCTATGAGTAACTCTTCGACAATGAAACAACGCCTACACTATACAATAGGGATGATATTATGCGGTGACTCAGCTACGTCATGGAAAAAGAGTTCTAGCAGAACTAGACCTCAAGAAACGGACAAAGGAAGAAAGGATATTTTTTGACAATCCGACATCTTAACTGGGCTGTAAGTAACTCTTCTACAATAAAACTACGCCTACACTATACAATAAGGATGATATGCTAAATAAAGGGTGTTTTCAAAGTTCAGTCATTTATTGCAACAGCTTGTAGAACTCGTCAAAAGAAGTTGATTTTTCAAATATAGAAGTTTCAAAATAGGAGAGTTATAGCGACATTTATATTAATCATTTTTAAAAAATAAAAAACATCCATGTATGAAAAAAAAATTAGCGCAACTGATTTTTTTTATTCATTTAATATTTTTTTCAAATGTAGCAGCTAAAAATACAACTTTTTTTTCTCTTGATATCTTGAGGAAAAACTAAAAACCACTCCATTGCAATGAACAAAGTTGACTTCATTTCATTATAATAATTTTCGACGTGCAATAAATTGTTTTTTTTCTCTCAAAAACGAAGAAAGATACGAAAAAATATCAAGAGTCAAAGAAGTTGTATATTATGTTAGAAGATATGAGGATTTTGGTGAGGAATTAGAGACATTCATCGGAAAACAATTGGGCATCGGATAAAAAAGATATGGAAAGAAACATCTTATCTCTCGCCTATTTTGAATAGAGCGCTCTGTATACTATTAGAATTTTGAACTCTACATAAGATTCTAAAAACATTTTGTAGAAAATGTTATTTCGGAAGTGGTTTCGGAGTTATAACGAATCGAAAATCAATATTTTGGCTAATTCGCAGCAATGTAATAAGAGCTATCTGGTATGGTAACTCACGTGTTGTTGTAGTGAACTTGGTTGTTTATATCATGCGATATGCTTTTAGCTTAACTTTCCATGATGATTCTTTATTTTCATTATCTTTGAGATTTACTACACTTTTTTTAGAATTCCATCTTCTTTTTCATACTGTCACGATAGGCGTAGGATTGGGTCTTTGGCTGGATCCTCACCTATCGTGCTCTTAGGGCGTAGCTTTCAGTCGTGAGTAAAAGTCGGGCAGCACATAACAACATCTATTGTCTTCCCAAATACAGCACACACAGTGGGATGAGCATGTTGGACCTTGGCCAGTCCGGGTCTTGACAGTTGAGTTGCTGCGGGGGAAGAGGTGAAGTGTGAATACGAGAGGTCCTCTTGTCTCACGACTGGCACTGCTCGTGGGAAGAAAGATAAGAGTGATCAGTGCTCTTCCAACTACTTGACTAGCGTTCTTGGCTTCTATTTATACACAAAAATACGCATCACCTTGTAGCCCGTCGTTCATATGAGTGAGTTGATTTATACGATAATCATTTGATCCGTTCGTATTCACATGACAATAACAAATACAGTTTTCGCACTTGACCTCAACTCAAACAAGACCCTGTATATCTAAAATATTTATTCTCATATTAAAATCAATTTCTATATCTAGGTTAGTATGCAAAATGTATTTTTCAAAAATGCCCCTTTCACGTAATATGATAATATCATTGTTAACAGCTCTAAAAGCTTCTCGTATAATATAAACAACCTAGTTCACTATTACAACAGGTGAGTTACCATAGTACGTACCTCCCAGATAGCTCTTATTACATCGATGCAATTTAGCCAAAATACTGATTTTCAATTCGTTATCACTCCGAAACCATTAACTTTAGAGAAAAAATACTTTCGACAAAATGTGTCCAGAATCTTATGTAGAATTCAAAAATCTGATAATATACAGGGTGTTCCATTTTGTATCTGACGTTTTACAATATATCTTTTGAAATAGAGAAATCGTTGGACAACTTTGTACGGTAGGCACAGTGAACCCATTGGAATTCGCACACAATATTTTGAACAACCCTTGTAAAATGCCAAACTTTTTCGTGGTTACAGAACACTTGACAAAAGTGATGACAAGTCAGTGGTGAACATCAATGCTGCTTTTTGGGATTTATTATAATTTCAGCTTGTTTTAATTATTGATTTTAAAACAATAAGATGGTTATTGACTCTCGTATTATCCAGTGATGCGGCTTGCACATGAATTATTGGCTTGTATGTAGGATAAAAAGGTGGAGAAGAAAATAAATAAAGTAATAATTCCGACGTATTGAATTCTCGCAACCAATAACTTTTTTTCTCAATTACGAATTATTTTTATTTCATAATTAGATTAGTCGTCTCTTCTTGAAAATAGTGACGCACCATTTTTTTCTATTTTTTTTTTATTTTTGTCAAAACTTCTGGTATTCAATTCTCCAGTTTCTCTGTATACGAATATGGATTTGATTCTCTCTACTATTCGTGTACAGATTTGATTGGAGAATTGAGCACCTGTATTCAAGTGAAAAGTTTTTATTGTTACCATGACTACGATTCACACGGCGCGTTCTGTTAGGATCAACAATATTTGGATTTTGATAACTCTTGTATTTACTTCCTGCATTGTTTCAAAATAGCAAGTGTTACATGTTATTATTTTCATAAAGCAAACAGTTATTCAAAAATGAATGAAAAAAGTTGGGTTCGTATTTGAAAAAAAAAGTAGAGGATGGTTGTGAGAGCTCAAAACGTCGGATTTCAATTTCGAGCACGCTATCTTGAAGAGCAGAAGAAGTGGCCATGAAATGTGTAATTTGTTTTCAATTATCTTTTCAAATTATTTAGGACAAAATGAAAAAGGATTTCGAAAAAATTGGTTATTGTCGGATATCTCCGGAAGTCTTCGAAATTTTCCAAATTTCAAAGCGACATTTTTCAGAGATTGAAATTGCACAATTTTGCCTGGATTTGACCGACCATCCAGCTCTACTGTCGCTTGGTGTTTCTGGTCCAAGGCTGTATGGCAGTCGATCTTGCAGGCTGATGGACTCTCTGGTCTTCCTCGTCATGATTTCTCAATTCAAGTCACTTCTTCTTAATCGCCGCCTCTGATCTGCGAGGAATTTGCAAATGTGGTTCGTCTGATCCAGCTTTTGTTAGCACTTCACTGTCCGTTCGTATTTATTCACTTAAAATGTGTAGAGAAAAAGATATGAAGAAAGACGATCTCTTCCATCAAGCCATTTTTTTGTCAAAAGGTGGTGAATTTTGACTCGATTGACATGTGCTTGCTGATAGTTAGCGTAGTTTTCACAATCTCACCGACCGACTGTCCGTTGTAACTTAAAGTTTGTCAAAACTTTGCCAGACTGTCTTTGATGGTCCACAGCGCGTTTCTCAAGCAAAAAAACCGGTAAACTGTCAGAAATACAGTGATTTTACAGAGTAGGACATGGTCATGCCACATCCAATTGATTGATGATGAGATTCTGAGATGAAATCGCACCACATGTTAGCTCAAGACGTATATAAGAGTTGAGGCCAGCATATATGCCACTGAACCCTGCAAAATACTCAGATTCTTCTAGAGGATTCTACAACTATGAGCCAAGTAGAATCTCACGCAATTCAAGCATGTGCACAAGAGATTGCCTAACTGGACTGCAATAACCAGGAAATCTACATTCTCTTAAAAATTTAGGCTGCATTGGAGGCCATGAACTCCTATCGCTTCACATGGATATCACCATAGATTTTCTTCACGACCTAGAAGTGTTGGTACTACGGGAAAGCAGAGTGACGCTAATTTGGGTTCCCGACCACTCAGGGATAGAAGGGAACATTAGAGCTGATAAGCTTGCGAGAGACGGCACAGATCTACCGTTCAGAAGAGCTAAACATAGGTTTGTTTTTAGAGACGGTTGAAAAGACAGTGTAGGAATGTTTGTGCTGACAACATCTCAGGTGCTGGCATGCAACACCGGTCAAGTCACTTTGAGAATTCAATTAGTGGTGAGGCTGCTGATGGAGAAGAGGACGAACCAGCCTCACACATTATCTCCAACTGCGAAGCTAAAGCTCGCAGAAGGTACGATATTTTTGGTGCAACACACGGCGAGGGACCATCCTCCTATAAAAAACTTGCTGGCAATGAAAAAATAAAAAATTCAACAAATTCGACAAACGGATCTTTGAGATATTATTAATAAATCTGATTTTTTTTCTGAACCTTCAACATCCTCTATTTCGAGGACCAAACTAACAAGGACACATGTTTATGGGACCTTTTCTACTTAAAATTGGTTCAGGAATTCGTCATTGGAACCACGGCCTCTCATTAAGTAGCAATCTGTAAGGGGTTATTTTCCTCGCCGATAGCGTAAGGCGCATGCGTTCTTACCAGGGCAACTGACAAGTAGTGCCGCGTTCACGAGCGTGCTTCTATCCTTGTCTAGATGGAAGTAGAACAAGGATAGAGCATAACGTCGTTCGTGCAATCTGAAGGCGGAAGAGATGACAGAAATATGACCTGGGCTTATCCTGAAATGGCGGTTCTTGACCTTTAGTTCAAGTTCACGTACTCACGTTTTATTTGTGTATCACATGTCATAACTCAGAATCAAATCTGTCAAGAATTTGACATTCCCAGCCCTCAGTTGCCCTGACATATGCGCATGCGTGGCTCGAGAAAATCAACCCTTCATAAAAAATTGATGTTGATTTTTGTATGTTCCCTATGAACGCCAAAACGGCTCGACCAATTTGGATAAAATTTTCACGAAACCTACAAGTGAGCGATTGCAAACTAGTGTGTGAACACAGAAAAATTACTTTTTGGCAGATCAGCTGGCGTTAAATCGACAAGCGAAATGATGTTATTTAACCTTAAACCTCAAATTTAATTTTTTATTTTATTTGTAAAATATCCCCAAACTGGTCTGACAGTTTGAAAATCATCAACAAAACCTGTGTGAACACCTTCCATTTTTTTTTTAAACAATCAGAAAGGACAATTTGATTGCGCAGAATCCTGCGTGACTGTCTGACTGCTGTGTAAACAAACCTGTAGAAAACATCTGAGCGCGTATTCTGTAACGATAGAAAAATAGACATAGAGAGGAGAAAGACATAGAAATGATATCTTTAAAAACAATTCTACAGGGTCCTTCATTAGTGCGTCGGGCAATCCTAGCGTGGTTATTTACAAAAGTAGAAAAAAAAGTTTTATACAAAAGTTGTAGAATGTGACTTTATGCATATTTTAAAAATATTTTCAAACATACAGGGTGCGTCACAAAAGTATGGCACAAAAAGTATGATTTTTTTAAATGGAACCCCCTGTATATTGATTGATATTGCAATTCTTTCTTCAATTTGGAACAAAAATTGTGATACAACTTATGTTCCTAAATTCAACCGTTATCGAGATATCGCGTTTTAAAAATGGCTTTTTTGCAACTTTGGCATGCTATAAAACTCAAACTATTCAAGTTAGAGGAAAATGGTTTGCACTTTCCTATCTTAACTTTTCAAGAGCTCTTCTGTCATTTGGATAGAAGGTAACGTCAACTGTCAACTTTTTTCGGCACATTTTGACATTTTTTCACAATAATGGATTTGATCTCCTTGAATAGCTCTTGAAAAGTTAAGATAGGAATGTGCAATCCATTTTTCTCTAACTTGAATAGTTTGAGTTTTATAGCATGTCAAAGTTGCAAAAATGCCATTTTTAAAACGCGATATCTCGATAACGGTTGAATTTAGGAACATTAGTTGTATCACAATTTTTGTTCCAAATTGAAGAAAGAATTGAAATATCAATCAATATACAGGGGGTTCCATTTAAAAAAATCATACTTTTTCGTGCCATACTTTTGTGACGCACCCTGTATGTTTGAAAATATTTTTAAAATATGCATAAAGTCACATTCTACAACTTTTGTAAAAAACTTTTTTTTCTACTTTTGTAAATAACCACGCTAGGATTGCCCGACGCACTAATGAAGGACCCTGTATATAGTCCAGGCGAAGCGTACAGGGTGATTCATTTTCAGCGACAGGGTGCCAGTTCTCGTAAACTATTCATCATAGAGACCTGGGAAAAAAAAATTGGGAAGTGATGTGCCCAAGAAAAAATGCTAAAAAAATATTTCAAGCTTCTAGAATCGCCGCAAGGAGGTGTAGCGGTACTCTAAAAATAGAAAATCGATACATTTTCGGAATTCTTTCCGGTGAACTATCAAATAAGAATATGGAAACAGATTCTGGACGATATTCTCTACAAAATTGCTTCCCGACACTTCTCTCTTAGTTGTCAAATATGACAGCTACAGGCCGTCAAAATTGATGTTACTAAATTGCCTATAACTTCAAAATTCCTTAACCGATTTGACTGTTCTTGAGCTCATTTTAAAGAGGAAAATCTGCCTTTTCTGGTACATTCACTCGGAGTCGATTTTATTTGCTTTAGCCGACCACACGACATGAATTGTCGGAGTCAAACCTGTATTTGAGGTTTTTTCGAAATTTTCAAATGCAAACCCACTAAATAGATGTTTTTATAGTGTTATTTGGATAATTTCCTACCACATTCATGCAGGTAATTTTTCTATATCTTTTGAAATAGAAAAGGTACGGAGACTTCATCAGAATCCCTCGAAGAATACTGGTGAAACAGCACCTGTAAATTTGAATGTGTCAAAAAAATAGGAGTGCCTTTCCAACGGTAGGGATTTTGAGCATTTGCATAGTTTTTTTTGTTTTTTTCTTGGGTGAATTCAATTTTTTTCGAAATATTTCCGAAGTAAGGTGTTTACTGATCCACTGTATTATTTTTGACGAGTGGTGCACTGTATTCTACTTGTCAGCTGCTCGAGAAATAGTTGGCATTCTCACTTATCGTCTTTTCTCTTTAACACCAACTGAAGAAAATGTTGCACGCGGATCAAAACAACTGTGATGTGTATCTTTTTGACACATTCAAATTTATAGGGGCTGTTTCCAAAGTATTCCTCGCGGGATTCCTGATGAAGTTTCCGTAACTGTTTTATCTCAAAAGATATAGAAAAATGATCTGTATGAAAGTGATAGGAAATAATCCAGATAATACGATGGAGGCATCTATTTTGTGGGTTTGCATTTGAAAATTTCGAAAAAACCTCAAATACAGGCTTGACTTTTACAATTCATGTTGTGTTGTCGGCTTAAGCAGATAAAATCGACCTCGAGTGAATGTATCAGAAAGTTGCTTCTTCAGAATGAGCTAAAGAACAGTCAAATCGGTCAAGGAATTTCGAAGTTATAGGCAATTTAGTGACATCAAGTTTGATGGTTTGTAGCTGTCTAATTTGACAACTTAGAGAGGGCAATTTTGTAGAAAATATCGTCTAAAATCTGTTTCCATATTCTCATTTGGTAGTTCAATGATGAAAATTTCGAAAATATGTTGATTTTCACAGTACCGTTACGCCTCCTTGCGGCGATCCTAGAAGCTTGAAATATATTTCCAGCATTTTTACGGAGTCTCAATGATGAATAGTTTATGAGAACTGGTACTTTGTCGCTGAAAATGAATCACCCTGTACATTGACTTTGCGTTGAGATGCCATGTTTGATTTTTTTTTGTCAATCGAAGTGCGAGTATTTGAGAAGCTTAAATCCAAATTTGTAACCTCGTGCGATTTTTTTCGCGAAGATATTCGCGAAATCGTTTTGATGCAGAGTGGCTTCTGATTGTCGAAAAGCCAAAGAAAGCATATCTATGTATTCGTTATGAAAAGATGACGTATTACTTTTTCCTTTTTTGTTTGAATGAATAGAAAAAAAGTCATTACGCGTCAAAGTCAAAAAATTTGGAAAAATTATTTTGATATTTGTTTTTTTTTGCAAAAATGAGCAACAAACTTGCACTTTAGGCCAATGTTGCCAAAAACTTTTTCAAAGCTGACGTGATTTCCAACAACTTGAAAAGAAAAATAGCCCGATACGACTTATTCACGCGAAAAGTTGGGCATGTTGATCATACTAGCGCGCTTCAATAAATCGGCGTCTATTATACAGTCGCACTCAAGTAGCTGTTTAGTCGACGGCAGGAGAAAAATGTCAAATTGTTTATTTGACTGTTTACAACTTATCCGGTAACTATTTATGTTTCGAAAAGTGATAAAAAAAATATGGCGCGGACAACCTCGGGAAATGATTTTTTGCGAAATTCGTTATTATTCATTCATTTTATTTTCCTAGAATGAAATTGTCATTAACTCTTTTCACACCACCCAGGAGATCGAGTTTTTTTTTGACGAGTTTTTTTAATTCTGGTTTCCCCAGTAGGCCTATTCCACATCAAACTTTATGTTCTCCTTTCTCTTCGCGTTTTCTAATCTTTTTTGGTTTTGATGGTACATTCTCTACGCTTTTTGTAACGCTCAATTCGTCGGCCAAGTCATTAGACGAAAGATTTCTGCTCAGTTGTGGAAGTGGTACTAGCGTGAGTAAGTCGTTCACGTATTCGTCATCGTCGTCGACGTCGTCATCTTTTTCATCCAGTATCTTTTCCATGATATTTGTGCAGGTTTGGCCAGAACAAGGCGGGTTTCAAATGTTCGGCAATTTGCAAAATTTGTTCTGGCCAAACCTGCAAAACTATTGTCAAGGATGGAAATTATCGAAAAAGTACATTTCTAAATTAAATATTCACAAGAATAATATTAAAACCGAATTCGCAATCAATATTGTCAAGTCATCATTTCCATAATTGAAGTGCCTAATGTTTTACATTTCAAAATTAAAACACGGGATGTTGTCTATTTCACAACAAAAGTGAAACAAATTAATGGTTGTTGAATTATGGTTTTTCCGTGATGGAGGCAATTATTGATTTGTGCAGACTTGACAGTATTGAGGGTGAACGATCAAAAATTGTTTCGGATCATCAGTCAGTTCTCGGTCGGCAAGGAGTAAGACATCAGGTACTTCAATTATGAAAATGATGACTTGACAATATTGATTGCGAATTCGGTTTTTAAATTATTCTTGTGAATAATATATTTAATTTAGAAATATACTTTTTCGGAAAATTCCATCCTTGACAATATCATGGAAAATATACTGGATGGAGAAGATGACGACGTCGACGATGATGACGAAGATATGCACGACTTACTCACGGTGGTACCAATCCACAACTAAGCAGCAATCTTTCGTCTAATCACATCCCCTACGAATCGAGCGTTACGGAAAGCGTAGAAAATGTTCCATCAAAACCAAAAAAATTAAGAAAACGTTGAGAGAAAGGAGAAGATAATTTTTGATATGGAATAGGCTCACTGGAAGAACTACAATAAAAAAAAAAAACGCGCCAAAACTTTACCTCCTGGGTGGTGTGAAAAGAGTTGACGACAATTTCATTCTTGGAAAACAAAATGAATGAATAATAACGAAATTCGCAAAAAATAATTTCCCGAGGTTTTCCACCTTTCACGCGCCGTAATTTTTTTATTAATTTTTGAAACATAAATATTCACCGGATAAGTTGTAAACAATCAAATAAACAAATTGACATTTTTCTCCAACCGTCGAATAAACAGCTACTTGGATGCGGCTGTAAAATAGACGCCGATTTATCGAAGCGCGCTCGTATGATTAACATGCCCAACTTCTCGCGTGAATTGCTCCGCTCCTATAAGTCGCATCGGACTATTTTCTTCAATTGTTGGAAATTACGTCAACTACAAAAAAGTACTGGGCAACATTTGCCCTAAAGGGAAAATTTGTTGCTCATTTTTGCAAAATAAAAATTATCAAAATAATGTTTCCAATTTTTTTGACTTTGACGCGTAATAACTTTTTTTCTATCAAACGAGAAAAGTTATAGGAAAAAGTAAAACATCATTTCATAAGAAATACATGGATATGTTTTTTTTGGCTATAGGACAATTAGAAGCCAAGATACGCATCAAAACGCATTTTCGCGGTATTATAAATAATTTGTAGTGTCTCTAAACCATGGACCGCTACATTTTGGTGACCCCGACGTGATAGTGCCGAAATTTTCAAAAATTTTGATTCAGCCGCAGCCGTTTGTCAATTGTGGGAGTGTTCGAGGTGCCTATCCAGAGTTTACCAGACTTGACTGTGCGTGTTATTTTCGTGACCTGATATTTTCTTCGAGTGTCTCATCATGCCGAAAGGCTCGGGTTCGAGTTCTGCGAGATCGAGTGAAACTGCTGCTTTGCAAGCACAATTGGAAACTCAACAACAACTGCTCGAAGCCCAGCAGGCTCAAATGCAGCAGCTTATTCAACAAATGGCCAATCAATCACCTACTAATAATTCACACAGTCAAATTTAGCTCTAGTTTCGGTCAAATTGCCACCATTCTGGTCAGATCGCCCTGCTCTCTGGTTTGCTCAGGTGGAGAACCAATTTTGCTCGAGTGGTGTGACGCAGGATTCAATAAAGTATAGCTATGCTGTAGCTCAGCTGGATCATAGGTATGCTGCCGAAGTGGAGGACATTATAACGAAGCCACCTGCCTCTGACCGATACGATTTTTTGAAGAACGAACTCATACGTCGTGTGGCTGATAGCAAGGAGAAAAAAGTTCGACAGCTTTTACAGCAGGAAGAAATGGGAGACCGCAACCCTTCTCAATTCCTTCGTCATCTTCGAGGACTTGCCGGTGCCGAATTACCAGAATCATTTCTTCATACTTTATGGGCAAATAGACTGCCAGTTCACATTCAAGCGATCATTGCTACTCAAGTCAGTGCAGATTTGGACAGCGTTGCTAAGTTGGCTGACAAGATAAATGAGGTTACACCACAACCGGTAGTGAATGCTGTCTCTGAAACTTCACCTGATTACACCATGATGGTTGAAGAAATTGAGGGATTAACACGACAGGTTGCAGCATTATCTCGACAAGTGGGTAATAAGACGCGTTCGAGAAGCAAATCCAGAGATTCTTCGACCTCAATCAACAAAGCAACCAACAGGAATGAAATTTGTTGGTACCATCGACGTTGGCAAAGCAAAGCAACAAAATGCAGACCACCGTGCAGCTATGATGCGGAAAATGCGATGAGCAGGCAGTGATGGCGGCCCACGATGCTTGCTCCCTTGCTACCCGCCGCCCATTTGTAACAGACCGAAATTCGAAACGTCAACTTCTAATCGATACTGGATCCGATGTTTGTGTTTGGCCACGCGCATATCTCAACGAGAGACGAACCAAGACCAACTATGACCTTTTTGCAGCTAACCAGTCTGTCATCAATACTTACGGATTTATTCCACTTTGCCTCAACTTGTGCCTTCGTCGGGATTTCACATGGCAATTTATCGTTGCAGATGTTCCACATCCTATTATTGGATCAGATTTTCTTGCGCACTACAACCTCCTCGTAGATGTGCAAAATCAACGCCTGGTCGATGGCACAACAAAGCTTTCTGTTTTTGCCGCTTTAAAAGACTCCCTTTAATAATAATAATAATAATAAATTTATTCATGAAAGTACAGTGATACTGTTTACATAAGTCACAAAATATATAAGTATAACAAATATTACTTGAGTACGTATTATTAAAGACGGAACCCAATTTAAAACTTGTATTGCATAAATTCATTATAGCTGTAAAAACAGTTTTCCATAAAGATACTTTTTAGTTGGGCTTTGAATCTAAGTATTCCCAGAGTTTTTAGTGAGTTGGGTAAGATATTGTAGAACTTCACTGCCCAGTATCCAGGTCCATCCTGGCATCTGCTAAGTCTCTTATAGGCTGGGACCAGTTTTTGCCTGTTTCTGGTATTGTGATTGTGGATATCTCCATGTGTTGCAAATGAGGACAGGTTTATCCTGGCAAAAAGACAACACTCATATATGAACTGACAAAGAGCTGTCAGTATACCAAGCCGAATAAATGACTGGCGGCAGTCACCTCTGTAGGGTATCCCAGAAACCACTCGTATCGCCCTTCGTTGAAGACCGAAGATCCTCCACATGTGTGGAGAGTGTCCCCAGATTATAATTGAATAGCTGAGATGGCTGTGAAAGATGGAGAAGTATGCATGTCTAAGGACTTTCTCTGACACACATGCCTTGAGGTTTCTCAGAACGAAAATACTCGAATTGAGCTTTGCACACAGCCTATCTCTATGGATATTCCACCGCAGTCCATCATCCAGCTGTCAAAGCAATATCTGCAATTACGTCGAGCTATGATGCTTTGTGGACGGAATTTTCATCAATAAGCCGTCCTATGGGTTTATCACGCAAAATCAAGCACTCGGCAGTCCACCACATACGCACAACACCTGGACCGCCAGTTGCATTCCGTCCACGTCGTTTGGCTCCCGACCGTCTTCGAGCGGCAAAGGCAGAATTCGAATTGCTGGTTCGCACAGGCATTGCACGACCATCAGAAAGCCCATCGAGCTCCCCCTTACATATGGTACGCAAGAAAAATAAAAAAATAACAGCTGGCGTACATGTGGCGATTACAGAGCTTTGCATACTCGAACGGTGTCCGATTGCTACCCTATCCAAAACATCATGGACTTCACATCAAACCTGTCAGGTACGCATATCTATTCTGTCATAGATCTAGTGCAAGCATTCAATCAAATTCCAATGGCTCCCGAAGACGTGCAAAAAACTGCTTTAACAACACCTTTTGGTCTATTTGAATTTCTTTGTATGCCTTTTGGACTCCGTAATGCTAGCCAAACATTCCAAAGATTTATGGATGAGATTCTGCGAGATTTGGATTTCGTAGTGTGTCACATTGATGACATTCTAGTTTATTCTTCTACCGAAGAACAACACGTGAGTCATCTTCGAAAACTTTTTCAACGTCTGGAAAACTACGGCATTGTTGTCAACCCTGCGAAGTGTGTTCTGGGAAAACCAGAAGTGACATTTTTGGGACATACAGTTTCTTCAGCAGGAGTTCGACCCCTCTTCGAGAAGGTGAAAGCTATCATCGACTTTCCTTTACCCACCACAGCCCAACAACTCAGACGATTTCTTAGGATGTACAATTTTTATCGTCGTTTCCTGGCCGAGGCGGCGACCCTGCAAGCGCCTTTGGATGCAGCTCTTTCTGGACCAAAGCTAACGGGATCCAAACCTGTAGAAATGCATAAAGAACGAATTGCAGCATTCGAGGCTTGTAAGAAAGCCTTATCTGAAGCAACTTTACTGGCTCATCCACATCCTTCAGCTTCTCCGGCCTTATTTACGGATGCTTCTGATCATCAGTGTTGTGAAGTAGAAATTAGCTATTACTTTTATTAAACTATATTCATTTAGATAGATTTCACCTCATTAGCAATCTATGTATTTTAAGGTATCAATAATAGTTGACGCAGCAAACAGTTGTCGCTACCCAATAAACCAACCCAGATCATAACTGGGTTGACTTCATCGTAACCCTTGTTTTCTTTTTCATCATATATTGCACAAGTGCGACGTCACATAACTTGGGTGGCACCAAACTGTTTGTCGCAAAATTAGGATAATTTAATAATTGATTGATTCGTATTCCTATCGTCATGTCAAACGCATAATAAAATTTAATCATTCCTTTATAACTTACAAAATTCAGTTTAAATATTAATAAATTGTTAGTTGAGTGTACCAAAGAGGTTTTGATTTGCTTTCCGTCACCGATACAATTTCCAACACTACGAGCTGCAACTTCGAAGACCACAATTCATAAAGTTGTGAGTTACCCACAACATAATTTGGTGTCAGAAGTGGAATTGCGGTTGTTTGATTTGGTTACATCAATAGCCAGATCTATCGAGAAGTTCACTCCAGTTGGTTTGAGTTCAACGGTATAAAATACGGAATAGCAAGAATTCCAAAACCCGAAGCCATCAGTTGTCCAGTGTGATCCAGAGTCAGTCCGTAGGAAAACGACTTCCAGAGTGACCACAACTGACGAGAAGAAACTGTACGGCCTCATCATTTCGCACTGAGTGGGATCATTTTTGGTACACCTACGTGGAAAGGAATCCAGCAGCTTACACTAATTTGGACTGAATCATCTACTGTAAGTTTTTTATTCATTTTTATCGCCTGTGAATTCTTATCATTTTTTTTTGTAACAATAATGTATAAAGTTCCTAATGACTGAAAATTCCTCAAGCGATCCATATCTTAGTAACGCAGACGATTTATCTGTTATTTTTGTTGAAACTGAAATTGTTGAGAAGATGCCCAAATTAAATGTCGATTTTGCTTTAAAACTAATTCCCGATTTTAACGGAGATAGAAAAAGTTCTAATAAATTTGTTTCCTGTTGCGATATTGTAAATTCCGATCTGTCACAAGCCTCGGATAGTAAATTGTTAGTTAGCATTATCACTTCTAAACCGTCAGGTTCTGCCTATAACGTGGTTAAACATAAACATTTTGATAATTGGGAGGATCTTAAACTCGCTCTTCAAGAACAATTTTTAGAAACTAGGAGCGTCGCCCAATCACAATCAGAATCAATAAGAGCCAAATAATATCCAAAACTTTGCAAAAATTGCTCAGCCGATCAATAACCTTCTAAAGAAAAATGTTACATTCGATTGGTCTCCTCTTTGTGTAGAATCCATGAAACTCTCGATGAAAATCTTCGTCATCCTCCTATACTTCAATATCCAGATTTTTCAAGGGAATTTGTTCTTACTTGCGATGCAAGCAACTTTGCGATAGGAGCCGTACTTTCTCAAGGGACGGTTGGTTCAGATCTTCCAGTAGCTTTTGCATCTCGATCTTCAAATAAGGCAGAACGAAATTATAGTGTTATTCAAAAGGAGCTACTATCTATAACATGGTCAGTTTAGCATTACAGACCCTATCTTTTTGGTCAAAAATTTCTTATTGTTACCGATCATAAGCCATTGATATGGTTATTTTCTGTGAAGGATCCTGGAAGTAGGTTGATGAAATTCCGTTTAAAGCTTGTAGAATATGAGTATGAAATTATCCACAAATCTGGAAAGTACAACACCAATGCCGACGCTTTAAGTCGAACGCTATACGACGTCAATGCAGTAAATACTCGAAATCGAAATTATGAACTTAATCAAATTTCATATGAAGAATTCCTTAAAGAAAAGGAGTCATCCATAATCCTTAATACTAACATTAGAGATTCACATAAGAATATCTCTAAAACCGAACCTGGCTTTTTGCGGGCGTACTTCATAATTAGCAATGTTTTACAAATTCCAGACGACTTGAATGACCATGCAAAAAGAATGCTGCAATCGGAAACCTTAATAACATCAAAACCAGTTCATGTTACAATAGACAAATTAGACTATGTTTTTATTCCGACACACGAACCAAATGTGAATATAAATAATAGCATGATATTCGATGCCCTTGTATGTTTGAAATCTTTTGCACACACAAATAAATTTGATAAAATAGCTTTTTCCGATTTTACAAAGTATTCACCTTATAAAAGTTTGAAAATTGAAAACATACGTATGATGCTTAGGTACATTTTTCAGAATATTCCAAGTTTGGTTGAAATATACCACAATAACTTGATAAAAATAAAATCAAAAGAAGAAATTAAAACAATTCTTAAGAATTCCATGACTGCCCCTTAGGTGGTCATTTAGGTGTCAATAAGACATTTCAAAAAATCCGTAACAAATATAAATGGTCTAACATGTATAAAAGTGTGAAAAATTATGTAAAAACTTGCGACTCGTGCCAAAGAAATAAATCAAATAAATATACTAAGATGCC
Organism: Orchestes rusci; assembly: GCA_958502075.1. NCBI lineage: Eukaryota > Metazoa > Arthropoda > Insecta > Coleoptera > Curculionidae > Orchestes > Orchestes rusci. Next base: position 26,430,653 of record OY293305.1, on the reverse strand, counting down.
TTTAACAATCACTTCCACTGATTCGAAACCCTTTGAGAAGGTTAGCTTAGATATCGTAGGGCCTATGTCTTTAACCAACTCTGGCAATAAATATATATTGACTTTCCAAGATGACTTGACCAAATTTTGTGAAGCTGTTCCGCACCCAAATCAAGAAGCAGGAACAATTGCCGAAAAATTTGTTTCACACATTGTATGTAGACATGGTACCCCTACGTATCTTCTAACTGATCAAGGTCAAAACTTTCTAAGCGATTTATTCAAAAATGTCTGTAAGTTATTGAAAATTACAAAAATACAAACTTCTGCTTTCAGACCACAAAGCAATGGTGGCCTTGAGAGGTCACATAAAAGTTTAGGTGAATATTTGCGAAATTTTGTGGACAAAGATCAAAACGACTGGGATACGTGGATCCCTTATGCAATTTTTACTTACAATACTTTTATTCATTCTTCCAAAAATTTTTCTCCTTTTGAACTCCTTTACGGGTTTCCCGCTGAAATTCCACATTTATTACAAAAACCTCCTGAGTTGAATTACAATTATGATGACTATGCGAACGAGTTGAAAAGTCGTCTACAACACAGTCATGAATTAGCAAAACAAAATCTTATCCAAAACAAAGAAAAAGCAAAAACTTCCTATGATCAAGCAATAAATCCTGTCACTTTTGAGGAAGGAGACATGGTATTACTCAAAAACGAATCGAACGCGAAGAAAGGAAAATGTAAGAAGCTGGAGCCAATTTGGAGTGGCCCATATAAGGTTATAAAAGCTAACTCTGTAACAAATTCAACTATCTTAGTGAAAAACAAGCATCAAAAAGTTCACAATAACCGTCTTAAACTATATAATAAATCTTAGATAATTTCTTTTGTTTCAGATGCAGGCCTTACTAGTAATTCCTTGCATCTTATTAACGTATAGTATACAAGGCAGTATCCAGATAAATTTCTTTTCGTTGCATGAAATCAATCATAGCGCTGGTATTCTTTATGAACCGTTTAATACTGTTTTTTTAGAGACAAGCTCATGGAAACTCTTCAATTCTTTGGATTTAGCAGGCTATTATGAGCCTTACGATAATTTTATTTTAAACTATAGAAAAATGGTAGAGCTTTGTGACTTATTCAATCGAAAAAACAGAGTTCTTGCCCGAGCCATAGATCACCATGATATTATTGGCGAAATTTTAAATAGTCAGGAATTCTTAAATCGAACTAGACGAGGTTTAATCAATGTCGTAGGCAAAACTGCAAAAATTCTATTCGGTACCTTGGATGAAAGTGATGCTACACATTATAACGAAATTATCCAGAAGCTTGAGACAAAACAGTTAAGTATGCAACACCTACTCTCCGAACAAACCAGTATTTTCGAAAACACAATTTCTTCTTTGAATTCATCAAATCATATAAATAAACAAATGTTTTCAAGTCGAAGCGAAAAGAATGATCAACTCGTACTATTCATCAACAATTATGTCAAAACTGCCATCGAAAATAATACGTTACTGGAAACTTCCACAATACAATTCTCTGAGTATTTTGCTTTATTTGGAACAATTTCCGAACAATTTCAGTTATATCAAAACGATCTTTTGAGTGTTATATTGTCTGCTCAAAACGGTATTCTACATCCTCTAGTTCCAAGCCCTAAAAAACTTATGGATCATTTGACCAAGCATAGCATGTATTTACCCAAAAGTATTTCATTTCCTGTACCACTGTATCATCATTATTCCAGCGAATTGTATAAATCAATGACTCCAAATGTATTTTATCTTAATCGAAAACTATATTTTGTTTCACATATACCTCTTGTTAATGATATTTCCTATGACATAGTTCGGATGACCAGTTTACCAATAAGAGTAACCAATAACTCCTATGCGTATTCATTTATTTTACCGGTTACCCCTTATTTAGTGATAGATCAACTAAAGCAAAACTATTTTTTTTACGATAACAATGATTTGGATCTTTGTTTACAAATAGATAATAAGTACGTCTGTAAAGAAAAATATCCCTTGTTCCTTTTACCAATACACAACGATTGTGAGGCGCTTTTATATACTTATCCTCAGAAAATACCCGAGTCTTGCCAAAAACGGGTACTTGCAATAAATAAGACAATTTATATAAAAATATTCAAAATAAATACTTGGATTTTTATGAGTGCTCATGACGAAATTCTCACAGTAAAATGCCCAGGTTTTGAAAAATCTTTCAGCCTAAATAATTCAGGAGTTCTAGAACTTGCACCCCGGTGTACCGCTTTCACGACTTCAGTCACATTAAAAACAATCGATATAAAGGAAACAAATGAATCTTCGATAGACCTGAATTATTTTCCAAAACTCTACATTTAAAGTAGTGTATTCCATCAGAATTTTAGCCTTCACTTGTTGCAAAAGTTATCCTCAAATCGTAGCCTTTTAATACTTCCCGATCAAACTGATAAATTGAAAAAAATCAGTTATTCTATAGATGCTTTGAAAACAAAGGAACAAGAGATGTTGACTACAAGTACAAAATCCATTGATTTCAATCATGTTTATCATTATATTGTAGTGTATTTAAAATGTTTTTAATGATAAATTACTTAGGTTATAAGTACCATAAACGGTGTGGCGTCATACGGAACAAACAGAAAAATGAGACTATCGAAACCGAAAGTGTCGGTTTATCAAATCTAGTGCCGCAAAGTGAAAAATCCGATGAGACTCAGTGTGGTGGAACAACTGAACTTGATTCCAGCCTCAGTGAAATTCGTAACCCCAATTAGAAATTTCGTTCTTAGGGGGCGACGGATGTTGTGAAGTAGAAATTAGCTATTACTTTTATTAAATTATATTCATTTAGATAGATTTCACCTCATTAGCAATCTATGTATTTCAAGGTATCAATAATAGTTGACGCAGCAAACAGTTGTCGCTACCCAATAAACCAACCCAGATCATAACTGGGTTGACTTCATCGTAACCCTTGTTTTCTTTTTCATCATATATTGCACAAGTGCGACGTCACATAACTTGGGTGGCACCAAACTGTTTGTCGCAAAATTAGGATAATTTAATTGATTAATTCGTATTCCTATCGTCATGTCGAACGCATAATAAAATTTAATCATTCCTTTATAACTTACAAAATTCAGTTTAAATAATAATAAATTGTTAGTTGAGTGTACCAAAGAGGTTTTGATTTGCTTTCCGTCACCGATACAATTTCCAACACTACGAGCTGCAACTTCGAAGACCACAATTCATAAAGTTGTGAGTTACCCACAACATCAGATTGGTGGTGTAATCCAACAATTTGTGAATGACACCTGGCAGCCTCTAGCATATTTCTCCCGAAAACTCAATGAAAAACAAAGTTTATGGTCAGCCTATGATCGAGAACTTTATGCAGTGTACGCATCAGTTCGCAATTTTGCTTTTCTGTTGGAAGGACGACCTTTCATCATCTACAGTGACCATAAACCTCTAATATATGCTTTCCAACAACGCAGTGATACCTCTCCACCACGACGACGGAAATGGTTGGACCTGATTGCTCAGTACTCAACTGATATCAGGCATATCAGGGGACAGGACAACATCGTAGCTGATCCCGAACTGAGGCGATCTCCTGTCCCGTGGATTTGAAGTAACTTGCAAATTCACAACTGGAAGACTACGAATTCTACGACAAGTAAATGGTTCAGGGCTACATTTTCAGGATATTCAACTTCCTGGAACGGATATCACCCTATGCTGCGATACCTCGCAAGAACGCCCCCGTCCATTGGTTACCAAACCATTTCGCCATCAAATTTTCGACTCTTTGCATGGTTTGAGTCACCCAGGAGCCAGAGCTTCAATCAAACTTGTGAATCAACGTTTTGTATGGCCACAAATGCGGAAAGATATTCGAGAATGGACACGAACCTGTTTGTCTTGTCAGCGATCAAAAGTTACACGACATGCACGCTCTCCTGTAGGAAATTTTCCCTTGCCAGCGGCGAGATTCATGCACATCCATATCGACATCATCGGACCTCTGCCAGTTGCGGATGATTCCAGATACTGTCTCACCATGACGGATAGATTCACTCGATGGTTAGAAGCTGTCCCATTGACAAACATAAAAGCAGAGACAGTCGCTCAAGCTCTTCTTCTGGGATGGATCGCACGTTTTGGTGTGCCAAAACATATCACCACGGATCGAGGGCGTCAGTTCGACTGTCATCTTTTCCGAGAATTGGGATCGCTCATTGGATATCAGCAGTCGATGACAACAGCGTATCATCCTTGTGCAAATGGGATCATTGAACGTCCACATCGACAGCTTAAAGCCGCCTTGATGTGCCATACAGGTGTCACATGGATAGAAGCTCTGCCCTTGGTTTTGCTTGGCATACGTGCAGCTTGGAAAGACGACCTACATACATCCTCTGCAGAACTTGTCTTTGGTGAGACACTTCGTTTGCCAGGAGAATTTATCGAATCAACTCCCAAAACCACCATCGGAACTTCAGACCTCGTCCACAGACTTCGACAATTAATCTCAGAACTTCGACCCAAGCCTACTTCTCGACATTCTGATCCAAAGATTTTTTTATTCAAGGATATCTTTACTACGCAGCAAGTTTTCATTCGAGATGACACCGTGCGAGGAGCACTTCAAAAGCCATACACTGGTCCTTACTCCGTTGTTAAACACTCTGACAAGACAATCACAGTCAGACGTGGTTTGAAGGAGGTCACCGTCAGCATTGACCGCGTGAAGCCTGCATACGTTTTGGACGTAGACGGCCCTTGCGATCTATCAATCCACGATGCCAACGAGTCCTACAATGAATCAAGCGATGGTTCTGCTGCTGTATTGAATGAACCAACTGGACCAATACAGAGGACGAATAAGGACGACGACCAGCCATCAGATGCTGTTCCGACGACAATCATCACCACCCGATCAGGACGTCGAGTTAACTTCAAAAACTTTCTGCGACCTGGCCTCTCGACTCTTACCCCGGGGGGGGGGTGATGTGGCGACTCTTACCATTCCGCCACTGTGAACGCCCCAAAATGAACATGGTTCATATACCAATAAAAGGTGGATGTCAGAAAAAAAGTCAGACAGATTGATCGTGACACGCTGTATTTCGCGCTAGTTAATATTATTGAATTTTATGTTAAATTGTTCATATTTGAGAAAGATAAACGGTATTATAAATAATTTGTAGTGTCTCTAAACCATGGACCGCTACAGAGTCATGCAGCGCTTCCCGAGACCTCCGGAGTGAGTAGCATTTTCTCATAGTCAACATTAAACAGGATCAGCGCTCCGCAGCGCAGATAGGAAGCCCACACTGAGCCTATCCCCGGATGGTCCTGGACATTCAAGAAACACCAAAAAAACTAAATTTATTCAAAGTTTTTGTCTTTATTCAATAAATAAAGACATTTTCAACGTCTAAGTCAATGTCAGAGCTTTTATGTAAAGGGAACTGTATAATATGTTACAGAAATCTTCAATCATACATGATCCAAGTCTGATAGTTCGATTCGCATCCACTTCACACCAGTTCCGAGAGCGACAAGAACTACTTGAGAAGACCCTAAGGTACTACTTGGTACCTGGTAAATATTTAGAGAAGAGGAGTAAGACTTTGGTCTAACCACCCGTACACTTCGTTTTTACGAAGAAAAGAAAATTCGTTCTCCCCCTTTTAATAACGTTTCAGGTTCATTTCAGAGCTGGTGAAACCCTATTGCACTATAGATTATCTATAAGGGTTCTTGGAAAGGTGAAACCAAGAGCAAAATTAACCTGCTTGGTTGTATTTCCACGGGAGTTACTGATATAACAGTAAAACCTCTGTGAATCGAATCTCTCAGGCTTTGCTTCCTCATTAGGCACTTTTGATTGTGAAACCACTACGTGATCGGGTAAAACCGGCGGTAGTAGGTCACCAATTGAGCTTGGTGGGGTATGCCCCCCTGAATAAAATCTTCTGTCCCTTAAAAAGCGCGATACGCACATCCATCCGGCCTCTTCAAGGCACTAGTCCTTAAGACAATGGATGCAAATACTCTAGCGAAAGAGTTGAAAGAACTCTCAAAATCTCATGAGCAGCTCCGTCAGAGCCATGGGGAGTTGGACGCCCTCTTCGTACAAAGACGCGACTCAAACTCAAACTCAAACTCAAATATGCTTTATTGTCGGAAGAACATAATCTTATTGACAAAGCTTCTGGCTAAAGTTAACATAACATAATGGTAGTAAAACATAATGCATTGATAACAAATAATTACATGATTAATATAAGGGTTAAAAAAAATACAAGAAAAAAAAAACAAACAAAACAACAAATTCACCACACAGATAAAATGTAACATAACATATCAGAGAAGCATTAACATTAAGGATCAAATTTGTCTTCTAGGAACTCCGCGATACTATAATATGGCCTCGTGAGTAGAAATAATTTGACTTTCTTACTAAACATTGTGCAGTCCCTAGTTTCTCGTAAATATATTGGCAAATGATTGAATAAACGGCGGCCTCCATAGACTACTGCGTCCTTGATCAGCGTGCTAGTAGGAATGGGTAATCTTAATTTCTTGATATGCCTTGTTTCACGTTCCGACCTTTTATGAATGACTCCTTGATCACTCCGACGAGTACTAAGTAGAACGCGAAAGAAAAGATAGCATGCTTGAATGCTATCGTTCCACGACCGACGAGCTGCGAAATGAGATTGCGCATCTCAGAGTCCGGCCACATATCACTCAAAATATATAGGAAACTTGAATGGAAGTCTGTGTAAATAAAGTTTTAGGCAACCAGTTAATCAGGTCGGATTTGTTTAGAGGACTACCCGTTGGATGGCGTTAGAGACGGAGATTTCCTTAACAACGGTTGCCATAAATAACCAATCCCTAACCCTAGACGTCATTGTCATTTCACGTGTAATTTGAATTTTGTGCCGAAAGTTTCTGATTTTCAGTACCCAGATCATATTGAAATTTGTGTTTGAACCTTGGATTGGACTATAATGTGAGCTTATCGTGAGTTCTTTGATAAATGTATCGTTCCCTGGATGTGTGAATATTTTCAACAAAGCACATCTTTCCCAATAAAAGTTCTTCCACAGTTTTAGAAGAATTGGTTCAGCATGTTAAAAATCCGATTTTGAGCAACAAAACAAAAGCACAACTGGGTATACAAGTCCTAAATTTTGTGGTTTATATTTTATAGACCCAACATTCGAAATTTGATCTAAATATTGATTCACATGGCTTATCAAAAGTTACAAACTGGAAAATATGCATAGGTTGTATTTGTCCAGGACATATAGTTTTTGGACATTGTAAAAATTTTGTAAATTTTTGAAAAATAGTTATGCATTTTTTCAGAATAACTTTTGATATACTGTGATGAATATTTGAATTATAATTTCGAACGTGGTGTAAATCCTATTTTATCCAATAGATAGCTCCACCGTATGCAATAAAAACGAATTTCTTTACGTTTTTGAGAAAAAAAAAACAAAAGTACGAGGACTACCCGTTGTAGGGCGCTGGCGAATTTCATTTCAAACTATTGTATGGGAGTTTCCTATACATATATTTTGAGTAATATGTGAGTCTGGCTACAGAAAATGGCTCCCCCTGCTCCGCCTCCTTCTTCAAAGGTGGTGGTGCAGAGGGAGATCACTGGGCCGAGGACTGAGAATTCGCGTCTCAGAGACCAGCTACAAAAGAAGGCTCCCCCTGCTCCTCCTCCTTCTTCAAAGGAGGGGGAGTTTAGGGAGACTATCAGTTCACTGAAGATTGAGATCGAAAGTCTCAAATCTCAGCTAAAAAGGAAGGCTCCCTCTGACCCTCCTCCTTCTTCAAAGGTGGAGGTTCAGAGGGAGGCTGTCCCTCCCTCTTCTTCAAAGAAGAGTGGATAGAAGGCTGCCCCCTCACCTTCAAAGGTGGAGGAGAAGCCTACTTCAAAGACGAAGCGGACGGAACGGACAAAGAGAGGAGGTACAGGTGATCGCGAAGCGCCCGGCCCTCTCTAAAGTGGGGGACGTCCAATCGTCGGCCTCGGAAAGAGAGAAGGACGCGTTTTCCCCCTTGCCGGCAAAAAAGACGAAAACGAAAGTATCGGAGTCAAAGGACCATGCCTCTGAAACCCATACAAGGGGCTTTGACGACATGGAGGTTGATTCCCATGCTGGAGTAAAGAGAAAAGCTGGGGGCAGTGACGGCATGTCTCCAGACGGCTCGCCTTGGGGCAAGCATGTCCGGAGAAATGTCGTCACGCTTCCCCAGCAGAGGAGGCACCGGTGCCCACGGTACCAACCCTCGAAGACGAACGTTCGGGACACGTCCCGCTCGTACCCCCACCCGCGACCGCGACGGACTCTGTCGCAGAACCTTCCAAGAGGGCTCCCGCTATCTTCTTAGAGAAAACCCGCTTGTGGAGTGAGCTGCGTGGAAAGCTCCAAGCAGCCAGCATATCATATGCAAAGTCTTCCGTTGTGAGGGACGACGTGAGGATCATTCCAGATTCACTGGATGATCACAAAGACATCCAGACCGTTCTGGATGAGATGGCAGCTGATAACCACACCTTCTCTCGATCAGAGAAGCGTTCGTTGCAGGTAGTCATTCGCAGACTACCTGCCAACGCAGGCCTACAGACAGTCGGGTCAGAGCTCGCATGACTAGCCAGAAAACCCGGCATGTCATGCCCCTAGTGTTGGTAAAACCGACGCTAGGCAGATCATTGAGAACAAGGAGCTGCTCGGCGTCGATGTCAAGGTGGAACTCAAAAAGAAGTCACCGGAACCACGGCAGTGTTTCCGGTGCCAGAGATGGGGTCACACCCAAAGCAGGTGTCACCATGCACATCGCGGCGTCAAGTGTGCCGGTACACACAGCAGCAGAGACTGCACGCTCGAGAGACTCGCTAGCGGTGAACGCAACGCGAGCTGCGTGGTTTGCGGAGAAAAAGGCCACCCCGCAAGTTGGCGTGGCTGCCAATCGTACATGAGCAGAACGAACCCCAAAAAAGGGGAAGAGAAGACAAAAGCAAACGCTTTTTGGTCAAAGAGAGGCCAAGCTGCGTTTGAGTCTCGCATCGACGCAGAAGTCAAGACAAGAGTGCAAGCCTTTCAGGCTGCACAAAACAACTAGACAACGGTCTAGAGTTCACCGCAGCAGGAGCGGAGATAGGACAAATACGTCGCAACCGTGTATTCACCTCTGGTAGTGGCTCAAGATTTTTACCCCTTCTTATTTTATTCTCTTTTTTTTTCGTAACCACTAGTGCGGAGACACACGGGTAGGACGAGTTTTGCCGTGATCCTACCCTGTGACCAAGAGGCCTTTGGAAGGTAGCCCGGTACCAAAGAGCTAAATTAAAGTGAGGGCTTATACCTGACGTCCTGTGCAAAACCCCACACTACCCTATGGTCCCGGACCATAGGGTGTCTGGTTTCAGATTCCTCTCCTTTGTGGCGGAACACCTGAACAAAAAAAAAACATCCACTTCATTCTGTGGCGCATTGTTCCGTGAAATTTTATCCGTCAGTTTGTATTCTAAACTTTGTATATGTGTTCTGTGGTCAAGACATATGATCAACTAACCATTTTAAAAAAATCGCGATTCCTGGTGTTTTTCTGTTGTAAGCCCTGGCGAAAAGCTGTCTGATTTCCTATATACTGCATCTCTATTACATGCCGGAGTAGCCCTGTGTGCTCGGAGTGATGCAGGATGTGGTGAATAGATCGATTTCGTATGTTTGTTTATGTTCATGTCTATTATTCTCATTATGAGTGTCTAAAATAACTTGAACTTTGGATTTTCGTGATTGGACTTTTATATAATATTTATTATTTTCCTTTATAGTTATATCATATCTTTTTGTTGTCTGACTCCATTTCTGTTGGTTTTATGATTGTCGTTTGTGTGTTTTTGACCGTTCCAAGTTTCATAGGCAAATGCCGGTTTACCTCATTTGTCCACTTGCACCGATTCCTATTCTTAGCCAGATTAGTTCCCCTTTATAAAGGTAAGGAAGGTATCCCTGATTTAACTTTTATAATTAACATACCCATAATCAATTTAACACCAACAGAAAAAACTGCGAAAAAAAAGCTAGTACCTGAACTTCATTTACACTATTATACACAATCGATAAATAGTGAACTTTACCAGTAAAGAAGTAAACGCAGCACCTAACCTATGAAAACCAAAATAGTTATTTTCCTAACAAGTTCGCAAAGTGATGCTTTCCCGCACGCAAAAGCAGTTAGACGAACGACGCGAAGCGGAGTTCGGATATGCTTTAAGGGCGGGAGAGACACTTTGCGAACTTGTTAGGAACAATATTTTTTCTACGAGCGTTCACAGATTAGACACGAAAAACTTTAGATTATATATTATTTGAACGCACTTAAAAACATAGAACTTGAGAATAATGATTATTTATGCTTAACAATATATTTATATTGAAAGAACAGTTTGTGGCGGCAGCTGGAAATTGGATAATATGGGTATAATCAAAATCATAATTGATTTATTTTATATTTGAAATGCAAGGGCATGTCCGATCACTGTTCATAAAATTTCCTCTTTTGTCGCCTTATTCCCTGCTATTGGCAACACTGTTTTGATTTGACATGACACTCTTGACAGCTGCGTCATTAAGATCAGTCAGTCTTCGTTTAATCGTTTATACTTTTATAAATTTGATTGTCCGTTTGTTTGTATACATGATCAGGTTTTTTTGATGCCAGTATTCAGCTCAAATCTTTCGAAGATTTCCGATAAACACAGTAGTTGGCACCAAAATCAAGCAAGAACAACTCACAAATGCCGATTGAAAGTCATCATTATCAATGTTTGTTTACGTTACTGGCGAATGCGTTTTTAACGCAAAAAAAGAATTGTGTGTTTCATTTTGATTTTGACTGAAAAGGGAAAAGTAACAAGAACATTATTTTGTGCATTACAAAGTGCATTATCTACAGTTTGGTTGGTATGGAAACGAAGTTTAAAACAACAAATTGGTAGGTAGTTATTTGAGTTGACATTTGAGTGCGGGAAAAGGTTACTTTGCACACGCAAATGAGTGTGCGAAGTGGCTACTTTGCGCACGCTCGTAGAAAAACATATTATTCCTACGAGCGTGCGGAAAAGTTACTTTTCCGCACGATTTTTCGTTTCGAAAGTTGTACTTTTCCGCACGAATTTTGTATTGTTAAAAATTAAGATATTTATAACTGATTAAATGATTTTTGTTACTTTAAATAAGATGGACAAAAACACTCGAATGTGGAAAGAAGCACTTGACAATTTTTCAGAAAAAATCGCCAGAACAGGTTAACTGAGAAATTGATCGAAGTTTTAAAATGCAGCATTACCTCGAGCATTGCCTTTACACCTTGGTTTTACATTAGTACAGTGCTTTCAATTATTTGATTTGTCACGCTTTCAAAAGGCTGTAAAATATTTATTTTTTGAGCTAAAAGGTCGACCAAAAAAAGGAATTGTAGGGTTTTTTGTAAAGTTTTGTGCTATTGAGTCAAATATTTTCTTAACTGTCAAATGTCAAAATTATTGACATGACTTACTTTTTTTTTAATAGCACACCCTATTTATCATTACATATTTAGAAAGGCGTCTTTTTTCTGATCACGAAAATATAGCACACATGCCTTTTCTATTCAACAGTTTAGAGAAAATTGGTATAAATCTGATTAAAATTGAAATTCACAGGTGCTCTTTATTTGGTTTCAAATAATTGTTATAGTTCTTGTTTAGAATATTCACTAAGATATAGAAGATCTTCTGGTTTGTAAATACAACATTTTGATGATTTACTCAAATCAAGAAGTATAGCCATATATTTATTTTCACCAACTTACTGTGAAGGAACAGATTTAGTATTCACGTATAACATTTGTCAATTCGAGTGCAACCCTGACAATTATTGGAAAAAAATGAATAAACTCGTGTATCTTCATGCTAAAAAATTACAATTTCAATCATATTTATACCAATTTGCGCTAAACTAGTGAATAGAAAGGGCATGTGTGCTATATTTTCGGGATTAAAAAAAAGACGCCTTTCCAAATATGTAATGATATATAGGGTGTACCATTTAAAAAAAAAAGTTATGTCAATAATTTGACATTTGACAGTTATGAAAATATTTGACTCAATAGCACAAAACTTTATGAAAAACCCTACAATTTCTTATTTTGGTCGACCTTTTAGCTCAAAAACTAAATATTTCACAGCCTTTTGAAAGTGTGACAAATTAAAATGAAAGCACTGTACATTTCGCACCTTCGGTACAACAAGGGCACATCTCGATTTGTTTCAAAGCTAAATAAATCATGTCCTTGTTGTAGGGAAGGTGCGATTTGTTAAGAAGATTTCAACCTGAACTACAGTGCGTTTTTTTTCTAGACGGAACATAGAGATTTTCATGATACATTTCTAGTCCCATGTTAGCAGTACTTCTATTCAAAGTACACAGCTGAAACTTGCCGGAGATAAACTTTGGTGCCTAGAGATTATGTCGTTTCATCAATTAGCATGAACTAAATTGGGAAATGATTGAAAAAATGCTTTTAATAATTGGAAAGAAATACTTTTTTACCAGCCTTGTATATGCCACTGTCAACCAATAACTTCACTGATAAATTGTAATTACATTTATTTCTAACAGTACAATACAATAATAAAAATCAAACATTATTTTTTAGATAAACTGTTCAAAGTGTCCCCTATTCACGATCAAGCAGTATCCTTAACGGTAGTAGATATGAGAATGAAATTTTTGTGGTTAAACAAATTGACAATGAAGTTAGACACGTCAGAAAATTGGTTGTCACCGTCATATACAATATACAATACAAGGCATCGAGACAAGGCATGTTGAAAGTATCACTTTCTGATAAATTAAAGCATTTATTGAGTCTTTTCTCAAGTTATTCTGGCGAAATTGACGAATTAACAATACTAACATGATCTCGGACCACCAGAGTTCATCTTTGGCAAGTTTCAGCTGCGCACTACGAATAGAAGTGCTGCTAACATGAGATTGAAAATTTAACATGGGAATCCCTATGTTCCGTCTTGAAAAAAACGCACTGTATAGAGAATTTTTACTTGCTCTAGACTTTGGGGCCTTTAGGGGGCGCCAATGATTTGACATTCAATTTATATCGATGGAAGGAAAGTTTCGGAAAATTCCTGCTGGTTTTCGTGCAACTGATGCACCATGATAAAGACTTTTTAATTAAACAGTTCACACAAAAATAAACATCAAAAATCGAAAAACAACTAGAAATCACCACAAAACAAATGCAATACAACACAATCACAATGGAGATTATTGGAAATATGTCAAATATGGCGTCATCGATTCTCGATCTTGATTATCTGCGGAAACTGGCAAGACGGGTCAAGTCAGCTGGGCGCCGTTGCCGGCTTTATTTTTTAAAATTCTCGGCTTGTGGTACTGCTTGTTCGAATGGTATTTCAAATTGATTACTATGTTTTTTTTTTCATAATTTGTAAGTGTGTTTGGGTCAGGTATCTATGTGTAAAAATGATTAAATTTGTATATTATGTGTTAAAATGGTCAGAGCTATTCAAAAAGATACCTCATTTTTATTGGGAATCAAGTTTTTCGATTAATAAAGAAACATGGAAAACACGCTCTTGTTCCGCAATGGCGCTTAGAATGTAACCGCCAATGTAGAGTATGTGCAGAATGTATGTGGTTGTAGTGATGTTCATAATCTAAGGTATAAAATAACAAAGAAAAAAGCGTTCCAAGTTTTCTTTTTTTTGTGTACGTGCTTCCAATTAAAAATGTACAACTCAGAAGACTTTGAAGATCTTCCCCCACAGATGATTGATACAGTTAAAGAGGCGACCAATACCCTGATTCCGCAGAAGTCTGAGGAGAAGTACAGAAGAGAATCTCAATTATTCGAGGACTGGTGCAAGCAAACGAAAGTATCAATAAAAGAAGAGGTAATACTAGTATATTTCCATACATTATCAAAAAGATACTCTCCATTGACTCTATGGTCCAAATACCCCATGCTAAAGCTTGTTCTAAAACTGGAGAAAGATATCGACATCAGTAAATATTATAAATCAACATCTTACCTGAAAAGAGCCAACGATGGATACAAACCAAAAAAATCTATAGTTTTGGAGCAAAAAGACGCCTAAAATTCTATCTTTAATGCTCCAGATAACATATATTTGATGTCGAAAGTAACCTCTATCTTTGGATTAGCTGGAGCTTGTCATCGTAAAGAACTTATGAAGATCACCACCGATGATAAAGAAGACAACGGCAACATTCTGATAGCTACAATACCTTGTACAAAGACCAACAAGCCCCGAAAATTTGTTGTTTGCGATCCAGGTGAGGACAAGCCAAGCTACATTAACCTGTATCAAAAATATGAAGCGCTTCGTCCTAAGAACTGTCAAACTGAAAGATTGTTTTCTATATTATAAAAACGGGAAGTGTACAAGCCAATGCGTTGGAATTAAAACTTTCAGTATAATGCCTTGCAATATTGCGGGTTATCTTGGATTGGAAAATTCAGAGTTGTACACCGGTCACTGCTTCCGCAGGTCATCGGCAACTCTTTTGGCAAACTCTGGCTGCAATATAACAAATATCAAAAAACATGGGGGGAGAAAATCGACCAGTGTTGCCAAATCGTATGTTGAAGAATTCATAGAAAATAAACGGAAAATCGCCAAGAATATTTCAAAAACGCCCTCCAATGCAGTAGTGACGATCAAATTGAAAGAATCTTCTGTTCACAATTGTTTCCAAGTGAGAAGCCGTCCTCCAGCACACAAGTTTCAAGAAATGTGCCCGCTGCTTTACCGATTTCACCAGAATTTTGTGATGTGTTACAACCTGTAAGTACAGTACAGTACAATCTACCTTCCTCCATTCACTGCACTGGTAATTTTCAGCAGCAAACTGATCAAAGCTCTTCTGTAGTTGGCCAAATACAAGTGAGAAACGACGTTGTTCAAGATGTTGCGGCATCTGCTATATTGCAGCATGCAACAAACACTCATTGTTCGTTTAATTTCAACTTTTATAATCGTTAATTTCTTTGTTATTGTTAGGGTTTCAAGAAGATGTTCTTTAAATATAAATTATTATTGTTTCCGATGCATATATCATGATGAACAAATGTAGATATAAATGAAGATATCGGGGTGAGGGTGGTAAGTACCACAGCACATTCTAGGCCACACAGCGGGCCCATAGCGCACCTCCAGGAGGAGAGAAGTTGCTCTCTAGGACCATTGTCGTCAAGCCTTTAGCCATTCAGCATAGGCGACAACTTAGTCGTCAAGCCACCGCATTTTTAACTTAGGCTGACCTTCCTTATGCCGCAGTTCTAACTAAGGTGCTGATTGAGAACATCACCTAGTTTTAGTATTGAACACGCAGGATCCAAATTATTCAGGCTAATTTATTAACTTTTTGACTGACAGTAATCGATAATACTACAGCCTACTCAATTTCATAAGCCATTGAGAGTGCCACTAAATACAGAACAGAAAATAATTTCTGCTCACCGCGGGGATCGAATCCACGTCAATCAGAACTAACGGTCTCTCAAGCCGGCGTGTTACACACTCGGCCACTGTAGCCCCGAATGAACAAATTTTGTTTCATTATTTTTCCGTCCATACAAAAATAAACATGTTTAGCACTAATCATGTGATTTATGTTACTATTCTACCTTATGTGGCATCTTGAGGTATTATTGGAAAATCTTTGCGTATCAAAAACTTTTTTTTTTTATAAATAATATGGACACAACCACTCGTAGGAAAAACATTGTACCCAACTCTTGCGGAAAATGTCTTTTCCGCCATTAACGGCTTGCCCGAACTCCGCTCCGCGTCGTTCGTGCAACTGCCGTCGCGTGCGGAAAAGTACCACTTTCCGCACTTGTAAGGTTAATAACCATTAAAAGTCTGTCAGAAAAAGAAGATTTGATGGTGCATTAGAAAAGGATAGAAACAACGTTTCTATCAATGTAAGACCAAAATCGGTGATTCCATTTCTCTATGCCGAATATTGCCGAACGACTACCAAACGGAAGTCGAGATCGGCCGAAGTGGCATATAGAACACTCTTTTGCCATAATTGATCATTTTCAAACCGCTGATTTTGACGTGTCGGCCATTTTACCTGGAGGACAAGCACAGGATTTATTCATATGAGTTCATGGTCACGATTTATCGATTCTCAGAGTGTTTGTTGGATTTTTTTGTTCTGAATTGCGAAGAGCAGGTAGTTTTCTACATCATATTGAACTGTAAAGAGTAGATTGGTGTTCTATCAACTCTAATTTGATGTAGTTTTTCGGGTAGTGCAAGTGCATCAAAGAAACAGTGTTTTTTGAAAAATTAAAGGATTTTATCATGGAGAGAAGTGATTATTATGAACAGTTGGAACAGATTGTCAAAGACAGGTATAATAATGAATTTAAAGTAATTGGTGAGATATATTGAAAGACTGTAAGGTGCAGGATTCATGGTCCCTGCCAGAAGTAACGTTTATGGACATGATAAATTATCTGATTCTTGAACATAGTTTTTACACTGGACAAAAGATGAAGGCCTATGAAAGTCTTCAGGCATACAAATATTATGAATCAGGGATAGTTCAAGAAGTGGAGACTAGACGGAAAAGCTTTTGTTGTTATAGGAGAGGTAAGTTTTTAGCGTGGATATATGAGCTAACTCTTTTTATGCAGTAGACTACAGCTCTTGCCTCTGCTTGGATAAGCCTTTCTTATAATCACCTGCATTTTTCAAAACAGCAGATATTCTGAAAAATCTCACATTGTCTCTGTTTCCCCTCATTGCACAGTCAATCACACCATGAAGAGAAGGCATAAAGGAGCCTTGAAGTCTCTCATTTCATTAAAACAGCAAAACAATTTCGAAAAAGTACCGAAAACCATCGTCAAAGTCGAAGAAAATAACATTTGTCTTAACCTAATTTTGTATTGATTGTCCTCCAGCCAACATGGCCGCCCGTTATGACGTCATCTGAAAATGTTCAATAGAGAGAAAGTTTTTCCATAGAGAGAAATCTCTATGTCTATGGCGCTACGGAATTCTCCTCCTGATTCCTGAAAAATCATGTTACACGTTTACAGTAGGTAAGTTTTGAAGGAAGTACGGCGACAGTTCAACATTTCAGGTCTAAGTCGTTGAAGTTGTCAAAATTGTTTTAATTGGAATGATCACAAATTGAACTGTAATTCATTCTTTGGACTTTGTTCAAAATTTGATTACTTTGATAAAAAAAAAACGATCATATTCACAGCTAACAATATAAATGCCAATAATATTTGTCACCCAACCTATGTATATACATGTTTCACAACACACCAGAAGCAGTAGCCTATTTTGTTCATTTCAATAAGGGAGCATGTTATGGCAATCTATGTTTTGGCTAACTTCAACCTATAATTCTCAAATATGTCACAATGATTTTGATCTGTCACTTTTCAGGAATCAGCTTAGATTTGTGACGTACTTGGAATCGGTCTATTATTGTTTTGAAGCAATAGATCGCCAAGAACCAAACATGATGGACCTACATGATACAAAAGTGTATCGTGTGTTATAGACGTTTTGCTGTTGGTTTCCAAACTGTGAAACCAGATTGCCGATATTTTTCAAGTACCTAAATTCTCCGAAGCATGCTGACTGTATTGTCTGGCTAAATAGTGAAAATACTTTTGAATTTCGACTTATGTAGTGTGGTTAGAATCATATTTATCATCACCGTGATTGTCCATTTTTCAAAATGTTTTGCTGCAAAAAGTGAAAGTGAATGCTTTCAGGGCAAAACCGGGACAAGGCGCCTAGTTACAAAATAAAGTTGAAGCTCTAGTGCGTATTTACTTCCGCCCATTGAAAAATAACTTTCCAGCAAACTAAAGCTCTCAACATAATATTTAATGATAGCCCATGCTGCTCAATATTTGGTATGCAGACTTCTAAATTACTAGGAACCAGTTTCCGAAACTTTAACCAACATACTGCATCATATGTGAGCATTGTTCAAAGAGTCTCAATGTTGCTTGTATTCGCTGGGTCAAAACGCCTGAAGCGTGTGCTGGTTATATTGAATTGATCCAATCGACCGCATCATTTTTATGGAGCAGCTTTGAAATATGTTCAACGCATATAAAACACAATACGTCGAGCTATCACTTATATGTTTGTGCAGCGAAATTTTATCGACTTATGGTACAAATTTCAACACTATGAAATTGAGAATCAGAGAACGATGAAGAACAGGAAAACGTTATTGTTGGTATGTTGGAATGTAATCTTATTTCGCGTCGAGGAAATATGAATATTCTGTGACAGGAAAAAATCGAGCTGGATATACCGAGTGACGTTATTACCCTTACATATTCACATTATTTCTACAGACTTCAAATCGATATATTGGTGATATCCGACAACTGAGAAATTAAATAAGGGGTGAAGATATCTAAAACTTGAATTTTTGATGTGAAACGTATCCCTGCTAGAAGAATTTGATGATAGCACATTTCGAAGATTTTCTATTATATCTCCTTACTTTGATGAAGCTAAATCTTGCAGTTAAATCATTAAATGATAAAAAAAAACATTTTCTAGAAGCTGTCATATCAACAGGAATGCCAGCAGGGACTCGATCCCCTTTTTCATCCAACATTTTGTGGGGGAATCTCAACACCGCTCAGCTTTAGACAAAAAGCGATGAGTCCGAGGGTTTTTTTAAATGTTTTCTTGAGGGCCCGCTATTTGGGGTAAATACTTTTAACTAGAACACCCTGTATATACAAGGGGCTGCCACTGCGGAAGGGCATGTGTGTGAATAATTACTATTCTCCTAGAATGCTCCAATCGCTCCGCTTTCTAGACTGCTCCTGCAGTAGGCCCTGCTTTCTAGATTGCCTGTGGCATGCGTGTGAGTGGGCGCCTTCAACTTGGATGAGCTCAACTCATGATACTAAAACAAACAAGATATGCTAACGCACAGATTTCGCTGACGTCATTGAGAGCCCGAACCTCAAAATTCATAGGTTACCTCGGCAACTGGGTTACCATCATACTACCTCAAATCTATACAGTCAATGTCACTTGGAGACGTCATACGTTGGCCAATTCAAATTATGACCAGCAAATTCGTACTAGGTTACGATATTGTTTACATCTAACCTCTTTTGAGGCTCGCGGTGATAACATGCGCGGGTTGGTTCTAATTTCGTCCAGCATTCGATCATATCTTGTGTGTTTTAGTATCATGAGATCAACCATGAAAATTATTATTGATTCATCAAAAATACTTTTTTTAAAAAATAATCAGCGGTCATCTACAGTGTGGCAAACGGATCTGTAACGACGGAGAAAATTCGTATAAAAAAATCGGTATTGCCATATTTAACTACCAAAATGAAAAACCTGTTGCTTCGTGAAACAAAGCTTATCTAAAATCGATTTTTATGATCACAAATATTGACAAGGAAAGTTCAAAGTATATCAACGTTCATTTTTTAATCTATTTTTAATCAATTGATAACTAGTTTTATCAAGACCTAATCTCAGAATGAGTAAAATTTTTTCCAAATATCATTATCGGTATCGGAGAAGTGGCACAACTCGAAAATAGTCGAAAGGCGTATCGTGAAGGAGTCTTATTGGCTGTCTGATGCGATCACAGTTTTTTGATGAATGAAATGGACTCGAAATTGGCTGTGGTAAGTGACGTGACAATTTTCAGCGCATCATAACAATACCGGCACAATAGCAAATGTTGAGACATTCAGTGGCGGTGCTTTTATCTGCGAATTCTTAGCTTTGAGGATAGTTGCGAAAAAGTTATCGTTGTTGTTGATTATTGACATTATTGTTACCGAGTTAATGTTGTTGATATTCTTGTTTTTGTTCTTGTTGTCGTTGTTGTGGTTGATTATTGTTATCGCGGCTATTATTGGTTTGAAATAATGAACAAATATACTCACGGCAAACACTGCATAGCCAAGCAAGAGAAGTGAAAGCGAACGTATATAGATATATACCTTATTGATATAAAATATATTTTGGAGTATTTTTCCTTGTGTCTATAGGGTTTGTGATGAAGTAAATCAAGTCACCAAAAAAGATATTGTTGGAAATATTGTGAAAATGACAAATCAACAAAATTTCTCCCTGATTATTATTCTTTAGACAAAATTATTCTTGAACATCAGCCAACACACCACGCCACTGGGTTTTTCATGAATAAAACCAGCCATGTTTAAATACTATCTCGTTCCCCTTACCGATGCCCCACTGTCACAGATCCATTTGCCACACGGTACAAAATGTGTTTGCTGGTATAAGAATGCCTCCGATTAAGTCGGCACTATTGCTAATTTCATTATTATTGCAGCTACGATGATGTTCAAATCATCAAACAGGTAGGATTTTTTCTGCTGATTAACAGTCGAAAGCAATCATTCAATTGTTTCGTTATTTGGAATTTTATAGAGAAATTTTCTTCAAATGAATCATCCTCTTTATTTTTAGATTGAGGCCGGACGTGCAAATGAACTTTTCTACTAACAACATTATTCACTACCGATCTGTGCAAAAATAATTCTCAACATTTCATTTACAAAAAATACATTTTATGAGATGGATCGAAAACGCGATGATCAATGGTTTTTCTATTTTTACCATTTCTATCAACAGAAAAAATCCCACTAGTTTGCTGATTTACACATCATCGTAGCTGGAATAACAATAGAGTTAGCAATAGTGTCGACTTAATCGGAGACACCCTGTTTCTCATTATGCGAAATTCAAATTTGATCTTGGTGTGGCTCCAAGTTTTAGAGGGCGCTACCTACACTTATTTTCCAGAAAACGAACCGCCATAACTGTTTTTGACGTCCCTGCATTATATTTCTTGGTAAAAAATATATTTCTTCACCATTTTCACGCGGAAAATGTATTCCAGTTAGAATTCGCTACGTGCAACCGTTCTCGGGATATTTGGATTTGAAATAATGAATACGTGTGATTCTGAAATTATGGCGGAGCATGGTGTTAAATTGACAGTGTCATAGAATCAGTTTGAGTTTGGCTGCTTAAAAATAGGAAGTCGTCGTCCAAGAAAGTTACCACTGTTCATAACAGGTAAAATATGTGTAGGTAGCTCCTTCTACAAGTTGGAGCCATACTTAGATCAGATTCGAATTTCGCATGATAAGAAACCCCTTAGCAACAATTTTTATAAGAAGATCGAAATTAGTTCAAATATTATCTAGTAAAACAGCAATGAAAATGAAATCTCAACATCCTGTAGCTCTGTATCGGTGCATTTCCGGATACATGTTTATAAGAAGTTTTGTTTTTATTTTAGAGCGAGAAAGCTAATCCAATTTTTTTCGCAATAATAATATAACTCTCTGTATATTTTATAAACTCCAGACTGATGATTTATTAATTGAAGACATTCTACGTTGGATATATAGTGGATACAAATTGTCATGTGTTCAAATATCATATTCCTTGGCAAGAAGTGGAAAATGAGTGATATTGAAAAAGTTATTCACGTTACTAAGGTGGTAAATGACTTTTTAAATTACGAGTCGAGATGTTTATGGACGAGGCGACGAAGGAGCCGAATCTGGAATTTATAGACGAGTAGTTTAATGACATTTAACGTATCGTGTATGTATCGTACATTGCTCTGTTTCATACTGTGATAATTTTTTTAATCGATTGAAAGTGCTTTTTTGTCAAACCATACACTTGGGTAATCGATAGGTTAATAGGGAACTTGCTCATTTTTTTTATTGTATTAAACTGTGCATTCATGTCTCAAAACACCGTATATCGAATATCAGCCCTTGAATCGCACTAGTTATTTTACAATAAATAATCAAAGTTGACATTCTGGCTGAGCAAATTCAAACGAAGCAAAAAGCGCGGAAAAGTTTTGACGTCATAACGCGTATCTTTGGAAACCATTTGAATGTTTAAAGTCTGAAGTGACATTGAGTTATTTTATTTCATAGTTTTTGAAAAAAAGAGGAAGATAATATAAATATTGCATTGTGCCGCAGTGTATATACTAATTCAACTTCGAAATTTCCAAACAAATTTTTATTCGCGTGCCTGATGACGAAAATCGTCGAACAAAATTTCTAAGAGTATGCAGAAAAAATGTGGAGAAGATGTCTTATTGAAAAGCAGTGCTATTTATTCATGTGGAGATCATTTTAATGTAAGTATTATAACAAAAATACCAATAATGGTTTTTTTACATTTTGATTTTATTCTTGGGTATGTATTACCTCACATATCACATAGGTCTGTTCGTAGAACAATCACAAACCAGTCAGAGCAAATCAGCATTAAGCATTTGCAGTTTGCAGATTATTTATGACTGACACTGACCAATCGATGAAATGCTGACTGGTTTGTGATTGTTCTACGAACAGACTTATAATACACATCAAAAAATGAACCTTGTTATTTTATTTTACCAGTATCCAATATTTATGATAAATATCCTTAATTTTTTCAAAAACTACGGAATAAACTAACTCAATGTCACATCAGACTTCAAACATTCGAATGGTTCCCAAAGATACGCGTTATGACGTCAAAACTTTCCCGCGCTTTTTGCTTCGTTTGAATTTTCTCAGGTTCGATGTCAATTTTGATAATTTACCGTAAAATAACTGATGCGATTCAAGGACTGATATTTGGTATACCGTGTTTTTAGCACTTTAAAATAAATAGATAAGATAAAGAAAAAATGGGCAAGTTCCCCAGTATATATTACCAACATTCTATGTCAAGTTATCAATCAAAATCATGAGATGGCGCCAGCCAAACCATGCTACCAATGCAATTTCACAGTCTTTGATGATGCAAGATGTCATTTTTGGAATGGTCAAGTGATTTTTTTTTACAGTCTCTGATGATGTAAAGTGTCATTTACCGGACTGGTTTTGGGTCCGGTAAATAATACTTTATGGTACTACGGTACAGTATGAAATGAAAGTATTTTTGAACAGTTCTGCTTTTAGTTCAAAGCCTCTTCGCGATTCTACTGACAGCAATCGCGAATTTACCACTGGATAAAACGAAAATAAAAATTGAACTTCGACACCTTGTATCTCATATGTAGAACTCGTACATATCTCAAAGAGGTCCTTATATTCAACATAGACATATAAAATTCGATGTCTTTGGGCCTCAACATAATCTGTTACTCGCGTCTATTTCCTGCATTTCTACTAAGCGCTAGGGCAATACGTCATTACGATTAATCGCTGCCAACGGGAAAAACGAAAGTATTGTGTTACGCATGATACCCGAATAAGGGCAATTCCCGAAAAAAATGCACAAAACTAGTTTTGAGCAACAAAAATCTCCTAGACCCGAAATAATACTTTTGAACGAGATTTGAGCATAACAAAGTATTCAGAACTAGTATTGTACATTTTCAATTGCGCAAAACTAGTTTTGTACATCTGTGAATTACCAATACTAGTTCTGCTTGTTTTTCCAATGAATTAAAAGTAGGGTTATTTTTCATTTTCCTGTTTACGTTCAGATTTTCGTGGGAGTGATTATTTGTAAAAGACTTGATTTGATTGCCAGGTGGTAGACAATTATTGAAAAATGCAAGCTGTTACTTTGTGTTT
The DNA here is from genome assembly GCA_958502075.1 of Orchestes rusci. Classification (NCBI taxonomy): domain Eukaryota; kingdom Metazoa; phylum Arthropoda; class Insecta; order Coleoptera; family Curculionidae; genus Orchestes; species Orchestes rusci. Next base: position 26,406,873 of record OY293305.1, on the reverse strand, counting down.
GGTAAATAATTTGATGTCACCTTGGCGACATCATCTCTCTATATGGTACATTTCACTCCTGGGCTAGTTTGAGTTGGTTTGGTTTAGTCTGTCTTTCTCTTTTTTTCCAATATCCGTACGCTTTCCACTTTATCGAAGTATGTCAAACGTTTTGTGTGTGCTTTTTCTGTTACTGTATTTTGCAATTTGCAAAAATGTGTGAATATAATAATGTCAGTGAAGCAGAAAGCTTTATGTTGCGTTTCAGGTGTCTAAAAATGTGGTTCTGAGTTAGTTTGGGGAAGAAGTAAAATGAAGTGCTCGATCTACTAGTATTGGTAACTCAGAAATGTGAAAAACTAGTTCGGTGCAATTCAAAGTGCACAGTACTAGTTCTGACATTTTGTCATGCTCAATACGGGTTTGGGAAATATTTTCTAGCCAAAACCAGTTTTGAGCATTGTTTTCGAGCGTTCCCCGAATTCGAGTATTTTGCGTAACATATGTAGTGTGCAATCAGTCTACTTAATTAATTGATCACCTAATTTTCATTTTCTTGATAATATTATAACGTGTACGGCAATCTCAAGCGTCACCCATCCCATTTTCATAGAAGATTAAAGATTCTGCTCTGTTTTCAAATATAATATTTCAATTTGATTCGCAAAGCAATAATAAGAAAAAACTCATCGAAACAACTTTTACTTTTAATTTTAAACCATGCAGTTTAGTTTATACCTTATGTATAGGCATAGATTGTGTGGATAAATTTTTGATATAGATATTCCAGCAAGGGTAGGTATATCCAAGATGTTTTCTGTGCTCATAGTATGTATTAATACATTTTGTCCCATCACTGTTTAGTTATTATATAGGAATTTTACTGGCTTCATTGTTAATTGAACTAAGATTTCATCACAATAAAGCAAATTGATGATTTCATTTAAACTGAGCTTAAATTTTCAATTGTGCTATGATGATCCCACGATTTGACCTACACAGTTAAGATTTTCAAAAGTTTTTTTGGGTATTTCGCCACACCCTATCAAAAAGTTCTCAAAAACAAGAATAATGGTCGAATTCATAGCACATATCACTTGAAATATATTGGAAACATGAATGAGAGCCAATGTAAATGAAGTTTTAGGCAACCAGTTATTCAAGTCGGATCTGTTCAGAGGACTACCCGTTGGATGGCGCTAGAGACAGAGGTTTTCCTTAACAACGGTTGCCATAAATAACCAATCCCTAACCCTAGACGTCATTGTCATTTCACGTGTAATTTGAATTTTGTGCCGAAAGATCTAATTTTTAGTACCTAGATTATCTTGAAATCTGTGTTTGAACCTTGGATTGGACTATAATGTGAGCTTATCGTGAGTTCTTTGTTAAATGTAACGTTCCCTGGGTGTGTGGATATTTTTAACAAAACGCATCCTTTCCTTTCCAATAGAAGTTCTTCCACTGTTTTGGAAAAATTGGTTCAGCATGTTGAAAGTTCGATTTTGAACAACAAAACTGAAACACAACTGGGTATACAAGTCCTATAAATTTTGTGGTTTGCATTGTATAGACTCAACATTCGAAATTTAATTCAAATATTATTGATTCACATGGCTTGTCAAAAGTTATAAACGGAAAAATATGCATAGGTTTTATTTGTCCAGGACATTATATAATGAACGTTTTTGAAAAATAGTAATGCATTTTTTCAGAATAACTTTTCATATACCTACCATGTGATAAATACAGGGTGCCACAGATTCGAGTGCATGCATGGGGATCTCAGTTATTATAAAAGATACAGGGTTGGTTAAATGGTTGCAAAGTTGCGCATTTTTATGCTCAACAAAATGTCGTTTTGAAATTTGAAAAATTCCGACTACTTCCGAAGATATTCGAAAAACCGAAATTTCGCAAAAACGTTATTATTATTTCCTGAGTTTATCTGAGAAGATATTGTAAAATGAATTACACTTTCTTATTGCCACTTTTTCTCCTCTACAATATGGCGGTATCAAATTGAAAATCTGACGTTTCGTCTTTGAGCGGCCATCATCAAGTTCATTTTTTTAAATACGGACCTGGATTTTTTATTTTATTTTTGGTTATCTTTTGACGTCCTTGAGGCATTAAGGTAATTAGATGAGGGTGTAGAGCAATGAGTTGCCCTCGAAGTTGCCTCAGCAACGTCAATATTCTCAATTATTTTTCACCTATTATTGTTATTTTCAATATTTTGTTAAAATGGCAATATTCTTGAACACTTGCAGAAATTGATTCAGTTTTTTTGTTTTTTTTTTTATTTTCCATGTCATTTGTGGATTTTATTTAATTTCATTTAATGTATCGTTATTGGATGTTATAACGATTTTGTTTCGGTCAATTAGGCTTGTTAAGTTGTGCAGGTTTTCTTATAAGAAGGTTTTGAATAAAGATGAATTTATGAACCAGACCATGGGTTAGGGAGAAAAGGGTTGCCTAACTAATTTTCTCTGTATTATTTTTCAAATGATTATTTTTTTTGACGGTTGCGATACCTCAATACATAAAGGACGTCAAAAGATGATCAAAAATAAAATAAAAAATCCAAGTCCGTATTTAAAAAAATGAACTTGATGATGGCCGCTCAAAGACGAAGCGTCAGAATTTCAATTTGATACCGCCATCTTGTAGAGGAAAAAAAGTGGCAATGAGAAAGTGTAATCCATTTCACAATATCTTCTCAAATATACTCAGGAAATAATAATAACGTTTTTGCGAAATTTCGTTTTTTTTTCGAATATCTTTGGAAGTAGTCGGAATTTTTCAAATTTCAAAACGGCATTTTGTTGTGCATAAAAATGCGCAACTTTGCAACCATTTAGCCGACCCTGTATCTCTTATAATAACTGAGATCCCCATGCATGCACTCGAATCTGTGGCACCCTGTATATGAATTATAATTTCGAACGTGGTATAAATCGTATTTTACCCAATGGATGGCTCCACCGTATGCAATAAAAACAGATTTCTTTACGTTTTTGAGAAAAAAAAGTCAAAAGTACAAGGACTACCCGTTGTAGGGCGCTGGCGAATTTTCATTTCAAACTATTGTATGGGAGTTTCCTATATATTTTGAGTGATATGTGATTCATAGTCGTCAATCACTTAAAATCTCCAATCATTTTGAAGTTTTTTTGTGTTAAAATAATTGGAGATTTCGAATAATAATAATCGACAAATTGACGACTATATTTATTATTTAGTGAACTTTTTCCGTTGTAGATAATGAAAATATAATATTTAGCAGAGTGAGTCTGTAAAGAGTGCGCATTTTAACATGGTGAATAGAGTGCGGTGGGATAATCACTTTTTGTAAATGGACAATTCGTGCGTAAACTATTTGTGAAAAAATTAATAACAATAATAATTTCTATTTTTTGTTTGTACATTCTAACCGTCTCAAGCGATGCTAATAAAATAATCCGGTTTTTTTTTTAAGCAACAAAGCGCAACACTGAGCAGTTGTTATGAAATCGTTTGATTTTCCATTTTTCTTGGAGATTGAAATAATTGAGTTTTTCACATTGATTTTTATTTTTCATCTCGATAACGACGCATAGAAGAAGAAAAACTCAAATTTTCTTTTTTTGCTCAAAATTGAACGGAAAATCAAAACATAGTTTTTACTTTGTGAAAACTAAAAGTCGTACCACTTTTTTCTTCAATGAACGAAATATGAGTCGCTCTAGGTCAAGTCCTGGAAAAGGTAAACTGAAATGAACTTCTCAAGCGGATATACTTCCTGAAAGTTTTAACAAAATCGCTTGAAGCGTTTCGAATCTACAGACAAAAAATCGAAATTCTACCCAACTTTCAACACTCTATTTTTAACGAGTCGTTTGTGGAGACATGTTTATTCATAAATTATAAAGTACCATAAGTACTCTATTCACCATGTCGAAATGGGCACTTTTTCAGACTCACCTTATTGACAAAGAAAACCAATCAGGAGAACCCTTCGGTATAACAAATAATCCATCATATCATATCGAAATACCACCTAATCTACATAATATTATTTTCTATCCATACAATTTACGCTCATAATACAAAGAAAACTAATGCACGAGTAGGGGGAGCGGAACCGATACTCTCCGACGTGGCCCGAGCGCTTAACAGAAATGCAGGCTGTAGACGCGAGCGTTGATTGAAAAAAAGAGCGAGTCATCTGTTGAGGCCTAAAGACTTCGAATTTTGACCCTGTATCTCGAAAACAAAGGGTTTCGCAAAAAAATGTAAATAGCAAACTTATATTTTTTTTCTACGATTTAAATATTTCACCCTAATTTCCCTGTGAAGTATGTCATTTGAAAAATTTAAATTTGACCTTCTACCGGCTTTCTGCTACACTCCAGTAACCTGATTGTATAATAATGGATATTATACATTTCATTAGTTTAGCGTTGTTCCATATCATTTTCTTTGGTTCTAGTTTGTTAACGATTAAATATTCAGGGAGCCTCCGATTAAATCGGCACTATTGTTAACTTCTTTATTATTGAAAATACGGGGCCGTTGAAATAAAAGAGCTAGTAGTATTTTTTCCGCTGAATAACGTGGTATTAACAGAAAAAACAATTGAACACCGCGTTCTCGATTTATTTGAAAAAATGTACTTTTTCAAATGGGACACCGTGTACACTATCATTATTGTCGGTTGCCTACTCTTTTTTGATCATAAAAGGTTATTAAACATCTTCTCTTAAAACTGAAAATAACAGAGTATATGTCTTTTTTGATTTTTTGGAAACTGTCATGAAATTTGAAATTTTGACAAAATAATACATATCGGTTGCCATATTTGCTTTTGAACCTATTATCTCGTGCTTAACGTTTTTTATTTGTGAAGCTCATCTTGAAACAATTAAATAATTGAAACTTGTTACTTTGACGTTTTTAAATCAGTCGAGAAAAATACGCATAGCTCTGGTATTTTTGGTTTCAGGAGAAAATTCATAATTACCTTTAATGTTCAGAAAAAAGTGGCTAATCAATTATGATAAAAATATACACGGTGTCTCATTAAAAAAAACGTTTTGTGAATAAAATCAAGAACGCGTTTTTTAATTGTTTCTTTGTCAGAATAACGTTAATTCTCAGGAAAAAAACTACTAGTTCTCTAATTTGAACGACCTCGTAACTTCAATAATAAAGAAGTTAGCAATAGCGTCAACTAAATCGGAGGCACCCTGTATAACTTTATAATTATAATAGGTTCATGTACATCATGTTATATTCTAACCTCCTTATTATTCGTTTGTTAATATTTTATTTCTATTAGGTATTTTATTCAATAATTTCCATATGTTGAGAAATCTGCCAAGTTAGCAAGTTCATCAGAAGACTAGAACTGTACCAGTCATTGGCCAGGATGAAGAGGATTTAGCATTGTCACAATATGCGTACAGGGTGATTCATTTTCAGAGTCAGGGTGCCAGTTCTCGTAAACTATTCATCGTAGAGGCTTGCGGCAAAAAATGTTATCACTAAAACGGCCAAGAGAAAAACCTGGAAAATATTTTCAAGTTTCTGAAATGGTCGCTAGGGGGCGTAACAACCAACACCAAGTAGAAAAATATGATTTTTATGGAATTTTGTTGAATGAAAATATATCGATGAGCTCATTTTCGGATTTACTGACTATTTACCTACACTTTTTGTCCAAAACGTTTTTTTCTATCTATCATAATAAAGTGGTGGGGGAAGTTCAATTGTTTTATTAAACAAACGGAGATTTCTCCAGTTTCGCTTGACCGATTTAAACGAGCTTGGGCTCATATGAAAGAGCATCATCTGCACTTCAAAAAACTTTTTTGGTTTTGAATTTTTGACCTTCGCCGTCGCCGCTAGATGGCGTTAACTGAAATGGTAGCATGTTTTTGCGTTTTTTCCAAAAAAATCAAATGTAATGGTATATTCATTTTTATATATTTTAAAAGGGGATACATTTTCCTATTAAAAAACGGGAGAAATCTCCGTTTGTTTAATAAAACAATTGAACTTCCCCCACCACTTTATTATGATAGATAGAAAAAAACGTTTTGGACAAAAAGTGTAGGTAAATAGTCAGTAAATCCGAAAATGAGCTCATCGATATATTTTCATTCAACAAAATTCCATAAAAATCATATTTTTCTACTTGGTGTTGGTTGTTACGCCCCCTAGCGACCATTTCAGAAACTTGAAAATATTTTCTTGGTTTTTTTCTTGGCCGTTTTAGTATTAAAATTTTTTGCCGCAAGCCTCTACGATGAATAGTTTACGAGAACTGGCACCCTGACTCTGAAAATGAATCACCCTGTACATACTATATGGTTGTTTCGTAGATGTTTTTTTTGTTTCACCAAATCAGAGAAGCAACTTCGTTCAAGAGAATGGTGTCTGTCCCAACTGCCTAGACTCTAGGCCATGACCAATGTAACAAGTGTTTTAGCACTACAAAATGCAATACTTATAATCGACAACACTACTTTATATGGATGGACTATGGACTACCCTCTCAGAGACTAGAATACATAACATCATTTTATAATAAGACTATATTAGGATACTTCTTATGGAAGCAATTCTCCTGACTTTAGTAACAAAAGCCTGTTAGGTGGCGCAAAGCTGCACTTATATACAAAAATGAAAAAGCCCTCTGTTGACGATAATCGGCATTTCGTTCCTATAGATTTCTACAGATTTCTTTTTTAAGAAGGCGTGCATGATATAACGTCGAAAAAGAAAGCCGCAGAACAACATGATGGTACGTTATTCTTGGATTGAAACCATCAAACTGGTAACGGGTCGGCGCAAATTTTTCAGAATGCTCTTTATGCTATGATGCTATTCTCCGGAATATTTCATGGAATGCAATTTGCTGAAAATCACAAAATAACAAACCCTTTTAATTTTAATGGAAATTAAATGATTACAGGTAGGTACTAGCCCCTGTTTTGCATAAAATTTTTTCTTGGATCTAGGTACCTGATTGGAATAATAATATGTTTATTTTTGTATGTATCGAAAACTATTGAACTGAATTATGTTGATACAATCATTATTACTTACACTATTTACCAGATTTTGTTGGGTATTCCGCCACATCCCATCAAAAATTTCACACCAAATTACTTATCTGGATAATTAATAAATTGATAGTTTTGAAATTATTCACATTTTCAAATCACTTTATTGAAAAAAAATTGAATAACATGATATCACTTTTAGCTGTAGGACAATGTAGTATCAACCGATTTTTTTTTTAATCTAGAATCAATATCTGAAATGGAAAAAGGGGCATTCGACAGTAAGTCTTTTGTTTTTTTTTATGTAGAGCACGATGTCATGTCTATCGAATGAAGAGTTTGTCTGGAATTATTATGATCTGAATTAGAACAAGAAGTATTCCGTTTGAAAAACCTGAGTTTTTTCAAAAATACTATTTTTTTTATAATTTGTGGTTTGTAGTAGATTATTGTGAAAAATGATAATGATCATTTAAATTACCAGCATTTTTTATAGGAACATACCCTAAAAATTCATATTGTTTCACGTCCAATAGTCTCCGGGATACAAAGCGTCAAAGTAACTCTCTTAACTGTATATTTTTTTTCTTAAAATGCAAATATTTTCAGATCGTTGAGAGATGGCCATAGATGTCATTTGATAAACTTATCTCAATATTTGAACAGAGTTATTAATCACATTATACTTTATTTAAAATTAATAGTTTTCAAGTTATTTGCATTTTTTTTAATGGATTAATTTTAAAATGTAAATAACTTGAAAACTATCAATTTAAGGTAGTAGATAGGCAATGCGAGTTCTGCGGCAATTTCGACCATTTTTACATGTAAATCCTCATAAGAAAATCGCGACTCGGACTTATCAAAAAATCGACCACGTCGGGTGACATCGGAGATTATCGGGAAAGTTCGACTTGTGATATGTGTGAGGTGCAGATGTGGATATCAGTATGTTAGATGTCTTCAATTGTTGAGCTATGGAAGCTATTGATGAAATATGATACTTTTCGAGGTACTTCTGTCGGATAGGGAGGAATTTTGGCCGGTGTTCTTGAGTATTGATTGATTTATTTGCTGTTTGAGTACTGAAATCATTTTGGTGGTGTTTTGATGTTTTGTTTAGGATACCCGCAGCGATGTCATTATTATTTTGTAATATAATAGATTCAGGAAACGTAAGTTTCATATATGTTTTTAAATTATTAATTGTTGAGATGTACAGAAGTTATGTGAGATTATCGGAAAAGTTCGACTCGTGATATGTGTGGGGTCTTGGGTGGGGTTCGGAGGGGTAGGGGTGGGTTGTCGGGGAGTGGGGGATTGGGAGGTTGGGGGCTGGGGGTGTGGATGACGGATGCGGATATCAGTATGCCGGATGCCTTTGATTGTTGAGCTCAGTGACACATGCGCACCGCGATGTCGCGCGTCTGGGAAAAATTTTCAGCGTCTGATGGGATTCGATCCCATATCAATATGATTATGGGGACATTTCCAAAGTGTATATTACGAATTAAAAATAACAATGTTATGTGGTTAAACTAAGACGCTTCAACCATTTCGCCAGGAAGGTTATCGATTAACTATTGATTATGAGAAGTATAATTAGTACTTTATTTGATAGGAGAATTTTTGGGCTGGTGCAATGTTGAGATTTTTTTGTAGCGTTGACAGATTTATTTGCTGTTTGAGTACTAAAATCAGTTTGGTAGTCTTTTTATGTTTTGTTTAGGATACCCAGCGATGTCATTCATTTTGTAATATTATGGATTTTCGAATAGTAAGTTTCATATATATTTTTAGATTATCAATTATTGTGAGTACAGAAATAGCATCAGTTATCAGTATTGGTATGAATAAAGAAATTTCAAAATTATATTTAATAACGTTTAGATAGAATTAAAATATTTTCAAAAATTGTACATTTTATTTCAACACCTGAGTAGAGTTGACCAATAGATGAAATAGCTGATACTTACCTTATAAAATGCGCATCCAATCAAATAACAATTAAAATTTCGAATGGTATATATTTATTTATCCATCAAAAGATACACAATAGTATTATACACACATAAATCCTCAAAGAGGTAAATCACACTATTTACAATGTGTAGAGGATTGGTGCATACAAAGGATGTATAAATAGGACAATTACATGTATTTTCTACAAATTATCTACTCACATACAATATAAACAGAAAACTGATTTTATTATATCTAAAGGGAAAAAACAAAAACTTATCTGATAAAATAATCATTATACACAATATATTAACTCATTATAGAATAATGCCCATGAGGAAGAGTTAGGACAGAATCTTTCAGCAGATGTCTCTTATCATCATACGGACTCAAGACTATTTTTGTTTGCTTAATGGAATCTTAATCATGTTTGATTACATGAATTAAATTTTGATCAACTGCTTTCTCAATATTTGACTTCAAACATTCTTTATAATCATCAAAACTAATTTTATTTTCAATAACATTTTTTTTCACACCTTTAATTTTTTTGGTCACACCTTTTTGATTAATTTATATATATCATAATTTTATCTTTTTCTACCCCATCTTTTTCCATATTAGTTTTGTCCTGTTCTAATTCCTCACCAGTGTAAAATAGTTTTACTTCGTACATTTTTGATCTAAGCCCGATAAAGTCGGTCATAATCCGTCCATTATTTTCATCTTTCATCATACCCAAAACATTTTTATTCACTAAGGGAATATTATAAATATTATCTGAAGGATAATCAGAGGTGTCGAAGTATTTATCACAATCTTGTCTGATGACGTCATAGACATTGGAATCTGCTATTTCATAAATTAAAGAGTCAGTATCGGTGTAAAGCACAGTACATTTTTCAAAACGATTTTTCATGTAATCATAATGAAAGTTGTAAATAGTGGTCTTAGCCAAATCTAAAATACACATTCCGGCATATATCGGCTTATTGAAAAATACTTCAGATTTTGCCAACTCAATTATAACAAGATTCTCATTGATGACTGTGCTACTTTCAAACTCTGGTCTTGAAATTAAAGCCCCAGCTCCATATCGACCTTCCCATTTAGTAACAAGCTTAACAGAAGAGTGTTTTCTTACATTTTCCATAGTTTTTCCAAAAACAGCATTAATCATAAGTTTAAAGAGGTTTTTCTCAAAGTCATTTTTGGAAGCCTGTCTGAGACGAGTATTCAAATCAATATAGGATTTTAACCATGGAGACTGATTAAACGAAATTGCTCTATGGATTTTTGATTGTTTAACGTCCAAACGCAATACCTGTTTCAAGTTTCTGTAATGAATAATATATTTTTCTTTTTTGAAGAGTGTTGCCATTAGCTTGATATTTTTAGAACCTGGAGGTGTCTTTTGTTCAGGACAAGGGGGTAAATCTGAAAATAGATCGTGTAACTCATGAGGGATTTCCGAGTCTACCTCTAAAATAGAGCCTTTGTTAGAGGTATCATCAACATCTAAAACATTGAAAGAAGATATTTCAACATCAGTCAACCACTTGAATCCATTATAGGGCAGATGTTGAGACATCGCCCACCCATATTGATTGTTGATATCAAAATACATGAGATATGTTTCTTCTCTAGAAGGATCGTATGAGGGAATTTACCTATTATTGCATTCAGCATGCCTTTTAGAACACTGACTTAGACCTCCTCGTGTACCCCGTTCAATGAACATGACCATATCTAAATCAGTCAAAAGTTCAAGCCTAGGATGACCAGATTTAAAGAGTTGATACAGCATACATTGCCAAGAATAACCAGGGAGAGTAAACGAATGAGCGGGATCTAATCCATAAGTTTTATGAGCTGCTGATCTAAATTGCTCAAACACGTCAGCCAATAACAAAATATCAGTTTTCATGTAAAGTTCGAAATAATCACGCATTGTTCGACATGAGAATGTATTCCAGACTTTTTACGCATGTGTGTACTTACGATCTGAAATACATTTATCCTCCAATCTGCTATGAAATTCTGACTTGGTAGGTAATTGACACCCATTGATTTTAGACCAATCATCCATAAAGTCATATGGAAATATACCTTTACGAGTGAGCAATTTGAAATGCTCATCACTCAGATTCTTGAATTCGGACTCTTGAATGGGAAAATCTGAGAGATAAGATGCGGGTTTATCTAAACTGGAAGCCATAAAACGAAAACTATCCAAAAATCTGAACTGAATACGACTTTCAGGGATATGCTTTGAAAAGAAGATATATTTCTCTTTGTTCACAGGAAGAACATCGATTAGCCCATCCACTTCAGCTAAAGCTTTGATAAGCAAATGTCCATCATATGAACTGTGACAATGGAATGAAACAGGAATAATGTGGCTATCCTGGAAATTCAAATTACATTTTTCATGTGCAGGTCCTCTATATATACCAGTTAAGTGACAATGATCACGAACCCTTTTATCTTCCGCTTGGAAAACCTTTTTACATACATGACAACAAATCGCCTTGAAAAATTGCTTAGCTTGTTCCAATGTTAGCTTCTCCATTGGAAGAGGACATTGAAAGACTGTCATCACATTTTCAGCAAAGTCAAAAAGTTCCTTTACAAACCATTGAATACAATCCTCTCCTGTATAAGACTTATAAAACGATAATGAATCATCATAAGAACATTTTAACATAATATCCAATGCTAAATGGAACATGAGATTGATATTTTTGACTATTTTTCGTTCCATCATCTTTAACAGGAGTCAAAAGACACTCAGAATCAGCATATATAACAAAAGGTGCTTTTGTTTTGGAAGAAAAGTTAGTACACTCAACAAACCTTCGATTTTTCTCAGGAAGCTTTGGAAGAGGACCATTATTCAGATTTTTGCAGTCTTGCACATGATTTTCCAGTTTTCCAACATCATTAAAGTAATGAAGACAACGATCACAAATATTCTTAGCACCATTGTTTTTACTCCGCTGCATTGAAACAAGACGAGATAAATTTTTTATCCAAACAAAATGATTTTTAGTTGGAAGAATCACCCCCTCTTCACCACTTTGATAATTGTCTTGTACCATTAGAAGATTAATATGGTACTCAACTCTATTTTTGGTGATATAGGCAGGTACAACCTTGGAAGACTAACCCGATTTTTCCAGTTTATAAACGTTCACAGAGATATCATTTTGCCTCTCAAATCGAGTAACCTGCGATAATGTCATGGGAAACTTAATTCCATTCAAATATAAAACAGTCTGAGGATGAGGATAAGAAGATGTCCTTTTTGAAAAGTCATGATCAACAGGAAACAATAATTATCATAACACATAAATATCGGAATTTTGAATATTAACACAAGCTTTTTCACTTTTTATTCGCTGGGGTAGATCAATATATGAACCAGCTTTGATCGGAATAAACTTATTCATAATAATGGTTAAATTTAATATTTTAGATAAGGCCCAACAACTCTCTTTTTCCTGAAACTCCTCTAATTCACTGAGCAGAGGGATTTTTATATTTTCATCGAACCATGTATCTAGATCAGAATCCTTATATAAGGGGGCATTTTGAGTATTTAAATATTTATTTTCCGTCAAGGTTATATTCGCTTTATTAACAATGAATTCACCACAAAATACCGTGTAAACTTTGACAGCATGATTATTTTTCAAAATATTTTGAACTCTTCTTTTAAATATAACCTTACAATCCAATAAATATTCAATGATGTCTTTATGGCAAAAATTAATCAAGACACCTGTTCGAACTCTAGATTCAAAAGCTGTACTCAAATCTTCCCATTTTACAAGGTGACATGCCGTTTCTTTTTTATTGATACCAGACCCCTTTTTTGAAGTATTTTGAACGGTTGTCTCAAACTTTTGACATTAAACATTGCTGCTTGTAAATGTTCTTTTTCGCCTATTGATTGAGCAGTTTTCAAAGCTTTGTTATTCTTTCTAACTACTCGAACACATTCAATCAAGCCTTCTCGAAGAAGTTCTTCGGAAGACTTGACTCGAAATATTCCAAGTTGTGCAGCAATATGCTTAATTGCATTCGCAATTGCAGACATAATTCACAATAACTTATACGATTAAGAAAAAAAAAAACAGCAAAACACGTCCGAACACTTCAAGAGACAATCTATGAAAAAAACTCACCCTCAATATGATTTTTTTATTATAACTTTACTCAAAAATTGTCACTAAGAAGAATAGCAGAACACGTCTGAACACTTCAAGAGACAATCTAAGACTGATGGAAGTAACTCAACCTCAATATGATTTTTTTAAAATAATGTTACTCTAAAATTGTCACTAAATAGAATAGCAGAACACGTCCGAACACCTCAAGAGACAATCTAAGACTATTTTATATAGCTCACCCCAATATGATTTTTAAAATAACGATACTCTAAAACTGTCACTAAGAAGAATAGCAGAACACGTCTAAACACTTCAAGAGACAATCTAAGACTGATGTAAATAGCTCACTTTCAATATAATGAAAAAAAAAGACAATGATTTGAAATGTTGCTAAGAAGCGGAACACGTCTGAACACTTCAAGAAACAATCCAATACTAATATTCTAACTCACCCAAATCTAACTTGAAGAAGACTTTGCTGATGCAGATATTCTCTGCTGTTGGACTGCAGGTGTGTTGGACACGTGTTGAAGTCCTCTTTTTTGATAATCCTTTGTGATTCAGGTGTTCTCTGCTGTAGGACTACAGCAGTGCTGGACACCTCTTGAAGTTCCTCTTTTTCCTTTCACTATTGCAAAATTGCCAATTCCAAATTGAATATTTGGGGATCCTATGAAGAATATATTATTTCATTTTCTGCGATATAATTTTGGGCGACTCTACGTACCTTCAATCTCAAGGATTTGCTAATAATTCAAGCAGTCTTCAAATGTAGGCATCCAATTATTGCAATTCAACATCAGTGAAGTGGTCAGGTAATCGTTGATGAGTAACTGAGTAACAGAAAAAATAGCTTTTCTTGCACAAACAACAATTCTCTTACAAAACACAACCCCAAAACCCTCAATATATATTTTTGATTATAATAAGCTCGGATTATACAGCATTTTTCATATTGAAATATTAAAAATAATCAATTTCATATCCAATCGATGTTTTCAAGAATTAAATCAAACTAAAATTATTATAACATCATCTGTAGACTCTACTAGGCAGGTACCTAATTTTGATGAAATATCCCCTTTCCAATTTATCACAATAAACAAGGAATTAGTAGGGTTTGTTTTTAAATTTAAAAATATTATAAAAAAGTGTTTTTACGCTATTAAACATATTATTTTTCTAGATAATCAAGATTTAATTATTGATAATTAATATTGTTCAAAGTAACCATTAGTTATTATTTATTATCACACAAGATTTATTGATCAAAATAATATTATGTAAGTGTAATGATAAAGTGAGCAATTATTTTGGTAAAAACATTGTAAGAGAATATGTTGATTGAAAAAAAAAATTACATAAATGAATAGATGACTCACCTTATATGTAAAAATAAATCTCTCTTCTATTCAACTTGTGCACTCTTTCGATGAACAGCTTATGGACACCATGCACAGCCGTGAGGGGAATTCCTTATCAATCAATTTGAACTTATTAATAGATTTGCAAACTGTTTTCACTAAAAATAATATACATTGAAAAATGGACCAAATTTAACGTATGAGAATGTGGTTTACCTTATCAACTTCAAATGTGTTATTGAATATACGTAGAGAATTGCGAAGATGCTTTAAGAAATCAAACCATGTATCGAGTTCAACTATTTATAAAGAACTGAACTGACTTCTTTTTTCTTGATCTAATCAACCGAACTAGACTTGGGAGGGTGGGAAAGTCTAAACGAAACCCATAAATGTACAGGTCTCACGTCCCACAACTATGAATATGTCAACAGAGGGATAGTTATAGAGACCACTTAGATCTCTATACCATTAACTATCAACTAATAAAACGGCGTCTAGACAACTAGACGAAGATTGTTCTACATCACATAGTTCATGTATACAAATTGATCATATTTTTTTTTTGTCAGCATGAAGCGTTCAATCTTTTTATTACATACTTATAAAATTCACATTTTCAACTCATTTTATCTTAACCAATTGAAATATTATTTAGCATGTTAGTAGTACATAATTCACTTGAAGATATCTATACATGGCGCTATATTATAGAGACGTGCTGCTATAATTATTGCATTGAAAAGGTGTACATCGCACAGTTGATAATATTTTTTTCCAACTGACACATGTTTGTATATGAAAGTGTTTAATATACATGAAGGTGAATTATTTCTAGCAAGTAAATCATTTTTCAGAGGGTCAACTAAATATAGGAAAAAATCCTAAGGAGAAGTCATATATTTGGATGTTTTTTGTGATTGATGAATAATTATATGATAGTTCTACACTTCCATCTTCGTCAGAATTACTCATCATCACTTTGTCATTCTTTGTGAGGAGATATGGGATTTTGAGGTTTCAGGATGGATGTGTGGATGATGTTGCCGGCTTATTGTGAGAGTGTGTGTGTGTGTGTGTGTGTGTGAGTGTGTGTGTGTGAGTGTGCGTTGGTGTGTGTGTTCGTTGAATAATTAGTTTTCGCCACACTTCTGGCTGATTACAATTTCAAGAAATCTAAAACAATATACCCCGTAGCGTTAAATTCCGGGAAATATGAATTTTGTTAATATTTCTGGAAATTTCAGAAATACATGGAGACATTGAAAATGAACGTTGAAACAAAAATATCGAATCAAAAAATATATGTATCGAATTGTTAGAAACAAATTGAAGAATTCTTGAAAGATTTGAGAAATAATGCCAGCCATTTTCATTGAATGTAGGTATGTAATTCAATGAACTAAACATTCACATGCTTAGCAAAACTTGATTTTGTGTGAAAAAATCATTATTATACAGGGTGTCACAGAAATAATGAGACATGCGGTGACAGCAGATTCCTCACACAAAAATATTGCGATCGCACTTAACTTTTCTATCCAGAATGTTGATATAAATAGAGATACAGGATATCAAAGTTGAATTTTCATTTTTGATCTATTTGAATAACTTTCGAAATAATCAAGTAATATCGATGAAATTTGGTATATGGGGGTTGTTTGATATGCAAAATTCAAATCTGAGCACGGAATTGCTCTTATTTGTAAGGAGCACCACTAACACAACCTTTCACTCATTCAAATGATCATAAGTTTTTTGTACGCACCCGTATATTTTTATATCTCTATAGATAACGCCGCTAGCTTATGGGTCAACATATACAGAATGACCCTCTACATTCACTGTGTCTACGGATTGGGTTTCGGTAAGGTTAAATGACAAACATTTCCCAAGTTAGATTCTGGGAATCGCTCCTGCCTCTAGAACTAAGATGTTGGGAAAATTAGCGAAATCAATTGATTGATTGATATACAGGGCGGTTTGGAATTATTGATTTAGTGAAAATTGACAAGAGTGAAGTACCTTTGTTTTGAAAGATATCAGAAAAGTTTATTGGGAGAAATGGTTTAGAATTAAAAGCTCAAGCATACTCCCAATTTTCAGATAAATCAACCCACTATGATCTTAACAGTATATTTTATCGTCATCGAAGATGACTGATTTTGAAATACTAGCTTAAGCTTTTAATTCTAAACAACTTTTCTCAATAAATTGATTTTGTTCATTCTCTCAACAACTTAGTTTAAGACCGAACAGAAGCTATTCCCAGAATATCAAAATCTAACTCGGAAACTTGTTGTCATTTAGACATACCTCACCAAAACCCAATCCGTGGACACACTGTAAATTATAATCAGAAAATATTTTATGAGTATATTCTACTTTATTCATTTGCAGAACTGTCCACGTGATTTTGTTAAATCGGGCATCATGTAATCTAATTTATCGAACTATCATTACTTAAGAGAAGAAAAACTATAGACAAAACTTGGAACTTGGTCATCAAATATTATTATTTTGAAGTCTACAACAACGCTCTTGATGGGCATTGGAGGGATATGTATGAACCATTTTATCATTCTTATTATCAAATATTGAATATCATTTAAAATTATGTACTCGGAAAACGAAAAGAATATACAAATCTTTCGTATCCTTTATATTCCGCGCTACACATAATAATAGTATGATATTGAAATGACAAACACATCCTTAGATTGATATTGTTGTTCATAAATCGAACCATAGTACACGTGGTTAGTAGCCGCTTCAGAAAAAAACTATATTTAAGTCTAGTCTAACTACGCATTTTTTTATTTTATATCATCAAATTTTAAAGTGTTGTGATGTCTTGTACGTGCTTTGTTCAATGTTTTTTAAAACCTGTACCCGCCTTTGATCAATTGACCATACCAATAAAACTAATTTTTGAACCATAACGGACCATTATGTCTGACCGACAAACACCTTTGAAAAAGGGGCTCAGAAGCTATTCATAATCTTGATGTTGAATATCACCTGCACATTACACTGACTATTGGGGCACTGAAGATGGCGTATTAGCCGAAAGCGCTTTGCCAGTTATTACTAAATAAACTTGCTCAGAGTACTTCAACTTCTTTTCTTCCTGCTATTCTGAGATGAGCAACACAGCCATTCCTTCATATTCAATGAAAAAGGGCAGAATTGGAAAATAGTTACTAATTTTAAAGACTTGAAATTAAAATGTTTGAATTATCAAGATTCCTGTCTTTGCTCGAAATTGTCAAAGGTTAGCATAAATTACACTAAGCTGCCCTTTTTCATTGAATTCACAAGCTCAAAGTCACATAAAGGTCATCCATATAAACAACCAATTTCTTGAATTGGCACTCTTAAGGTGATTTTTTGGCATTCTTGACACATTCCTGTATAGATGAGCAATACGTTTCTGGGCTCACTTTGTCTAAAACTCATTCTTTCATATATAGCAGTCCAACCATGTAGCATTAGATTTTCACTGGTATTTTCAATTTTCCTTGCATGAAAGTGATTGTAACTTTGATCAAACTACATTAGCAGTAAGTACTCTGTACAATTGTTGTCTGTAATGATTTTCAAAGGTTGTCTCATATTCTTAGCCCTGAAGAAAAAAATGAATATTTTCGAAAGCAACCAACATTTAACTACTTCGATAATCTAACTAGTCGGTCAAGACTACCCTCCTTCTTCTTTTTTTATAATGATATCTTTACTGGACTTCCATATAAATGTATTTTTTCACTCTCTCGAGCTTGCAATCCCTTCATGTGAGGATTTTTCAAAAACTACAAATCTTGCAATTCCATTCTACATGAGTTTCTCAATGCACAAACATAAGCGAACTGGAATGTCTTATGGTAGAGTCACAAGCAGTGCACGCCCAGTCTAACGATCGCTCGCATCCGGATGGCGAATTGCTCTTATTTGTAAGGAGCACCACTAACACAACCTTTCACTCATTCAAATGATCATAAGTTTTTTGTACGCACCCGTATATTTCTTTGAAATTGAAAAACTGATTTCTCCACCACATTTACATGAAAAGGTAAACTTTGTAGAAGTGACTACGAGCAACCTTTTTCAAGATATTTGAACTTGAAGTGATCCATGCAATGAGGTTTCAAATGGAAAATTTTGAAAATAATCATAGGGGGCTTTGAAAACGGTTTTATCATGGTAATTTTGACATTAGCTTGATTGCTTAATTTTTTTTTTTATAAAAAAAATGAGATCTAATTTTATATTTTTTTACCAAAAAAAATTTGTTTGAAAAATCTTTTCCATTTTTTTCTAGTTTTTTTTATAAGAAACATTGAACATCAAGACACTTATTGTCATCATAACCTTGATAACGGCATTTTCGATGCCCCTTATGTTTAAATTTTACATTCGAAACCGCACTGCTGGATTACAGTGCAAATATCTTGCTACTCCACTTTTACAAAGATTCACGTGAAAATGATGGAAAAATCATTTTTTCAATTAATAAAAAATGTTCGAGTGTGTACAAAAAAGTTATGACTATTTGAATACGTGGAAAGATGTGTAAGTGGCGCCTCCCACATGTAAAAGCCATACCAAGGCGAGATATGAATTTTGCATGCCCCATATATCAAATTTTATCAAAATAACTTGATTTTTTTTATTATTATTCAAATAAATCAAAAATTAAAATTCAACTTTGACAGTTCATATCAACTTTCGGAATAGATAAGTTCGGGGCGATCGCAATATTTTTGTGTGACGAATCTGCTGTTCCATTCTTTGTGGGACCCCAAAATCATTTTTAAAAGAACTAACCATTTTCTGTCATTCTGACACGTTCATCATTCGATGACATTATGATCTCACTTCCGCTGAGTGCAATAAACCAAATTCAAATAATCAAAATCAATGGAGGTTGAACGATCATAGCGGCGCCGACGTCTCTTCGCATTTTTCTGATGCTTTTCTACCTCAGAAAGTCGACTTTCTATTCTCCGTATAAAAGGGTGAATATTTTCATCATTCCCGGAAATGTCCAATATTTATTTCAATTAGCGATTGAAGATTTCCTCTTACAATTCTGCCTTGCATTTATTTTACAGTGGTTAAAAGTAGTTGTAGACGCAGAGGTATTTTATTTATAGAATGATATTATTTAATAATATGTACAGGGTCATTCCGTATATTATATTGACCCATATGCTAGCGGCGTTATCTATAGAGATATGAAAATTTTGTAAATTTGAAAGTTTTAGACATTCATCTGAAATTTCAAAAAAAAAACAAAAGACTATCGAATTGTCACTATTTTTCCAAAAGTAGCATTTTTTTCAATGGAACCCCCTATATACTCTGAAAGAGCTCATTTTCCTGATTTCACAAATATATACTTTGATAACTTTCTGATGAGTCGTTCAGGAGATATTTAAGTTTAATATGTGTGAAAATTGGTATTGAGATCCCGGTTGCCATGGATAAAGTTGCACTAATTTATTAATTCGTAAATATTTGGAATAAGATTTAGATGATGAAGTTATTTTACCTCCATTTCTATTTATTCGATGTATATAGTCACGATTCTATCATTTTTCCATAGCAACAGTCATGCGAATTTTAATTTTTGAAAATATTTAAACTTGAATATCTCCTGAACGATCCATCAGAAAGGTGTCAAACTATAATATATTCTTGAAATCAGGAAAATAAGCTCTTTCATAATATATGATAATATACCTTGAAAAAAATGCCACTTGTGGAAAAATATTGACATTCCAATTTTCTTTTGTTTTTAATGATAAGATTTTTGAAAATTTCAGATGAATATCTGAAACTTTCATATTCACAAAATTTTTATATCTCTATAGATAACGCCGCTAGCTTATGGGTCAACATATACAGAATGACCCTCTACATTCACTGTGTCTACGGATTGGGTTTCGGTAAGGTTAAATGACAAACATTTCCCAAGTTAGATTCTGGGAATCGCTCCTGCCTCTAGAACTAAGATGTTGGGAAAATTAGCGAAATCAATTGATTGATTGATATACAGGGCGGTTTGGAATTATTGATTTAGTGAAAATTGACAAGAGTGAAGTACCTTTGTTTTGAAAGATATCAGAAAAGTTTATTGGGAGAGATGGTTTAGAATTAAAAGCTCAAGCATACTCCCAATTTTCAGATAAATCAACCCACTATGATCTTAACAGTATATTTTATCGTCATCGAAGATGACTGATTTTGAAATACTAGCTTAAGCTTTTAATTCTAAACAACTTTTCTCAATAAATTGATTTTGTTCATTCTCTCAACAACTTAGTTTAAGACCGAACAGAAGCTATTCCCAGAATATCAAAATCTAACTCGGAAACTTGTTGTCATTTAGACATACCTCACCAAAACCCAATCCGTGGACACACTGTAAATTATAATCAGAAAATATTTTATGAGTATATTCTACTTTATTCATTTGCAGAACTGTCCACGTGATTTTGTTAAATCGGGCATCATGTAATCTAATTTATCGAACTATCATTACTTAAGAGAAGAAAAACTATAGACAAAACTTGGAACTTGGTCATCAAATATTATTATTTTGAAGTCTACAACAACGCTCTTGATGGGCATTGGAGGGATATGTATGAACCATTTTATCATTCTTATTATCAAATATTGAATATCATTTAAAATTATGTACTCGGAAAACGAAAAGAATATACAAATCTTTCGTATCCTTTATATTCCGCGCTACACATAATAATAGTATGATATTGAAATGACAAACACATCCTTAGATTGATATTGTTGTTCATAAATCGAACCATAGTACACGTGGTTAGTAGCCGCTTCAGAAAAAAACTATATTTAGGTGGAATAAGTTCACCACCGGTATCTTTGGATGTTTTTCTTGCTCTCGAAAGAAATAGTCAATTTTAGTTGAGAAATTTTGTTGCAAACATTTTGCAAGAAAAACATTATTTATGGTAATTCTCAATTAAAAAATTGTAAAATTTAAAATCTCTTTTTTCAAATTCCCTATTCCAATTCCGATAGTATGATGGTCACATATTGGAAATACGGATCGTAAGAGTGACGTGAGATAGGCAAGAATTTTGAGAAAGCTAGTGCAAAATTTCAAACTCATATACCTACCTAAAGTAGGTGTTTCAAAATGTTTGTAGAAAAAAATCCTTTTCAATATCGGTTACTATGAACAATAACAACAATCTACCAGAATTCAAACAAAATCGGTGACGTGAATTGTTTTCACCTGGCATACTTGAGAATACTTTCCCATACAAATCCAAAAAGCTATAATTTACATCTTCATAGCAGTTCAAAAACAAAATCACCACACATCATCACAAATAGAGATTCAAATACCAAACAATTATCAAATAGATTAGTTGCTATTTGATAATTGCTTGGTATTTGAATCCCTATTTGCTTTTGTTGGCACTGGTGATCCATGTTATAATTGATTTTATCGTTTCCAGGCCTTGATTAAGATTCGTTCGAGATCGTTGAAACTGATTTGCAATGCGTTTTCCTGTGGTGTTGAAGGTGGAAAGGACACGTATCATGAATTGCGTCTGATGATTTGTTACTTTGGACAGCACATCCTGGTTTTTAGTCAGTGACTCAATGTCTTCGTGAACTTCATCATTGACACAATACTGATGTTAATAGACGAAAGTATGCAACATTTGATTTGTTATCCCCGGTATACATCAACAAGATCGTATTCTTTCAAATCAAGGGTATAACCATATTTGATTTGATCCGAGCAATGGATCATACTGTAGCCTAGACGTCACAAGCCAGTACAATGCTGTCGACTACAATAACCATCAGTTCCATCAACTGACTGAATTTGAATTTGGTCAGTGCATCATTCTCCTCCTGTGTGTCTTCTTCTGATCTCCAAGCGCTGTAAGAAACCTGGAGACGAGCCCAAGCTGCATCATTGACGAGTTGTTCCAACGTCCAGTGAGAAAACAGTGCAGCTTTCAAAAACACAGTGTCGGGACCATAGTATGGTAAACAAGTATAAAGGTACTGCTAAATCATGGCTATTTATCACAAATTTGTCTGCACATATAGCAGTGATCTGCAGTGGAGTACTGGAAGACGTGAACATACAAACAGCTGGAATCATCCAAACAACATAAGACTGTATCTACAAATCTAAGCAAGTCGCATCAACATCAAAAAGGGGTGATAACATCAGTGATAGTCAGCTTCTCAAAAGCCGTGCCCTTGATCATCAAGGATACAGTAAGGATCATCCCTAACATCAATGCACCAATTGAACCTATGATAGGTCTAGCTATAGACAGAGATAGTCTTCAGGATGGACATCCAGAAAAAACTTCACACATCTACATGACGCAGCATCCAGCAGCATGCTAGCATGGCTAGCAGCAATAACCACTTTAATTATTATTATAGGTATTGTTTTAACAGGCTGTTATGCAACCAAGATGCTAATGCCACATGTCTGCAGACCAGGCCCTCCTCCAACAGAGCACTGAGATATGAGATTGACTCCAGCCACGACGCGATGGAGCTGCAGTCCCTACTGTCCTCCATCCTTGGGAGGGCCAGGAAGTATAATGATGGATATTAAACATATCATTAGCTTAGCATTGTATTTATTCCTCAGGTTTTAGTTTGTACACGATCAAATACATATATTACAGTTGGTCCGCGGATGCGCTTAACAAGAGGACAGATGGAGCAAAAATTGAAAGATACGAAAAAAGTCATTCCTCATAAAAAGTCTGCATAACGAAAAAATAGGAGTTTAAGTTACGCCCACGCGTAGCTTAAAACGTAGTTTCTTTCTGAACCTTGCCTAGGACCGAATACCCAAGATTTAACTACTTGGATAATCTAACCCTCCTTCTTCTTTAAAAAGATGAAACACACTTTTGACATATTTCTTACATGATTTACAATAAAAAATTCGGCCCTCATAGAAAATATTGTAACTTCCGATTTCCAATGCCCAGAGACCTAGTTCTATCATTTTATAAACATCTCATGCGATTGTACGCCAAAAAAAAATTAAACATTTTTGCCTCTTTTTCAGTGCACTAAATAGGTTTATGTATGTAGGTACAGTCCGTTTCACGAGGGTTCATACTCACGTCATCGATGACGTCATTATACTTGAGAAAAAAAACGTATGTCGTAGCTAATTCATATAATTTCAAAAGCGTTCAAGTTTTGTATTGAGGCCAAACAAGTATGTTTCAAAACGCTCTCCAGAACACGTTTAGGATTGTTCTCTATCTAGATCTGGGATTCAGGCTGATCATCCATTGATGAAAAACACACAATTGTGGCGATTGTGATCTATTCAGTTTCACAATCAATGGACCTTTCCCGATAAACCCCAAAAGGATCAGCTTCCCAGCATTTTTCTTTTTTTTATAATATCGAAGTAGTTAAATCTTGGGTATTTGGTCCTAGGCTAGGTTCAGAAAGAAACTACGTTTTAAGCTACGCCAAGCTTTCGAAAATATTTATTTTCTTCTTCAGGGCTAAAAATATGAAACAACCTTTGAAAATCATTACAAACAACAATTGTACAGAGTACTTACTGCTAATGTAGTTTGGTCAAAGTTACAATCACTTTCATTCCAGGAAAATTGGAAATACTAGTGAAAATTCCATGCTACATGGTTGGATTGCCATATATGAAAGAATGAATTTTAGACAAAGTGAGCCCAGAAACGTATTGCTTATCTATACAGAAATGTGTCAAGAAATTACCTTAAGAGTGCCAATTCAAGAAATTGGTTGTTTATATGAATGACCTTCATGTGACTTTGAGCTTGTGAATTCAATGAAAAAGCAGGAAGGAAAGAAGTTGAAGTACTCTGAGCAAGTTTATTTAGTAATAACTGGCAAAGCGCTTTCGGCTAATACGCCATCTTCAGTGCCCCAATAGTCAGTGTAATGTGCAGGTGATATTCAACATCAAGATTATGAATAGCTTCTGAGCCCCTTTTTCAAAGGTGTTTGTCGGTCAGACATAATGGTCCGTTATGGTTCAAAAATTTGTTTTATTGGTATGGTCAATTGATCAAAGGCGGGTACAGGTTTTAAAAAACATTAAACAAAGCACGTACAAGACATCACAACACTTCAAAATTTGATGACTAGTCTAAACTACGCATTTTTTTATTTTATATCATCAAATTTTAAAGTGTTGTGATGTCTTGTACGTGCTTTGTTCAATGTTTTTTAAAACCTGTACCCGCCTTTGATCAATTGACCATACCAATAAAACTAATTTTTGAACCATAACGGACCATTATGTCTGACCGACAAACACCTTTGAAAAAGGGGCTCAGAAGCTATTCATAATCTTGATGTTGAATATCACCTGCACATTACACTGACTATTGGGGCACTGAAGATGGCGTATTAGCCGAAAGCGCTTTGCCAGTTATTACTAAATAAACTTGCTCAGAGTACTTCAACTTCTTTTCTTCCTGCTATTCTGAGATGAGCAACACAGCCATTCCTTCATATTCAATGAAAAAGGGCAGAATTGGAAAATAGTTACTAATTTTAAAGACTTGAAATTAAAATGTTTGAATTATCAAGATTCCTGTCTTTGCTCGAAATTGTCAAAGGTTAGCATAAATTACACTAAGCTGCCCTTTTTCATTGAATTCACAAGCTCAAAGTCACATAAAGGTCATCCATATAAACAACCAATTTCTTGAATTGGCACTCTTAAGGTGATTTTTTGGCATTCTTGACACATTCCTGTATAGATGAGCAATACGTTTCTGGGCTCACTTTGTCTAAAACTCATTCTTTCATATATAGCAGTCCAACCATGTAGCATTAGATTTTCACTGGTATTTTCAATTTTCCTTGCATGAAAGTGATTGTAACTTTGATCAAACTACATTAGCAGTAAGTACTCTGTACAATTGTTGTCTGTAATGATTTTCAAAGGTTGTCTCATATTCTTAGCCCTGAAGAAAAAAATGAATATTTTCGAAAGCAACCAACATTTAACTACTTCGATAATCTAACTAGTCGGTCAAGACTACCCTCCTTCTTCTTTTTTTATAATGATATCTTTACTGGACTTCCATATAAATGTATTTTTTCACTCTCTCGAGCTTGCAATCCCTTCATGTGAGGATTTTTCAAAAACTACAAATCTTGCAATTCCATTCTACATGAGTTTCTCAATGCACAAACATAAGCGAACTGAAATGTCTTATGGTAGAGTCACAAGCAGTGCACGCCCAGTCTAACGATCGCTCGCATCCGGATGGCGGATGATGGGGTGTTTTCACTTCTTTTGGTCACACAAACATTGACAAGGTTTTTTATATTATTTAATTTTCGACAACTGGTCGTACAAAATTGGAGACAATGACAATTTCTAATATCACAATGACATTCGGCATCAGGTACAACTGGTACCAGGGTTTGACGTGAACATGCCGCCCCCTTTGAAGGCATATGCCCTTCAATATAAACATATCAAAACGAACACACGAAAATAAAACAGTCAATCAATGTCCAATGCAACGAAATAAAGTCCATTAATAGTGCAAATTGCTGAAAATGTCTTTTTGAATTGCATTAAATGTCCGTTCCATTGCCTTGGTTACGTTTCAAAGTCAATCGGTAGAACGCACACACGTCCAGCTGCTCGCTTGAATACTCCAGAAGATGTTTTGACACTGACTACTCGTACCACTCCGTCGGCTCCAGGGTGCACATCGACTAAACGGCCCATTGGCCAATTCAACGCAGATGTGTCTTCCTGGCATAACACCACTAACATGCCAATCTTCAGCTGCCTTGACGGAACACGCCACTTGGTTCTTTGCTGCAGTGTTGACAGATATTCACTGGTCCATCTTCTCCAAAAATGTTGAACCATTTGTTGTAACTGTAAATACTTCGACAGTCGACCAGCTTTTATATCCTTGACATCCTCTTGTGGTACAGCAGTGAGAGCATCGCCAATTAAAAAGTGTCCAGGAGTTAAAGGAAAGATATCGGAAGGATCGTCTGACATTGACGATAAAGGACGAGAATTCATGACGCTTTCCACCTGCGTAAGCACTGTGTACATGTCCTCGTATGTCAAACTAGAATTACCTAATATTCGAACAAGGTGATACTTCGCACTTTTGACGGCCGATTCCCAAATACCGCCAAAATGCGGTGACCTAGCAGGGGAGAATTTCCACTCAATGCTGCTCTGATTCAAAAAATTGGAAACGATATTTTCATTTTGAATATCATTTACAATTTTCTTGATTTCATTATTGGCCCCAACAAAATTTGTGGCATTGTCTGACCATATGGTTTTACACAACCCTCGTCGGGCTACAAATCTTTTAAGGCTATTTAAAAATGCCTCAGTTGAGAGGTCCCCTACTAACTCGAAATGTACTGCCTTTGACCAAAGGCAAATGAAAATACACAAATAGCATTTTACGAGTCTCCTATTTTTCAACCTACCATCCTTTACCATGAATGGACCAGCAATCTAGGCCTGTATTTAAAAATGGTCGACAGGGTGTGAGGCGCTCAGAAAGCAAATCTCCCATGAGCGGATCTGAGGTCCATGGACTATTTTTAAAACAAATAACACACGATCGGGTTATTTTTCTTACATTACTTTTGCCTTTCAATGGCCAATACTTTCGTCTTACCGCAGATAGCGTGGCTGACGGACCAGCATGCAAATGTCTAATGTGTTCATAAGAAATAATTAGGTTGGTGAACGGATGATCATAGGGCAAAACAATAGGGAATTTTTTATTGAAATTTAAAGTAGATTTATTAATTCTACCTCCGACACGAATCATGTTTTCTTGATCCAAGAAAGGATTCAATGATAAAAGCTTGCTCTTAGCACCAAGAGATTTTTTAGATTTCAGTCGATCTAAATCAGACGAGAATGAAATAACTTGGAATATTTTTATTAAAACATTCAATGAATAATTTAATTCTGAAATGGTAAGATTTGACACATTTCTGAGGACGCTTGTTTTCTGTGAATTTTGTCGAAATCTTATGCAAAATGTAACTACTCGATGCAGTTTAGTTAACGAAGAATATCTTGTGAACAAATTATCACAATCAGGAATCACCAAAAGTGACAATTCTTTGTTTGGTTTCAATTCAGGTATGTCTGTTTGTATATTTATTTTACTAACTGGCCACTTTTCTTCATCCTTGCTTAACCAGGACGGTCCTGACCACAACATGTTACAATTTAACAATTGATCAGGCTCCACACCCCGAGATATCAGATCTGCGGGATTGTCTTGTGACCTAACATGTCTCCAAGACTCTGCCTTAGTTAAACGCTGGATCTCAGCAACCCTGTTTGCCACGAATACCTTTAGTATAGTAGACTCCGAGGCTACCCACCCTAGCACTACGCTAGAGTCACACCAAAAAATTGATTGCTCAATCAAAATACTTAAGGCCTTCCGAATTTTAGATGTTAGTTCTGTGAGCAATACCGCTCCGCATAGTTCGAGACGAGGTAAAGAAATTACCTTTAGAGGTGCCACTCGTGATTTCGCACAAATTAGTCTACACGAAATATTACCTAAGGTATCAATTCCTCGCAAATACGAACAACAGCCATAGGACGATTGAGATGCGTCACTAAAACCATGACATTGAAAACTTATAGAATTTTTTAGCATGATTTGTCTGGGCACTTTCAATTCATACAACCTTGAAATTTGATTTCGAAACTTTACGAATTCCGATCTGCCATAATTTTTGTAGCATCATTTTTGTCTTTATGACCGCAGGACCTACCAGCCCTAAAGGATCGAACATTTGCGCAATAGTGGATAAAATAATCCTTTTTGTCACGCGGTTCTCGTCAATATTAAAATAAATCGTAAAACGGAAAACATCTTCATTCGAATTCCAAATTAATCCCAACGTTTTAACACAAACATTGTCCGTTATTACGTATTGTGCCACGTTGTTCGATAAATCGATGTCATTTTCGATTATTTTTTTGTCATTCGAAACCCACTTGCGTAACGTTAAACCTCCCGAACTTAATATTTGTCTTATTTCTGTTTTAAATTTGATAGCATTTTCAATGGTCTCCGCACCCGTTATCAAATCGTCGACATAAAAGTCCTTACTTATTATCCTACTCGCAACTGGATATTTTTCTCTATGATCCAAGGCCAATTGAAATAAAACTCTTATCGCCAAAAACGAGGCAGGAGAAGTTCCATAACTTAGTGTATTCAATCTATAATGCTCCATTTCCTTATTAGGATCACTACGCCATAAAATGCGCTGCAAATCTCGCTGCGTCTCCTCTACCAACACCTGTCGATACATTTTTTCAGCATCGGCGATAATCACATAATTATGCGTTCTGAACCGCAACAAGATATCAAAAAGATCGTCCTGTATGACAGGACCCACGGATAAAATATCGTTCAACGAATATCCCGAACTACTTCTACATGAAGCATCAAATACGACCCTTAGTTTTGTGGTCAAACTAGACTCTTTCAGGACCCCGTGATGCGATAGATAATAAACACCCTTTTCTTTATTTATCTGCTCGATGCTAGATATCTTACTCATATGACCAAGATCAATATATTCAGAAATGAATTCATGATATTTATGTTTTAAATCATTATTATTTTTGAATCTTTGTTCAAGTGCGAAAAATCTTTTTGTGGCTATTTCACGAGAATTGCCCAATTGCTCCACTGGCTTTTTTAGTGGTAACAAAACTACAAATCTTCCAGCTTTAGTGCGTCGAAAAGTTTCCAAAAAATGTTTTTCACATTCATGCTCCGAAGAGCCTATTTTTTTCTCTGTACTTTCACAATGTTCTATTTTCCAAAAATGTTCCAATGCATCAAGTATTTTATTATCGTTATTAATAGCCAAATTGCATACTGTTTTAGATACATTTCGAGTGCAAACAATAGGACCAGAAATAATCCAGCCGAAATGCGATTTTTGGAAAATCGGACCGTGGGAATTTGTTTTTATTTGCCCAACGCATAACAAATCGTAAAATATCCCAGCTCCCAATAACAAGTCAACATTTCCAGGTTTATTAAAATCTGGATCGGCCAACGTTATATCCTTAGGTATATTAATATCAGACAAATTCAATGCCACCAAAGGAATTTTATTGGTGATTTTTTCCATAATCAAAAACGATAAATTTTGATTATATTTATTGAAACAAGATCTCATTTCAACTGAAACTCTACTTGTTACATAAGTAGCTTGATTATTAATTCCCATGACTGGCAAATTAATTCTTTCAATTGGCAAACCTAATTTTACAGCCACCTGTTTAGTTATAAAATTCGACATACTACCACTATCCAAAAGCGCACGACATTTGACTTGATTACCACGACAATCATACAACATGATCATAGCCGTAGACAGCAGGATATTTGATTGAGATTCCGAACGAACGCAGTGAGCAGAAACGGTAGCTTGTCCACTTCCCTCGTTTGCTGGATCACCATTTCTCTTAGCTTCTTCGTCTCCAGTATGAGAAGGACTTTCATCAAAATGCAGCAAACTGTTATGTTTCTTCTGGCATTTGCGACACGGTTCTGCCTTACAATCTCCACTAGTATGTCCTTGACGAAGGCAATCTAAACAAGCTCTTAACTTTTTAATCACGCTGAATCTAGCTTTGGTAGTCAATTTTAAAAATTGTTGACAATAATAGATAGCATGACTTTCACGACAAAAGATACATCTTTGACCTCCACCATTGGAAGTATGCAAGGAATAAGACCGATCGTCGCTTTGCCTACCATATGATTTTTGAAAGTGCCTTCTATTGCTCAAAAATTTATCTTGTGTAGACAAAGTTTTAATTGGATTCAAAGTTTCCAATAATTCACATCGTCTTTTCAAGAAATCGTTAAATTCAGAAATGTTTGGCCTTGTTTTGTTCTTGACGGAGAGTTCCTCCCATTCTTTTTTCGACGCAGCATCCAATTTTGTGCTAATCAAATATATCAAGAGACTGTCCCATTGATCAGTCGGTTCATTCAAATTTGTGAGGGCTCTAATATTTTTGAAATATTCATCAACTAGTTTACGAAAAGATATTTGACACTCCTTGCTGACGATTGGCAACTCAAAAAGTGCTTTGATATGGGTATGAATGATAAGTCGTTCATTTTCAAATCGTTCGGACAACAGATTCCAGGCAGTTGTGTAATTTACGTTATTAACTGGCAATGAGTGCAAAATATCCGCAGCTTGTCCGCGTAGTACAGACTTCAAATAAATAAACTTTTGTACGTTCGACAACGCATGATTGTTATGAACCAATACTTGAAAAGTTTCAGAAAATGTACTCCATCCCTCATACTTACCAGAAAACTCTGGTAAGGTTATCAACGGTAACTTAACTACGCTATCCGCTAACGTCGCTACTGTATTATTTACCACATCCGAATGCGTGGGAGTATTATTATTCCCTTGTTGAAAATTTGTCGAAGCGTTGCTAGCATTAAAACTGGATAACTTAGCTATCAAATCTTTGGCTTGACACACCGATTGAAAATAAATATTCTCGAAATCTTCTCGATAATCCTTGTGCTCAACAGGTTTTAAAATTTCTAATCGGGATTGAATGTTGTCAAATTCTGACCAAATAGCTTCAACCTTCTCCAATCGAACAGCAATAAATGTGACGCTCTGCGATTCAGCATCAAATTCATTCAACACTTTCAAAAAACGTTCAAGTGTTCCTTTGAGTTGGCCTCTACGAGCAACCAACTCTGCTATATCTGCTGTTATTTTATCTGCCTGTTCCGCCATACCGCACAGCAATACAAAGTTATCAAAATGTTATTACGAATCACGATAATAAATGCCTCCAATATGGAAAAGGATGTGCCCTCCTCTACTGACTACAGCCCACCCAGCAGGTGTTTTTATTATTCAAAAACTCTGTCAAAAAATCAAGACTCAATAGAATGACGTTTGTGTAACCAGTATACCAATAATACCTACCATAAGGTATTCAACTTCAAAATATAGGGACTGTATTTATATCAAACTGTTCTCCAATGCACAAATCTTGCTATCAACCATATGATAACCAACAATAATGATTATTCGATTATATCAAAATACCCCGATAGGTACCAATGCTTATTTAATGATTCAACTCAAATAAACCCAATGTTTATGTTGTTCTATAGGTAACAGGTAATCAAACACCTTAATTTGAATCGGCCGACATAAAATGCGAAGTATCCAATTTATTGCAGTATACCCGAATAGTAATACTACACCTTTAAAATTAATTCGCGTCAAATGTGTACACAATGCTCACGAGGCCAACGCTATCATGAGAGAAATATTGAAGATTAGAAAAGATGGACTCACAGCTTGTCACATGGCGGCCTTTTACTTTTCCACTGCTTTTGCTTTTCATCCAAGAAGTATCCGGTATCGAGGGACCAAATGTTGGGGTGTTTTCTCTTCTTTTGGTCACACAAACATTGACAAGGTTTTTTATATTATTTAATTTTCGACAACTGGTCGTACAAAATTGGAGACAATGACAATTTCTAAAATCACAATGACATTCGGCATCAGGTACAACTGGTACCAGGGTTTGACGTGAACAGCGGATATATCACACGCGACTACGCTTCCAATGGATGATCAGCCTGAATCCAAGATCTAGATAGAGAACAATCCTAAACGTGTTCTGGAGAGCGTTTTGAAACATACTTGTTTGGCCTCAATACAAAATTTGAACGCTTTTGAAATTATATGAATTAGCTACGACATACGTTTTTTTTCTCAAGTATAATGACGTCATCGATGACGTGATTATGAACCCTCGTGAAACGGACTGTACCTACATACATAAACCTATTTAGTGCACTGAAAAAGAGGCAAAAATGTTTAATTTTTTTTTGGCGTACATTCGCATGAGATGTTTATAAAATGATAGACTAGATCTCTGGGCATTGGAAATCGGAAGTTACAATATTTTCTATGAGGGCCGAATTTTTTATTGTAAAATATGTAAGAAATATGTCAAAAGTGTGTTTCATCTTTTTAAAGAAGAAGGAGGGTTAAATTATCGGAGTAGTTAAATCTTGGGTATTCGGTCCTAGGCAAGGTTCAGAAAGAAACTACGTTTTAAGCTACGCGTAGGCGTAACTTAAACTCCTATTTTTTCGACATGCAGACTTTTTATGAGGAATGACTTTTTTCGTATCTTTCAATTCTTGCTCCATCTGTCCTCTTGTTAAGCGCATCCGCGGAGCAACTGTAATATATGTATTTGATCGTGTACAAACTAAAACCTGAGGAATAAATACAATGCTAAGCTAATGATATGTTTACTATCCATCATTATACTTCCTGGCCCTCCCAAGGATGGAGGACAGTAGGGACTGCAGCTCCATCGCGTCGTGGCTGGAGTCAATCTCATATCTCAGTGCTCTGTTGGAGGAGGGCCTTGTCTGCAGACATGTGGCATTAGCATCTTGGTTGCATAACAGCCTGTTAAAACAATACCTATAATAATAATTAAAGTGGTTATTGCTGCTAGCCATGCTAGCATGCTGCTGGATGCTGCGTCATGTAGATGTGTGAAGTTTTTTCTGGATGTCCATCCTGAAGACTATCTCTGTCTATAGCTAGACCTATCATAGGTTCAATTGGTGCATTGATGTTAGGGATGATCCTTACTGTATCCTTGATGATCAAGGGCACGGCTTTTGAGAAGCTGACTATCACTGATGAGCTTAAAACGTAGTTTCTTTCTGAACCTAGCCTAGGACCAAATACCCAAGATTTAACTACTTCGATATTTAAAAAAAAAGAAAAATGCTGGGAAGCTGATCTTTTTGGGGTTTATCGGGAAAGGTCCATTGATTGTGAAACTGAATAGATCACAATCGCCACAATTGTGGGTTTTTGCAAAGGGTTGTTTTCTATTTATAATAGTTCACAAAACGGTATTCTCTAAGTATACTAATAAGCAATCGTTAATAGACACACATTTAAATAAATAAACCCACAACTGTGATCTCTCCGGTCTTATTCTCATCAGTGGACGACCATCAACCCACGAGAAATCAGCTAGTCAGCATTTTTTCAATGTATTATTGGGTATACGAAATTTGATACACCATTTTGGTGGCCAAAAGTAGATTGACAACCTGAAATTCGATAAAACTTTGATCCTGCAACAGTAATCAAAGATGTAATGGTGGATTAAAGAGCTTAAATTCATTTGTCAGTTCACTAAACCAGCGATTTTTTTTTCAGAAAAATTAACTTTTTCGGATGGTGCTAGCCAATTTTTCCAAAACTTACACAAAAAAATATATATTTTTTTCATGTGAAAAGAAGACCCTGAACAATATTTTGAATAAAATCGCCATGATCCATCAACTGACAGACTGATTGAACCATTTCAATGCACCAATAATTTTTTGATAACTGATGCATGATGCCTATGTGAATCTTATAAGCTTATGAACGATTATATCATATTATATTATAAAGTTTTATCAAATTTTAGGCATGTGCTGTTTATCCGACCGTGAGTGTACAGGGTGTCCCAGCAAGGGTGGCCACCGGCCGTATCTCGGAAACTACTGGACCTGGAACTTTTAGTTCAGGAAAAAAAATATGATCACTAAAGTGGCCACGAGAAAATGCTAGGAAATATTTATAACTTCGAAATTTTTCCGCTAGGGGGCGCAATCAAAGCTTAAATATTAAAATTCGAAGTTTCTCCGGAAATTCTCAGATTGAGGTATATCTTTATCAACATGGTTAGAAAACCTAGACAATTTCACGTCTTTTTGGTAGAGGGCAAAAATTTAAATGGTACGGTATAATTCTGAAAACAGAATCGAAATGAAGATTAAATTTACAAAAAAAAACCTTAAAAAAAAAAAAAAAAAAAACTCAAAACATTAAATTTTACATAATTTGGAATAGTTATTATTATCAGAATTATACCATACCATTTAAATTTTTGCGGTGAAACGGAAATTACAGTTTTTAATTCAAATTACGCCTTCTAGCAACTTTTCTGGAGACAATCACGCATCACTGGATACGATATACGAAAGTACTCACATTTATCTTCCAAACAAGCCTATACACAACAAAATCGGACAAGTCGTTTATAAGTTACAGCCACTTGAACAATTACACTTTCACTACCTTCCTCTACTCACACGAAGATCGGTACGCCAATGAGCCCTGTACCAAAAAGACGTGAAATTGTCAAGGTTCTCTAACCATGTTGACAAAGATATACCTCAATCTGAGAATTTCCGGAGAAATTTCAAATTTTAATATTTAAGCTTTGATTGCGCCCCCTAGCGGAAAAATTTCGAAGTTATAAATATTTCCCAGCATGATCAAATTTTTTTTCCTGAACTTTTAGGTCCAGTAGTTTCCGAGATATGGCCGGTGGCCACCCTTGCTCGGACACCCTGTATATGTTGATTCTACAGTGTATGTATTTTTCCAAGTTTTATGATGGTGTCAAAAAAAAAACAAAACATCAAACTTTTGTGTTTTTTGAGAATGCGGTGTACATGATTTTCCTTTTAATTTGCCAACCATCCAAATAGCCGTTATTTCTAGTTATAACAAAATGATTAATTATTAATAATTTTTTTATAACTCATGAAATAACGGCCATTTTAGGGGGGTGACAAATTATAAGGAATCATTTTTTAGATCAGTTATCAACTGCAAAACATCACCTCCTGTACAATCATAAGTTGATGAATAAGTCACATACCTTAACTATGGGAGAAGAAAATGAAAAAAGTAATTTTATTACAAAAAAGTATCAGCGGAACATAGATGGGAAAACTGAAATCAAGAACACGAACTAAATTTGAACTAAAATAATATCAAATTCTGCCTGCTCAAAATATCCATTCAATAACAATACTTGCCCTTTCTTTCTCCTCTCAACAACGTATGACAGCTCCATTAATCCATCTATGTTTCTGATCTATGGACTGTGGTTGTCGTGGATGCCTTGAAGTCCTAATAAATTCTTTTTCCATAAGAATAGAACTGATCTTTTTAAGAGTTGTAATCACAACTCTCAGGGCATCAGACACTCTCTACAAGAGCTCAGGAGATAGAATCGGAAATGAATAGGTACAAATAACTAGTCTTATGAAACAACTCACCTCCAAAACTGCCTCAAGTGATAACAAAGGTTTTCCAGCATCTCTATCCTTCGTGAAGTAGACCACAACCTTTTTTATCGTATTTTGTTCACATTCTCAATACCGACGAGGCATTTTATACAACAAAACTAAAGAAGTTAACTGACATTGTTTTGATTAATAGACCATTTTAGAACATAACCTAAAAGTCAGCTGATTGTACCGTAGACAAACATTAAACTCTAATTGTCACTTTTTTCCTTCACTTTCTGAGACACTTTTTGAAATGCTAAGTGTGCAATATGGTTTTGTTGAGATTCTGATCCTGAAAAGCTGTGAAATGAGCGATTATCCCGCGAAGTTAGAAGCTGGAAGCCCAGGAAATTTGATTCAATACAAACACAAAATATCTTTTGTACACAACAAAGACCCTTTTAGTTACAGCGATTCAGACTTTGATGCAAGCTCTCAGGGCTTTGCAAAAATAACTTACATGGGCATAATCAGTTAGGTATTTGGTGCTTACCACAAGCTATTTTACTGCATAGGCAGTTGAAAGCCTACATAAGTTTGAATGATGCTTTCAAAAAATGTAAAGGCCGGGTTTTGTAGTCACTGTGGAGGTTGCAAAGTTGCAGACCATATTATTGTCACAGCTAAAGAAAGTTTTATTTACATTATTATTTTTTTTTTCTTGATGTCTTGATAACAATTTGATTCATTTTTTTGTAATATACAGTGTGACCCATTTGTTTTGGGAACACCCTGATAAAAAGTTTATTTCTTAACCGATTTGGTTCGTTTTTTTTTGGATTGTAGAGCTCGAAAAATTGTATATTCTTGGCAAAAAGTGACCTTCGCCATTTTGACTTCAAGGCCTACTTTGTTAGTTTTTAAGAGCAAAATTTCAGGAAACCATATTAGCGATTTTTCTAGAAAAAATCTGTGTGCGCCACTGGATTCAGCATCCTTTAAAACGGGTCTATACAAATTTTCAACCAAAAATATCAAGTTGAAAAAAATTAAAAATTCGCACTTTAACAATCTTTGATTCTATCAAAACAAATAAAAATGACTTAAAACTAAAAATTTGTAACTTCTACCAAACCACCATCAACTTCAATGCTATCATTTCTTTTGATAGAATCAAAGATTGTTAAAGTGCGAATTTTTAATTTTTTTCAACTTGATATTTTCGGTTGAAAATTTGTATAGACCCGTTTTGAAGGATGCTGAATCCAGTGGCGCACACTGATTTTTTCTAAAAAAATCGCTAATATGGTTTCCTGAAATTTTGCTCTTAAAAACTAACATAGTGGGCCTTGAAGTCAAAATGGCGAAGGACACTTTTTGCCAAGAATATACAATTTTTCGAGCTCTACAATCCAAAAAAAAAACGAACCAAATCGGTTAAGATATAAACTTTTTATCAGGGTGTTCCCAAAACAAATGGATCACACTGTATGTATTGTTCACGGTACAAGTTGTCAATATTGACGTTATGTTGACAGGTGTCTGAAATGGCCTATTACTTGATAACATAACCGAATCTAAGGTTATTATTATTATGAGATGACGGCGGCCATTTTGGATTCTAGTTACGACCGATGTCTATGACGTCATCAATTCTGTTTCAGTCTGTTTTTAAACCTCATCATGAGTTAGAAAAGGAGAAAATCAATGACGTGAGTATAAACCCTCATGAAACGGGCTTTACCTACATTATGTTATATTCTAACCTCCTCATCTCTCGTTTGTAAAATATTTCTTTTTTAATGTCACATTCAATAATCCTCATGATATGTCAAGATATATGCTCATTTAGCAAGTTCATCAGATGGTAAGGACTGTGCCAGTCATTGACCAGGATAAACGTGGATTCAGCATTGTCACAATATGCGTACATACTGTACGATTTAAATAGCCGCAAACGCTATGTCCAGCCTACCTTAGACCTATGCAGAATAGTGAGGCATCATTACTCCCTTGACATTGGTCCTTCGAGCCGGATTACTCCTCTTGGCTATTGTTTGTGGCAAGTGCTTGCCTGGCCTAGCACAGCACATCGAGCTCATCTAGATTATCAAAACTTTTTTCCAGTTTGGTGCATCGATATGAATATTGAAAAAATCGATTCTTCAACCTTTTTTACTTAAAAAAGGTGTAACTTGTTTAAGTCTCCAGTGTTAACCCTTTTCGAGATAGCCTTTATTGTAATTTCCAATGCAACGGAATAAATTGGAAAAAATTGCAAAAAAAAATGCACTTTAGGGCTGTATGTCCCCATCTCAAGTTCCATAAAAATGCGAGTTCTATCACCTCTCAAGCGTTGTCGGTTGAATATTGGGACAACCTGTATATAAGTATAATCTAATAAGTATGAGTGACACCAATATAAATTGGTGTCACAGTGATTGTTTATAAATAGTTACTTGAAAATAAATTGATTGAAACTGGACAAGTCAATTCTTTAGTCGAAAAATGCTACATTGTTATGATTATAATAAAAGAGACTTCAAGTATATCAATACAATCATGAAACCAGCAAACGTATCGAGGTTACATGTGACTTGAATACGATTGAGGTTTATCAGCAGCACTATAGGATGCTTTGAATAAGCTTTCTGCTTCTCAGTATGAGTCACATTGTTACCTGTATGTATAGCCAGTAGTAGTTTTCACAACCTGGAAGGCATCCCAAACAACAGAGTATTTTCAACAAGAGATGCTCAAACAATTGGTAGATGTAATGCATAAATCAATGCCTCAACACTTAATCAGTGAGACCATTAGGAAATTGCTAATGATTCATTATCCGTTGACTTGATACAGTAAAACCTGATCACTGCTGGCGGCTACATTTTTTGTTTGTTAGATAATTTTGTCTGGATATTCAATCGAATAATTGAAGGCCAAGAATCAAAGGGAAGATTATTTGATTGTGTTATGTCACAGAAGCAAACTCAGCATGTTTATTATTTTCACCATATCGGATAAATATAATAGTATCACGGTAATTTCAAATGTGGCATTAAGTGACTTATCACGAAAGTGAGAATGGGTTAGTTTGGAATATTTTGCGTTATTTTTGTGAGGCCCACCGTCTATTAGCTATAATAATTTTTGTACAAAAAATATGATGGAAGCACTTGTATCTAAAAACCACCAACTGTAACACTCTAAAAAGAGAACGTTAACGAGAGAGCGACAAAGGACAGAATTGTCAAGCAAAAACACTAGAATGGATTTGGACCACCGAATCTCACAGTTTGGCGCTCAAATTGGAGATCAGCGATGGGAACCAACAATTATTGGCGTCTGTTTCCGAAACATCGAATTGACAACTTTGACTCATCATGATTGAAACCAGTGGTTGAGGGGCAAGGAACGGAGAAACGCTTTTTTAAACAACGAGCTCGACAATAAAGATGGAGCACTTTCTTTACAGGAAAGTGATACCATCATCCTGTGCAATATTAAAAGTATTGACGATCTGTCTGGGAATTCAAAAGAAATCAATTGAGGCAAAATAAAATTATTTGTGCTTCAGATAAAATAGATAAAAACAGAACTGGAAATTCAAAAATGGATAAAGATTTTTGTGTTAAAATATTTAATATGTTTGCCAAAAAATTTGCAGTTACCTGTTTCTGACAATAGCTGATGTTTGATTCAAATCTCTATTCAAATCATTTCAACATCGATTTATGATCGTTGTTCATATTCAATGAGTGTGAGATCAAGGCTTCGCTGTGATTAAGAAGTCAAACATTAAAAATAATCAATGGATGGTTACAAGAAGGACCATTCAACTTTGATTCAGGATAAAAGAATATTAAGATGTATCAAAAAAAATTATTTTTTTTTTGAATCTGACAGTTGTAATTAAACGACATGTATCTAAGAAAATCATTATTTAAATAAATATTCCATCAAAACGGAACTTTTATGAATCAAATTACCAGTTTGAAACAAAACTGAAGGATTTTCGTTCTGAAACCTTTTGGAGTTGAAATGTTAGTTTTATACACAGGTGATTCACGGTCACAGTCACATTGCCAACGCTCCAAATACCAAATTTTGCAGAAAAAAACATCTCCTGACTGAAGTTGTTCACCCATAAATTCATTTGTGTCCATTTCCTGATGTTTTTTGCTTTTTTTTAGGCTCTGAAGTTTCCGGTTATCACAAGTTCTGACAAGTGATCGTTTTTTTAATTATACCACCTAACACCAGCAGTAAGAATGGTTGAACAGTCACCAATACAAATCGCAAGCCATCAACATCAACTAGAAATACTTATCGAAGTAAAAAGAAGCCTTTTTTCTTTTTGCGAGCCACTTTTTTATTGTCTGTCCGTTCGCACGTGTTCATATATTATAATATTGGTAACTGTAGAAGATGTAGGTAATAGGGGTGAGGGTGGGAGATACCACAGAACTGAGGCCATACAGCGTGCACCTCCAAAAGAAGCTTCGAAGAGGGGACTGGCTGCTCTACCAAGCCATAACAATTCAGCTCAGGCGACAACGTGGTTGTCAAGCGTTAGCAATTTAGCTAAAAAGGCAACGTTGCCCAACGGCGGTCCTTCTGACCTCTCCTGTATAATACAACTGCAGAGTTCTAAGTTCCTAAGCACAACCTCGTTTTTTTTTGTATTGAGCTTGCCGGATCCAAAGATTTGGGCTAATTATCAAAAAGAAAAGAACTCCACTTGTACTCCGAAAGTTGGAAGCGTTTCGAATCTACAGAAAATATTTGAAATTTTCCTAAACTTTTACCACTCTGTACTTTTGCAACGAAACGTTGGCGGACACATGTTCCTTTACAAAACGTAATTATCCCACTACACTCAATCCACAAGACAAAATGCGCACTTAATTCAGGCTCACCCTTTATACATGTAAAAATTACAATTTTCGAAGGCTCCTCGAAATTAAAAGAAAGTGAACTAAATGATTTCCGCCACTACTGTTCATTATTATTTATGGTGGCGAGATGGAAAAAGATAAGATTTTGAATATGTTGAAGACTCAATGCAGAAAATTGCGACCAAGCCTTGACTCAGCATCCTACAGCAAAAACGCAAAATACAAAACATCATTCATCGCATCGACCGAAATGTGATTTTCCTTTTCACAGATTTAAATTGAGTCTTTTATCTTCTTGACGCCCATAACAATCTTCGGAAAGCATTCTCAGGCTTCTCATTATTAACATCGACGAATGCGGATGCTTTGTAAAACTAACCCAATCTAATTTTTAATGTTTGCTCAGCAAATGAGTTTTTTATGCCATTTGGCTTGGAGTTGGATGAGTTTCCTGTAATTGGTGATCACAAGAATGGAGTACACCTACATAGATATAAAAACTCTGAGGCTCTAACACAATGTTTCCGTGATAGTCCACCTGGCAGTAAAAAGTGACAACATTCCACGCCATTGTGAAATACGAGGTACTAGAATGAAGTGTATAAAACGTCCCGGAACAGTCAATTATTTTGGAAATTGTGCACAGTACCCATTTATTTCAGAAATAATTTGAACACACGACTTTTTGAGAAATCCTGTATAATTGCAAGGTTTCTAGTTTTATAGATTTCTACAAGTCAAGTTGGTGGCAATTATAACGTCGATCGAAAGTTGTTTTGCATTTGCTATATATTACCTGAAAAAAAGTCTATTAGTAAACAATAAAACCTTTCAATATCAAACGTT
Organism: Orchestes rusci; assembly: GCA_958502075.1. Classification (NCBI taxonomy): domain Eukaryota; kingdom Metazoa; phylum Arthropoda; class Insecta; order Coleoptera; family Curculionidae; genus Orchestes; species Orchestes rusci. The sequence continues at coordinate 26,365,397 of OY293305.1, read as the reverse complement.
CCGGGAGCAAATCTGCTTCCGTGAACAGAGGAACCAAAAAAATTAGCAATTAATTCAAATTCAAAAAATATTGTTCGTTTTTGTGTGATTTCGCAGTAAAATTGCATTTTTTTGTGTTTATGGCATAAAATCTCACTCGTGACTTTTTTCCAGGTAATATAGGAGATCCGGTATACAGTTTGTACAGAATAAAATGATGTACATGGGGATATTGTAAATGGTACCGAGAATGATTTTTACCTTTTCTCAACTAATATGATCTCTTTATTTTTTGAACAGCTGCTTCGTGACTGGACAAGAAATATAGTCTTCAAGTGCTCATGAGTGGCAGTAAAATAATACAAATTATCATTTGACTGCCTGACACGAGCACTTGAAGACTTATTTTTGTTTCCATATTGTTCATCAGCAGATTGTTTTGATTTTTTTTTCAAAATGTCACGTAGTTTCTGATACTTGATATATAAGCCATATCAATTGGAGGTGATTGATCAACGCTTTCGAAACCGTCAACAGGCCTACAAACTGATCTCAATAGAAGCGAATTACGAACAGTTGACACATAAAAACAAGTGAAAAAACCAATAGTCTGAAAAGTGACTTTTTCATGACTACAATGTTTTTTTTTCTAGAGGAAAATAGAAACAATTATTATTCGGGACCTTGAACAGAGCGTGAGAAAATAGAAGAAGTTTCACATGGATTGACTAGAGGTCGTTTTACTTTCTTCAAAACAAAAGTATAATAATCTAGATAAAAATCAGATTTCTGGAAAAGTGTTTTAGGTACCTACTTATTTGGAGGTGGTGGTAATAGTTCAGAGAATCATTGTCTGAAATTCATCTATCAGTGTTACAGTCGTCTGTTATTTTATCAAATTTCCAACTATTTTAGCATCGTACATTCTACTCTAGTTCTTATGAAAACTATTACATTCATGCTTCTTTGCCAATTGAAATATTATAGAGGATTGTTCCTGAAAAACATGATCAAAATGCGATTTTGTTATCCGAGTTGTGAAGTCGATTCGCAAAACCAAAATTGAAAAATGAAATGATTGTCAACATGTGTTGAAGTTATCTCACCTGCTCCAACAATACTTTCATAACCGGCCTCACAAAAACTGAGTGCAACCACCAATATTAGAAACTTCGAAAACACGAGAGTTTGTGTCGTACGTGTAGAAGGAAAAAGCGCCGCGATGCCTGTTCGACCGAGCCGCAGCATGTTGACTACCACACGAGAAATTGGACGTCGACGTTCAAATTCAAGAAGCAGTGCCGACGCGACGCTTGCGTTCGGTGTACTATTCTGCTAAACTGACCTACGCAATGGCGAATTGCTGTCTCGTCAATCTGGATTGTTTTCCATGACACACATCATTGAATAGTCTCATTGCCATGAATGGCAAGAAGTAGTTTTCAGAAATGCCCGGCTGTCTGTGTACAGGGTGTCCCATTTTGGGTACTTTTGCGGGGCATATCCGTTATTTTTATAGTAATAAAGTTGCGGATTTCGCGACAGTGTACTACTTTTTTGTTAAATTAGAGATGCCGCTAACAAAAATTCCTTAGCCTTTTTAACTTTTGAGATACAGGGCTAAATGTTGCATCTTAAGTTACCCCTCGTATCAAAACTATCAGATAACTTATCGAAAATGTAAAAACTGTTTCTCATGTTTCTCATAATTGAACTTTTTCCGTAGAACTGGATTCTGCTTTTGGAATTAGTATACAGGGGCAGGTGAAAAAGTTATTGGACTTTATTTTTTAAATAAAACACCCTGTAAATTTATAGGCAATGAAATGTGTATTTTATTTACTTTTCAGAAATATGTAACAGTATGCACTTCTGTTTATGACCACCCAAATAAGTGGCAATCTTTAGAAATTTAATGCATAATAATAATTATTCAATAGTAGGATTAACAATAATAAACAATTGACCTTCTTATTTAAAAATACTCATAGAGTGGTATGGTATGGTAAAGTACCTTTGGAAATATAATTCCGAAGCTTCTTCAGAATTTTCTTTAATCTGTATAGAACATCCAAGCAAACGCTGCCATTATTAGAAGTCGATCCAAAAACAATGTGACGAATGATATTTGACATTTATTTTTGTTTGTTGCCACAGCAACTATCAAATTATACATTCCATTTCAGAACATCGGAGTGTGGGTGTTTATGAAAAAAAGTGCATATTGTTATATATTTCTGAAAAGGTGGAAAAAGACCAAATTTAAAGCCTATAAATATAAAGGGTGTTTCATTCAAGAAAATGAAGTAGGGTTCGATAACTTTTTTACCTCTGTATACCAATTTTGAAGGTGGAGATGGGTTCTACGGAAAAGGCTTTAGAAGAAACAGTTTTTACATTTTTGATAAGAAATAATCTGACAGTTGAGATACGAGACGTGCCCGACAATGCAACATTTTCAATTTAGCACTGTATCTTAAGAGCTAAAATCACTATGAAAATGTTGTTAACGGCATCGTTAGGTTCACGAAAAAGTAGCACACAGGCCATTTCAGAACATAACCTAAAAGTCAGCTGATTGTACCGTCAACAGACATTAACCTCTAATTGACACTTTTTTTCTTCAATTTCTGAGACATTTTTCGAAATGCCAAGTTTGCAATATGGTTTTGTTGGGATGCTGATGCTGAAAAGCTGTGAAATGAGTGATTATCTTGCTAAGTAAGAAGCTTGAAGCCCAGGAATTCTTATTTAATACAAGCACAAAATTTCGATTGTGAAGAACATACACTCTTTTTGTTAAAGCGATTCAGACAATGATGCAAGCCTTCAGGGCGTTCCAAAAAAAAAACTAACATGGACATAATTAGTTATTTGGTGCTTACCACAAGTTATTAGATTGAATGATGCTTTCAAAAATTTATAGCCGGGTTTTGTAGTCAATGTGAAAGTTGCACATTCGCAGACCATATAATTATCAGAGCTAAAGAAAATTATATTCATATTATCAGCCCTTTTTCTTCATGTCTTGACAACAATTTAATTGATTTGTTTGTAATATATGTATTGTTTACGGTAAAAGATGTTTATTTTGACGTTATGTTGACAGGATTCTGAAATGGCCTATTGCTAATCTCCTAACATAAAAGAAAAAAATATGTTACGAGATCTAGAGGAAGCATTAAGGGACTCCTTTGTGACGAAATACCAATTGAAGTTTGATGACCATGTCTTGGGATTGCCCAACAAATCATCATCGGTCTGCTTTGCATTTAAAGCCATAAGATATGAATTGGGAATCAATATACACGTGTTGCGTATTTCTCTTTGTTCAAGGCGCACCTTCGTTATGGAGTAGCTTTCTGGGGAGCCGGCAGGTACTCGAATATGATGTCTGTTTTGCGATTATTGTTGGGTATACATTGAGTTAAACAAGATTCTCTCTTGCAAAAAGCACTTTGTGGTGCAGAAACTCAACTGTCACATTTTTTTTATTTCCTGGAGGTTTCCTGCCTAATTTTTAAAAATAGTCTGTCCATACTGGAAGAACGTTACAGTACCTGGAACACATCAGAGTCAAAATTTGCCCCTTCCTATACTTCGCGGAGAGTACTCCAGACAGCTCATTACCTTCCACGGAAAGAACATTTTCAACCAAACTTGAAAAATATTTCCTCTGAAAAAGTGTTTCGAACGTCATTGAAGAAAATTCTCGAGTGCAGAGCTTACTATTGCTTTGACGAATTTTCTAATGACACCTTGAAAGTTTGAATAATTCAAGTTTGCATTTTCGAGATATAGGGTGAGATCGTGATGTAAAAAAGGTAAGTCGATGTGGATAATGAAACCAGGAGATCCAATTTCCTTTGAATTTTTGATTTCAATTTTATTGAAGGGTCCTATATAAAGGAAACAAGTTAAAACATACAGTTAGAACGAAATTTGGACACATCAAAAGTTCTGGATTATTTGACATACCTAATGAATTTAAAAGAGTCTAAGAGCCGGTTGCATATAACTGTAGTTCACTGTTGATCTGCAGCTCAACGTCAAAAATTACATGGACTATTTGACGTTGAACCGCAGATCAACAGTGAACTACAGCTCAAAGTGTTAATGTAACCTGCCTTTATCGTCGGACGAATAAATCTCGCAGTCCTCTGTGGAACGAGTGACAAGACTATCTATTTTTAATTGACAGAATGAGTAACCTTAAACCACGATATACAGGGTGTCTCACGGTCTATGGTTCGTTAGACGTTTACGGAAACTAGACATAGGATCGACCTGAAAATTTGGCTGAGCTCATAATCGAGTATGATCTATATTTAAAAAAAAAAACAGTTTTGCAGTGTTGCCGCTTCTACCCAAAAGTCGTGGCAAGTTTCTCATTTTAAATTGACCACCCTGTATATTATTATTTTTTGGATTCCTTGACTGATTCTTATCACTTTTGCTTCATATACTCCTATACCTATCGGCAGCGGTTTTCGAGATATAAATTAATTTATAATATTTTTGTCGTAAAACACATCAGTGGATTGAGTTCAATAATTTCGTACTTGAAAACGGTGGAGAGTTGAAATTGCTATGCCCACTAGATGAAGGTAGGTTTATATGGTTCCAATGGAGAAACCGATCTGTAAATATACAGGGTGCTTCACATTTATTAATCTTTTTCCTATACACAAAAATGATAAAAAAGCTATTTTTTCAAATGGATCCCCCTGTATATCACTTGAAAAATTAAAAGGCCAATAAATTTCCTTTCAAATGGTATCCCATGTTCCTATACCTAAACCTTCAGGATCTACAAGAAAAATGCATTTTACTAAAAAATAAATTATATTGGTATGAAATTAATATGATATGAAACATTATGTAGTTTCTAGGGCAACCTATAGTTGCCAGGTCACACAGCAATAGCTATTTATTCTTAGTAGCAAACTGCAACTACATTATGTTTCATTTCAATAATACCAATATAATTTATTTTTTAGACAAATACATTTTTCTTGTTGGACCTGAAGGTTTGGGTATAGGAACATGGTATACCATTTGGAAGAAAATTTATTGGTCTTTTCATTTTTCGAGTGATAAACAGGGGTGTTCGTGTAATGAACTTGACAGGCTGGTTTTAACACTTTAAGGAGCTACAACTTATGAGAACTACAAGAATTTATCAAAATGCACATTCAGTCTTGGCAGCCATTATTATTCTGTCTGTCACCCTTTTTACGCGCTTCATCGTCCTCTTGTCCTGCTGTTTTTGCCCTGTCACCGCTGTCGCTCCTAACTTCATTGTTATGCGTCTTCTTTTGGGCAACTCCGGAATAGCTCGGCCTTTGGCATCCAGCACCAACACAGGCGTTAACATGCCCCCGGCCTTGAAAGTCCTGACTTTCAATTCCTTGATCCTTGACTGGAAGAGGACATAGACGGACGACGGCTCTGGATATGATACCACCCGCAGTCCTAATAGCAGCAACTCTAGGCACTTCATCTGGTCCACGAATAAGATTGATGATTCTGCCCAAGCACCATTTCATTGGAGGCAGATTGTTGTCTCGAACCAAAACCATTTGACCGATTTGAAGACTGCCCTTGTTAGTCTTCCAGCGAGTTCTCTTCTGAAGTTCACTGACGTACTCAAGGCTCCATCGTCGCCAAAACTGCTCATGAAGCTTCTGGATTCTTTCATACTGCGTAAGACGATTTTCGCTAACATCTGCATATGACACCTCAGGCAATGATAAAAGCGGGCGTCCGATTAGAAAGTGCGCTGGTGAAAGGGTGGAAAGATCACTGGGTTCGGAGGATAATGGAATGAGAGGCCTTGAATTTAGGATTGCTTCAATATGGATAAGAAGTGTATAAAAATCAAAGAAAAATAACGTTTGAGTTCCTATAACGCGTTTCAGATGAGTTTTAACCGATTTTACTCCCGCCTCCCACAATCCGCCGAAGTGGGGAGAATTGGTAGGGATAAAATGCCAAGAAACACCGATGTTACTTGCTTGAGTTTCGATGGGGCCGGAATTTTCTTGAAAAAATGCTGCTAGTTCTTGAAGGTCCTTATTGGCCTTGGTGAAATTGGTGCCGTTATCCGAATACACGTGCGCTGGTTTTCCTCGGCGACTAATGAATCGTTTGAAGGACTGGATAAAATCTTCTGCACTGAGTGAAAGGACTATTTCTAGATGAATCGCTCGGGTGCTGAAACATATATACAAGGCGATCCAACACTTGATTAGCTTTGATCCCCTACCACGTCGGTCCCTCATGAGAAATGGGCCGGCGTAGTCCACACCTACGGTGGAAAATGGAAAGGTACATTTTACACGTGCTTCAGGTAAGTCTGCCATTATTGGCTGGATGGTTTGGTTCCTATATCTTGCACACTTTACGCAGTTGCGAAAAGTCTTCCGAGCAAGATGGCGTCCTGATGTGGGCCAATAAGTCTCTCGAATATGCGACAGCAGCAATTGCGGCCCTGCATGAAGTAAGGCTTCTTGTTCATATCTGAATATTAGGCAGGTGATGTGATGATTACTTGACAAAATAATGGGATGCTTCTTGGAGTAGGTGAAGTCGGAATTTGAAAGTCTTCCTCCAACTCTCATAATTCCCTTATCATCTAAAAAGGGGTTGAGGTTGAGGATAGAACAGGTCTTGGAGAGATCCTGTGATTTTTTCAACAATCGTAGTTCGTCAGGAAACATTTCTGATTGAGCGTATTTTAACAAATCTTCTGTAGCGGCTTCTATTTCAGTGGAAGTTAGATGAATTGATTGGATACGATTGGATGAGGCTTTTTGGCAATTATTTATAAACCGAAACATATATGCAGTAGAACGTTTTAGCTTAAGCCAACTTGAAAATCGTTCGAAAGGGAATCTCGCTAGCTCACTTGATGAAACATTGCACACTCGTATCTCTGGTAGCTGGTCTTCCCTTACTACTGGTACTACTGAACTGGGCCATTGCGATGGATCGTTTGTCAACCATTCAGGACCAAACCACCACATACGACAAGTCTGGATCAGTCTGGGCCTCACTCCTCTTGATACTAGATCGGTGGCGATGGTAGTCTTGTTGAAATTGCAAGTGGAATTAGCAGTGAAGACATCGAAGGGACCTGCAACTACCCAACCAAAGCGTGTGTTTTGTAGGAAGGGTCCATGTTGATTAAGGCGATATTGACCTGAGCTTAAAATTTCCCAGAATGCATCTGAACCAATAAGTATATCGATTTTACTTGGAATATGAAACTCTGGATCTGCCAGCTGTATGTCCACGGGTATACGTAGTTGCCGTCCATCGAAATGTCTTCCAGGAACAGAACCAGTTATTTTATCAATCACGAAGCAATTGAGGCGTATTGAATAGTCATTGTGAATTGATCGCAACATGATATTGCATCGCTTGTTTGAATAAGAAGTTCTATCGTTGATTCCTGATATTGTGAGATGAGCATCTTCCAAAGTTTCTTTGATTCGTTTACTGAATTCGGTTGTTATGAAACTTGACTGCGAACCACAATCGAGTAGTATGCGAGCACTAACCAAATTTCCATTGACGCTTGGAACTGATACTCTCGCCGTCGAAAGCATGGCTGTTTGGGTACGTGAAAAATAACAATTGGAGCTATCCTCTTGTTGATACTCTTGGTTGATTGATGGTTCATCCTTGGTGGTGTCATTGTTTGATAATGCTGCAAGCGCCTTGCGATTGTTTGTTTGATCATGTAAAGTCGTATTGTGCTTTTCATGGCAATATTTACATCCAGACCATTTGCAGTCTTTAGCTTGATGATTCCTGCGTAGACAATTTTGACACAATTGAAGTTGCCTAACCCTTGCTCTCTTTTCCTGGATTGGAAGAGCTAGAAATTGAGGACAATAATATACACCGTGATCGCCTTTACATATGTAACAAATAAGTCCGGTTTTTGAATTCTTCTGGATATTTTCTGCAACGTTGAAGAGACCTCTTGACTGTCTCACTTCATGAGATTTATTTGATTTTGAATTGCTGTATTTGCCATCAATAGACATTGCACCAAAATTTGTGTTTAGTGTTTGTAGCAGATCGGCGCGCTGATACAAAAACTCTTTGAACTTTTCCAAATCAGTAGTTTCCAATCGGGACTTGGTTTTTTCCCATTCTCTGGCGGTATTGATGTCCAGTCTTGAGCTAGCTATGTATATGATTAATGAATCCCAATACTGAGTTGGTTCACCCAACTGACTGAGAATCTTGAGATGCTTCGATATGTTGTCGCACAAATTCCTAATTTTCGTTGGGGATTCCTCCTGGATTGGATCCATATGGAAAATGGATTTGATGTGGCTTTGAATTAACAAATTTGTGTTGTTAAATCGGTCGCATAGCGTCTTCCACGCTAGGTCGTAATTAGAGGAGCAGAATTCTATTGATTGTATAACTTGCTGAGCAGGACCTATCAGCGAGGCTCTTAAATAATGAAATTTTTGTATGCTATTGATCTTTGGACAATCATGAATGAGTGATGAGTAAACGTCTCTGAATTCGAGCCATGTTTGAAAGGTCCCATCAAATTTGGGTAAATTAATTTCTGGGAGCTTGATTCCCCCAGAAGGAATGATTTCTGCCTGTCCGCTTGTTCCTGTATTAGCAGAAGCACCCGTATCAGATCTTGAATAATTTTGCGAATCAATTATCTCATGGATCTGCTTGGCTTGACTCATTGCTGCATAAAATCTATCATAAAATTCCTCCCGATGTGTCAACTGTGTCTCAATGTCATCTACATTTGCCTCCATTTCCGATTGGATGTCATCAAATATTTGAAATAATCCCTCTGCATCGTTGATTCGTTGGGCAAGTTGAATTATTACCGATCGGTCCACCGTATTTGCGTCTAGTTCATTTTTAGGCTCGAATGTTTTGAGGTACTTTTCAAATAAAGACAGTTTCGCCTTACAAGTGCCTCGTTTTCTCACTAATGCTGCGTTTATTTCATCATCAAGATTATCAGGCATTTTGACTCGATTTTTGATGAATAACGTGAAACGTGACCAAATTAAATCGATTGAAATTGAAGAATCAAATTGAAACACAAATCAAATCAAGGCTCTCGGATAAAGAAAGGAAGGGAAGAATGGGTACTCACCAATGGTTTAGCGCTATCTTGTCTGGCTAACTCCTAGTCCCAACTCGGGGGCTCGAGGGTCGATGACCTTGTCCCACTGATCTTGCTTATTGGATGATAATTTGCCGCTTTCTTGCACAAAATCCGGCTCGAAGGACCATATGTTCGTGTAATGAACTTAACAGGCTGGTTTTAACACTTTAATGAGCTACAACTTATGAGAACTACAAGAATTTATCAAAATGCACATTCAGTCTCGGCAGCCATTATTATTCTGTCTGTCACCCTTTTTACGCGCTTCATCGTCCTCTTGTCCTGCTGTTTTTGCCCTGTCACCGCTGTCGCTCCTAACTTCATTGTTATGCGTCTTCTTTTGGGCAACTCCGGAATAGCTCGGCCTTTGGCATCCAGCACCAACACAGGCGTTAACAAGGGGGTTCCATTTGAAAAAATAGCTTTTTTATCATTTTTGTGTATAGGAAAAAGATTAATAAATTTGAAGCACCCTGTATATTTACAGATCGGTTTCACCATTGGAACCATATAAACCTACCTTCCTCTAGTCGGCATAGCAATTTCAATTCTCCACCGTTTTCAAGTACGAAATTATTGAACTCAATCCACTGATTTGTTTTACGACAAAAATATTATAAATTAATTTATATCTCGAAAACCGCTGCCGATAGGTATAGGAGTATATCAAGCAAAAGTGATAAGAATTAGTCAAGAAATCCAAAAAAATAATAATATACAGGGTGGTCAATTAAAAATAAGAAAGTTGCCACGACTTTTGGGTAGAAGCGGCAACACTGCAGATATGTGCTTGGAATAACCTTTTTCAAGATATTTACACTTAAAGTAAATCATGCAATGTGGTTTTCAATGGCAACTTTTGAAAATAAACATGAGGGACTTTGAAAACGGTGTACTCAAGGTAATTTTGACAGTTTGATTAAATGTTTCTTGATAAAAAAATCTACTTTTATATTTTTTTAAACTTTTTTATATCATTTTTGTATTATTTTTCTATTTTTTCTTGATTTTTTTGATAAGAAACATTGAACATTGAGTCACTTCTCAAAAATTAACATGACAACGGCGTTTTCAAAGCCACCTATTAGTACGAGATACGGTATTAGAAATATACAGGGTGCTACAAATTCGAGGCCAAGTATGAGGATCTAGGAAACCTTAATAGATACAAATTCGTTCAAATAAAAGCAAAGTTGCGTATTTTGATGCTAAACAAAATGCCGTTTTGAAAGCCTAGAAATTCCGACTACGTCCAAAAAAAAACATCATTTTTCAAAATCTTCTATATTTTTTTCTGACCATACTCTTCTTCTCATGCAGATCATGGAGTAACTGCAAACCTATAAATTTTAATTAATTGCCCTCGAGGTGTCAAAAACTAACAAAAACAAAAAAACGAAATCCAGGGTCGTATTTAAAAGAACAAAGTTGATGATAGCTGCTCATAGACAACACGTCGGTTCTTCAATTTATTAACGCTATCTTGTGAAGGACAAAAAGTGGCAACAAAAAAGTTGAATCTATTTTAAAATATCTCTTCAAATAAAGTCAGGAAAAAATGAAAACGATCTTGAAAAAGTGTAATGAAAAATTTCGTTTTTTTTTGTACAATTTTGGACTTTCAAAACGGCATTCTGTTGACCATTAAAATACGCAACTTTGCTCCCATTTGAACGAATTTGTAACTATTACCATTTTATAATCATTATTAGTCTTATTATAAAATGCTATCACGGTTTTCGAGATCCCCATACTTGGCCCCGAATTTGTAGCACGCTGTATATTTCTGATACCGTATCTTGTACTGATAGGTGACTTTGAAAACTCCGTTGTCATGATTATTTTTGAGAAGTGACTCAATGTTCAATGTTCCTGAAAAAAGTCATGAAAAAAATAATACAAAAAAGTTAAAAATATATAAAACTAGCTGAATCGCCCGCTCTCCGAGCAGCCCAGACAAAACCCTGTTTTGATCCAAATCCATCTCAAAATTGAAATCCATTGAAATGCAACTTGAAGAAAAGAACTGACGTGCATCTTGTGCACAAAATGTTGATATCCTCATTCGAAAGAAAAAAAAACTAAATGCTTAACCAAGGTGAAACATTCTAATCCTTATCAAAACGAAACAAATCTACCTTCTAATTATTATTAATGCTGGGACTCCAAAATAACACAACTTATTCGGAAACCCATCCAACAAATCACCGTCGGCGTCGCGTCGTCTGCTCTGACGTTGCACAATAATGTAAAATATCCTCAACCAGGAAAAAAAAACACGAAATCAAAAACCAAAGTGGAACTTTCTGATCCTATCTGACCGTCACCGTCACCGTCCGTCGATCGGCTCCTATGAGAAATCGCTCATCAAGAATGATTGATGTCAATTATAATGGCAATGTACTTCTTTTTTTTTCTCTTCGATTCTTAAAGACGATTCATTATTATTATTATTATTATTATTATTATTATTATTATTATTATTATTATTATTATTATAAATCCAAAAGCGAATGAGATGAGATTCGAAGTGAGACGCTAAAAAAACAGATGATCTGTTGTTACATCAAATCATTGGGAAGCTTTGTTTAGGATTATTTCATTTTGATGGGTTAGTACTCACTACTCGTGGCTGTAGAAAAATTTGTCCAGCCAGTTGATATTGTTGGTGCCACAAAGAGACGAAGACTATCATCATAATAATATAATGAAGATGTAATCATAAACAAGTGAACATAACCCAATTTTAAATGTCAAGCGAGATCCGCTTTCGAATAAGCGACAGTTTTTTACGCTGAGCAAAATACGCAGCCACAGACGTGACGCTGTACATTGGCATTCCGTTCAGGGGCTTCTAATCAAGCAGCTCAAGTTGCTGGGACCGCCTGAATGTGGAAATTGTTACTTCGGCGATCACCATGACAAGGCCATGTCAACCAATCTGACCAATCAGAGATTGCGAAAATTAAGCCTTCTCTCTTCCTTGAAACGAGTTGATCTTTCACCTTTGCCTCTTAAATTAGGCTCACTATTATCCGTCCAAAGATTGAGAAGACTAGCACTCGTAACAAATTCTTTTTACATGAGGAAGTTCGCCAGATCCGCTTCCGCATGGGTAGCTCAGTGGAGCTAGGGCGAGTTACTCAAGTGGGTTTGTAGAAAACAATAAGAACAATAGTTATGGTCAAATTAAGTGGCGTATTTATTTTGAGTGATAAAGAAACAAATTGGCAAAAAAAATAATCGTTATGAATCAGTTCCAGTCTAAACTACAATACTAAAATTACTACCTGCGGAGTACGTACCCAGAATGCCTATCACAATATAATAATACAAAGAAAAACTTAATTAAAATTTGGTAAAACTTACAGTGTGTCTAAAATGTCGTCGTCGCAAGTCCGGTCCTGTACTTACGAATGTTGGCGTAGCTGATAGGTTGAAGGGAATTGCGTGGACAGCGTTTGATGGGTAAAGACCGTTCTTAAACGGAGATTCTGACGATTCAGAGATGGTTGACGAGGATGGTTCGTGGCATGGCAATCAATTTGATCGAGGGCTTGGTTGTTGTGTGCCTAATGTACCCAACTACGTTATAGCGATAACCCAGAAAACTAAAGTTTGAAACTCACCCAAAATGTGTTTGTCATCTGACAGTCACCAAATAAATCCCGGAAACCGGTCTCGATGAGTAGCTTAACATTTACTGTAACTCAACGACTTGCGAAATTCACCACACAATATTCCAGCCAACTGCTGCGGGAGATGATGTGGTATATTTAACACTTGTTCATTCCCAAAAATATGGTGAAACTCCTTTGATGACCGCAGATGAAAAGTTTGTGTCGCAATTGGTGATGGTTGGAGACAAAGTGAAGTGATGGGACAATTGACGTTAAAAGGTATGACGTCGTCCTTCTCCCAACCAATTTCCTCCTACGTCATACTACCATGAAGGAGGGGAATCCTTCGCCAAACATCACCAACTTCACATCCGTGCAGTCTCAAATAATAAGCAAATTAAAAATTGATTATGACGCCCTGATAAAACCTTTAATGTAACCCTTGAATCGCTAAATTGTGAAAATGAATATATTTCTGAGCCTCTGACTATGTTGCCAAAACCATCCAAACAGCCGTTTGTTGCTACACTTAACGCAATAACCAGCTGATTTATGCCAAAATTGCCAAAATCATCCTGCTTGTCCACACATAAATGACAGAATTAATTAATCAAAACAGACCCTTGACGATTATATGAAAAATTTTATATGGATTCTAACGATGAAAATGCAATTAACGTGATGTGATGAGAGGTAAAATGGCAACAGGTAATAATTGATATTTACTACCGGCTAAAATGATAAAGTTCAAGTCAAAATTGAGTATACTCCCGTACCAACTTTATTTATTTACTGAAAACAAAAGAAAATCCGACCTTTTGGAAAATTGACCTGTTACAAATACCACCCTTTCTTCGTGGAAAAAAGAATAAACTGAATTTTATTTTTTTTTCCTCCACACTAATTGTCCAACTTCAAATTCGGCTGGTCTCTTCCGCAGATCATAAATCTTCTTCTGACGTTCAAATGCTTTCTTCATTCTACCCTTAACCTCATGAAAAATATCTTTGAATTTTGCCAATGATTCCGTATGTTTACTGTAAGGAGAAGCATTGATATCTACATCTATAATTTTTTCTTCGTTAAGTTTTCTTTTCAGCTCATCTTTCTCTTTGTACGAAGTACCAGACATAACAATTTCCCTACCAAAATTCAAAAAATATGGTGTATAACCTGTGGTTTCATGGGTATTGTTTCTTATGGCACACGCAATTTGTACCAATGTCTTGTCCCAAATTCTATGGTTCTCATGTATATACGATGCAATCATGGTTTTTATAACTCTATTCACTCTTTCCGTCGGATTGGCTTGAGGATGATAGACAGGATTATATGATAACTTGATCTTATGTTCATGGCACAGACTTTTGAATTCCCGACTGGTAAATTGCGAACCATTATCCAATTCGATAACTTCTGGTAATCCAAAAAAAAATATAGCACGTTATTTCTCAAAAATTTTATAATGGCATTTTTGCTTGCGTTTCTTAAAGGCTCTATCAAACAAAATTTTGTAAATGTATCTACCACCACCAACGCATATTTATTTTCGTGTATACCCCGTGGAAATGGTCCGATTAGATCGAGACAAATTTTCCTCCATGGCCCGTCTGTTATAGAGCGCGAAAGCATATAACTAGCTGGTGCTTTCTGCTCAGGCTTCTGTTGAATGCAAGTTATACACTTCCTTATATACCTGGCTATGTCATACTTCATTTTTGGCCAAAAGTACATTCGACTTATCCTCTTGAAGGTTTTGAAAACTCCAGAATGTCCAGACTCGATATCATGTGCCTGTTTTATGACTTCTAAGCGATCTTCCTTTCTGATAACTTTTTTCCATTTTTCGTCTTCTGCTGTTACGTGAGACTCTATATGTTTGTACAACTTCCCTTCCAAGATAGTCCATGCAGGATATTTTTCCGGCTGTTTTAGTACGTAAGTCTTCATCCTATTATACCAATTATCCTTACACTCATCCGATATCACTGAATTAATTTGAGGAACTGCTCTTGACAACATATCCGGAACCACCAGGTCCTTTTCCTATGTTTTATCGTGAATGAATACTGTTGTTACTTCATTATCCATCTTGCCAGCCTGCCTTGAATATTTTTTAAATTTTGCAACCACACCAGTGAAGCATGATCTGTTATGACCGTAAATTCAACTCCCTTCAAATATTCTCTCAATCTCTCGATACAATATAACACTGCAAGACACTCCCTTTCTGTTGTACTCCAATTTCTCTCTTGCCTAGATAGGGAACGGCTTATGTAACAAATAACTCTTTCGGTACCATCAGGATTCTGTTGTGATAGAACTCCTCCTACTCCATATCCACTAGCATTGGTCTGTAGGTAAAATGGTAAGCTATAATCTGGGGAATTTAATATGGGTGCTGACACTAATATTTCTTTAACCTTCCTAAATGATTCTTCGCATTTCTTATCCCAGTTAAATTTTTTATTCTTCTTCAAAAGATTTGTCATTGGCTGCATCAAATCGACGAAATAGGGAATATATTTTCTATACCATGACACTGTTCCTAGGATTCTCCTAACTTCTGATATACTTTTCGGCGTGGGAATCTTTAAAATTGCTTCGACTTTGTCTGGATCTACGTGTACTCCATGATAATCCACCACGAATCCCAGATATTTTATCTGACTTTTACAAAAATGACACTTCTCCTGATTCGCTGTCAATCCAGCTGCTTTGAATCTACCGAGTATTTTTTTAAGGACTCTTATGTGATCTTCGAAAGTTTTGGTACAAATGACTACATCATCCAGGTAACTGAACGCATACGGTTCTAGTTCCGGTCCGACAACGGTGTCCATCAACCTCTGGAAAGTAGCACTGCTATTATGCAATCCAAATGGCATGCGTTTGAATTGATACAGGCCTCGGTTAGGTACAATAAATGCCGTGAATTTCTTGGACTCCTCCTCCATAGGAACTTGCCAGTAAGCACTTTTTATATCTATTGTTGAAAGGTATCTAGCTTCTGATAACTTGTTTAATGTATTAGCAATATGTGGTATAGCGTATAAATCCCTCTCAGTTACCGAATTCAACTTTCTGAAATCTACGCAAAACCTGTACGAGTTATCTTTCTTTTTCACTAAAACGATAGGACTAGACCATGGGCTATCACTTTTTTCAATAATATCTTTTTCCAGCATGTCTTTAAGTTCCTTATCTAATTGAGTCTGTACTATCGGATTTACTGGGTAATATCTTTGTCTTATTGGTTCTGCTGAGGTCCTTATCTTATGCGATATCAAGTTAGTGCAACCTACTACTTTTCCCATATCTTTGAATGCACAGTCAACAACTTTATCTAGTTCGGTTCTCTGACTTGGTGTTAATAAGGTTTCATCAGTAATAGTTTTTAAGTGTCTCGTTTCTTCGATAGTATCGGCAAAGACCCATGTTCCTTGTTTCAGATTTGGTACTATTCCCATCTTCCTCCAAAAATCGCTTTCCAAGATTAAAATGTGTGCTACCTCAGGGATAATTGTGACATCTAGGACGCATGTTCTACCTTCCGTTGATATGGGCAAACTAACTGTCCCCAATGATACAACACTTTGTCCATTCGCCACTTTACACTGAATTTTAGTTGGTTCGATAGGTAGTCCTAGATCCTTTATAACGTCCCATCCTTTTCTACCTAGAATAGTCCTTGTGGCACCAGAGTCCAGCAATCCCGCCATTTGAATCCCTAATATTTCCACTGTCAGATGAGGTCTCTAATCTTTTCCCTGTTGCTCAAGTATGTAATCTATTATATATCTAGTCTTTGTTGTAACGTCATCGATCGATTCTCTGGGGTCTGGCAAAACACGATCTAATCCTGCGCCCTTTTTCCGTTTTTTGAACAACTCGGGCAAGTCCATTTTGTAGCTCCCAACCTACCACAACCATAACATTTCATATTTTTGAGTTTTCTGCATTCATCAGTATTATGTCCCACCATTCTACAATGTCTACAGTATTTTCTGGGCTCCCTCGACGTCATACTTGATGAAGGTCTGGCATTGTCTATCATATTACACTGTTCGAAATCGTCCTGTAAACAGGCCAGGTCAGGTTCTAGGTCATTCTTTTTTCTTGATGGGGGTATGAAATTATCCACCAATTCCTTTTTCCCTTCAATCTGTTTTCCAATCCGTTCCAACTCTTCAATTGATGTTATGTTTTGGAATCCCAATTGCATCTGATAAAAGGGTGCCAAGTTTTTTAAAATTATTTTTACTTTAACAGATTCTTTCATTTTAACGGTCAGTCTGGAGAATAAACTTTCCATCTTCACAATATATGAGCTTGACTTCTCGTTAAGTCCCTGTGTTCTTCTTTTAATCTCTATAATTAATTTCTCATTATAATCCGGCGGTAAGTACTGGGATCTTAGCTTTTCTACCAAACTCTCCCATGTCCTTATAGAATCCTTTCTAGCGAGGTACCATAAATATGCTTCACCTTCGAACAATTCAGATGCTGATCTAAGAAGTTGCTCTTTGGTAATGTTCCTGGACACACGAAAATCTTCCACCTTCTGTAGAAACAAATTTAAGGAAATATCGGAAGCCTCTCCAGAAAATCTCAGATTCCATTGTGAAACTGGTATGGGTTTAATGCTTGGGCCAAGTGGTGGATTCTCAGCAATTGTCGAACTGAGTGGATAATCCTTTCCAAAATCTAAATCTTCCGATTCATCGGCAGATGGGTTACTGTCATCTTTCTCCAATAAAGTCAATTCTGAAATCTTTTTGCCTGATTTACTCGCTTTCCTTGAACTCCTTTCATATTCGGCCTTCAATGACAAAATCTGTACCATCAAGCCACCTTTCTCTTTAATTTGATCATCGTCACTTGGTTTAAGATTTGACGTTCTGTTGAAAAGATACTTTTGATGTGCTAAAAACTTGCGTTTTTCATGACCTGAATCGATTTGTTGAATCATATCCGTCAGTTCTTGGATTCCTGTCTGTATTGTTTCGATCTCATCCTTGTACACTAGACCACATTCATCTGTTATCATGCTGTTACCAGCCTTTTCCATCTCCAGAAGCTGTTTTAATGAATCTCTCATTCGTGTAAGTGAAGTTTCTTTTTTCACTACAATGCCTCGTAACTTCAACAAGTATAACAGTTCATTCGACTGCAAGTATTTAACATCTGACGGAACAATCGAAGTCATCTTGACACAATATTATCTAACTCACTGGACTAACTATATATTTCTCTCCCTTTATACGCAATATATATATATATATAAATATATATAGCTGAAGGACAGTAACGGGGCTACTGGTAACTACGCAGTTAGGGTTAACTATTGGGATGGCCCCAAAGATTCTTGAAAGGAGGGAGCAATAAGATGTTGGACGCTCGTTTTAAAGTGTATATTGAATCTTATTCAAGCTTTCGCTCTAAGTTTAGAGCTTCATCAGGACGAATCTAATCAAAGAAACATGTTATCAGTCTACAATGCAATGTTGAATCTAAAAGAACTTACAGATTATTACACATTACTCCTAGCCCTTGTGGAAGGGTAGAGATACATGGTGAGTATACAGGATAGTGGTAATTAGTAGTTAAATAGACAAAATCAGTTCACTTTGGTTTGACGCCATAGTACTAAACTCTAACAAAGAAAGTTTTTTTTTATGTTCAATCTAGACAAGCAAAAAACACAGTGTTTGGAAGCAGACTGCCATGTACACCGTTCATTCGGTTCACAATTTATGTGAAAGGCAAAATAGTACAGATTTTACATACATAGTGGGAGGTAGTACAATTATCCTATGACGTAGTCGTGTTGCCTCCAATAGTTAAGCAGATGAGTCCTGATGTTGAACAATGAACAAGAAAACATGAAACGAGTTGGAAGAAAAATATTGAATTGTTTGGAATAGAAAGTTTATTATAGATTTATAAATTATTCATTATTATTACTGATATAGCATTCAGGAGTTTTTATTTTCTTGGTGAAAGATTGAGAGAGTAGGAAAGTATAAATAGAACTTAATCCTTCTACGTCCTTTTTATGATTGAGACAGTTGCCACAATTCGTGATGTAACACATTTCTAGGAACCTTCTTTTGAAGTTACTGTGTTCGGTGGCAAAAATTACAGGTTCTGTGAACTCTGCTATGTGATCTTGTTGGTTTACGTGTATGCTCAAACTGGTTGAATTGGGTTTGAGCCTGCAATCACTTTTATGTAACGCCAGTCGTTTGGACAGTTTTTGCGAAGTTTGTCCTATGTAGATCTTGTCACATTGACATTTAATGCCATATATCACATCAGATTTACTGTTAGCAACTGTACGATCTTTCAGGTTTGAGTAGAAGGAATTAAGTTTTTTTAAATTATATTTAGCAATTTTTAAATTAAATTCTTTGAATAAACCAATGAGTGAATTAGAAAGTCCTTGGATGTATTGTATTTTTCCATATTTTACTTCAACTTCAGGATCCATAATCTGAACATTACAATCGACATAGATGAGAGTTTCCCTTCTCAGAGCTCTTTGAATTAAAGATTTAGGATAGCTATTTTTAATCAATATCTCTTCCAACAATAACAAGTTTTTTTCAATAAATGAGGGGTGACAGATCTTAACAATTCTATTTTTTAAAGCATGGATAGTGTTGAGTTTTTGTTTCATCGGGTGGTATGATTGAAAAGGAATGTATCTTCCAGAACTAGATTTCTTTCTATACCAATCTAACATGACAATATTCTGTTCGGACCTAACTACCCTTGTATCTAAGAAGGGAACTGACCGTTCAGATTCTTCTTCAACAGTGAACTGAAGGTTATTATTAAATGAGTTGAACAAATTTAGAGTTGTTTGAACTTGGTCTGCCGGAAGGGCCAAAAGAAGATCGTCAACGTACTGAAATATAAAAGGAAATTGAAAATTGACCTGTTCTGTGATATAATACAGTAATTTATTCATGACAATTTCTGCTAAAATAGGAG